>SJYX01006731.1:131070-148172 GCA_006410675.1 Oreotragus oreotragus | reverse complement strand
AACTGTGAACTTCTAGATGTTCAAGGTAGATTCAGAAAAGACAGAGGAACCATTGATCAAATTGCCAACATCCATTGGATCATTGAAAAAGCAAGAGTGTTCCAGAAAAACATCTACTTTTGCTTCATTAACTCTGCCAAAGCCTTTGACTGTGTGGATCACAACAAACTGCAGAAAATTTTTCAAGAGATGGGAATACCAGAACACCATACCTGCCTCCTGAGAAATGTGTAAGAAGATCAAGAAGCAAGACTTAGAACTGGACATGGGATAACAGACTGGTTCCAAATTGGGAAAGGAGTATATCAAGACTGTATATTGTCACCCTGTTTATTTAACTTATATGCAGAGTACATCATGAGAAATGCCAGGCTAGATGAAACACAAGCTGGAATCAAGATTGCCAAGAGACATATCAATAACCTCAGATACGCAGATGATACCATATTTATGGTAGAAAGTGAAGAGGAACTAAAGAGCCTCTTGATGAAAGTGAAAGAGGAGAGTCAAAAAAGTTGGCTTAAATCTCAACATTCAAAAAATTAAGATTATGACACCTGGTCACATCACTTCATGGCAAATAGATGGGGAAACAATGGAAAAAGTGACAAATTTTATTTTGGGAGACTCTAAAATGACTTCAGATGGTGAATGCAACCATGAAATTAAAAGACTCTTGCTCCTTGGATGAGAAGCTATGACCAATCTGGACCATCTATTAAGAAGCAGAGACATTCCTTTTCTGACAAAGGTCTGTCTAGCCAAGGCTATGGTTTTTCCAGTAGCCATGTATGGATATGAGAGTTGGACTATAAAGAAAGCTGAGCACCAAAAAACTGTGCTTTTGAACTGGGGCCTTAGACAAGACTCCTGAGGCCTTTGGACTGCAAGGAGATCACACCAGTTAATCCAAAGGAAATCAGTCCTGAATATTCATTGGAAGGACTGATGCTGAAGCTGAAGCTCCAAGACTTTGCCCACCTGATAAGAATTGACTAATTGGAAAAGACCCTGATTCTGGGAAAGATTGAAGGCAGGAGAAGGGGACAACAGAGGATGAGATGGTTGGATGACATCACTAATTCAATGGACATGAGTTGAGCAGGCTCTGGGAGGTGGTGATGGACAGGGAAGCCTAGCTTGCTGCAGTCCATGGGGTCTCAAAGTGTTGGACATGACTGAGCAACTGAACTGAATGAAATCTTCCAGATTTTCAAGATGAGAGGTCTGAAGTCCAGATAAAGAGGAACAGTGATTATCCAAGTCAAACAGCTGCCTACATGAATGGCTGTTGCTGTTGCTAAGTTGCTTCAGTTGTGTCCAACTCTGTGCGACCCCACAGGCAGCAGCCCACCAGGCTCCCCCGTCCAGGCAAGAGTACTGGAGTGGGTTGCAATTGTCTTCTCCCTACATGAATGGGCAGGCATTTAATTGTGGTTCTCTCATCAATGTAAGGACTTCCCTGGTGGCTCAGAGATTCAAGAGTCTGTCTACAATGCAGGAGACCTGGGATTGATCCCTGGGTTGGGAAGATCTGCTGTAGAAGGAAATGGCAATCCATTCCAGTACTATTGCCTGGAAATCCTATGGACAGAGGAGCCTGGTAGGCTACAGTCCATGGGGTCGCAAAGAGTCAGACATGACTGATCAACTTCACTTCACTCATCAATGTAATGTTTCCTCTGAAAATCATCAGCTATTTAACAGTTGTTTATGTTGCATGGAATTAGAGTATTTCTGAAAATGTTACTTTCTGTGGAGAAAATATTAATTTGGGAAAAAAGCATAACTTTCTTACCTAACAGATTTTTACATGCATGAATTTGTTAGTGAAACAAATAAAAACTGTTTCCATGCAGAAGGAAGTTAAATTTGAGAAGAGTTTATTTTGGAAATACTTTAAATTTGCAGAACAAATTATCTATGAATGTGTTCATTTGAATTCCTGTAGAACTTTAAAGAAATCCCACCTTCTTTATTTGTGTCAATTTGTGAGAAGCAGGCAATAGCTTGTAAACATAAATCCTCAATAATTTTGCATAACAAAGAACTTTGCTGTTTTCTGAACACAGCAACCATTACAGTACAAAGCATGTACAGAAACAATTTATTTCACAAAGGGAAAATAGGAAAAAAAAAAAAAAAAAAAGACCCTTGGGCTTACTAAAAGCAAAACTTCTTCACTCTTTGCCTTATGATCTGTCAGCAGATATAAACCCATAAGCAAAACAGACAGAGATACTCTCCTTCCCCTTCCCCTTGTCCTTTTTTGTCCTATTTTCCCCTAATGGAAGGGGTCTGAGGGACTGTACAGTAATGTTATCACTGTTTTAATTTATGGCTGTAGAGCTAGGGCTTAACTCACAAGAGACAACCCATCACAAGAGCTACACAAAACAACCTCTGCTGCTGCTATCGTTTCTGTTCACAACTGAAAATTTGGAAATTGATTTGGATGTCAAAAAAATTGAAGTAAATATAATTAACGTTAAATCATAATAGCCTAAACCAACATCATATAAGCATATATATATAAACATCATATAATCATATCAGTTCAGTTCAGTTCATTTACTCAGTCATGTCCTACTCTTTCAGACCCCATGAATTACAGCACGCCAGGCCTCCCTGTCCATCACCAACTCCCGGAGTTCGCTCAAACTCACATCCATCGGTGATATATATATGAGAATATTATTCCTAATAAGCCCCTCTCAATCACACCTGCATTTATGCTAATCATAGGTGACTCCAGATGGGTTTATAGATAGCTTCAGGATGAGCATTGTAATAGGAACCAACCATTTAACTAGAGGATTGGAACTTTCAACTCCACCACCTAGACCTTCAGAGACTGAANTCACCTAGAGCCAGACATCCTGGAATGTGAAGTCGAGTGGGCCTTAGGAAGTATCACTATGAACAAAGCTAATGGAGGTGATGGAATTCCAGTTGAGCTATTTCAAATCCTAAAAGATGATGCTGTGAAGGTCCTTCACTGAATATGCCAACAAATTTGGAAAACTCAGCACTGGCGTCAGGACTGGAAAAGGTCAGTTTTCATTCCAATCCCAAAGAAAGGCAAAACTAAAGAATGTTCAAACTACCACACAATTGCACTCATCTCACATGCTAGCAAGGTAATGCTCAAAATTCTCCAAGCCAGGCTTCAACAGTATGTGAACTGTGAACTTCTAATGTTCAAGGTGGATTTAGAAAAGGCAGGAGAACCAGAGATAATTACCAAAATCCACTGGATCATTGAAAAAGCAAGAGAATTCCAGAAAAATGTCTACTCTTGCTTCACTGACTCCACCAAAGCCTTTGACGGTGTTTGACTCCACCAAAGCCTTTGACTGTGTGAATAAACAACAAACTGTGAAAAATACTTCAAGAGATGGGAATACCAGACCACCATACTTGTCTCCTGAGAAATCTGTATTCAAATCAATAAGCAAGAGTTAGAACTGGACATGGAACAGCAGCAGACTGGTTCCAAATTGGGAAAGGAGCATGTTAAGACTGTATACTGTCATCCTGTTTATTCAACTTATATACGTAGTACATCATGAGAAATGCCAGGCTGAATAAAGCACAAGCTGGAATCAAGGTTGCTGCAAGAAATATCAATAACCTCAGATATGCAGATGACACCAGCCTTATGGCAGAAATCAAAGAAGAACTAAAGAACCTCTAGATTAAAATGAAAGAAGAGAGGGTAAAAATCACTTATAACTCAAAATTCAGAAAACAAATGTCATGGCATCCGGTCCCATCACTTCACTGCAAATAGATGGAGAAACGATGGAAATAGTGAGAGACATTATTTTTTAAGGCTCCAAAATCACTGCAAATGGTGACTGCAGCCATGAAATTAAGACATTAGCTCTTTGGAAGAAAAAACTATGACAAACCTAAACAGTATATTAAAAAGCAGAGACATTACTTTGCCAACAAAGGTCCATCTAGTCATAGCTATGTTTTTTCCAGTAGTCATGTATGAATGTGAGATTTGGACTATAAAGAAAGCTGAGTGCCAACGAATTGCTGCTTTTGAACTATGGTGTTGGAGAAGACTCTTGAGTGTCCCTTGGACTGTGAGATCAAACCAGTCAATCCTAAATGAAATCAGTCCTGAATATTCATTGCAAGGACTGATGCTGAAGCTGAAACTCCAACTTTGGCCACCTAATACAACGAACTGACTCATTTGAAAAGACCCTGATGCTGGGAAAGATTGAAGGTGGGAGGAGAAGGGGACAACAGAGGATGAGATGGTTAGATGGCATCACTGACTCAATGGACATGAGTTTGAGTAAACTCTGAGAGTTGCTGATAGACAGGGAGGCTTGGTGTGCTGCAGTCCATGGGGTCTCAAAGAATCGGACACAATGAGAGACTGAACTGAACTGAATCATTAATTACACCAGTGTAGTCATGCCTACATAAAATTGCCTACTTAAAAATTCTTAAACATCAAGGTTTGGATAGTCTCTGAACTAATGTACCATGGCCAGATGAGTGAACACAATAAAATGCTGGGAGGGTGGTGTGCCTGGACAGAGAGCATGGAAGTTCTGTTCCTTATACTTTCCCACTGCACCTCACTCATGCATCTCTTCCATCTGGCTGTTTCTGAGTTGTACCCTTTATAACATACTAGTGAGTAAAGTGATTTCCAGATTTTCTGTGAACTGTTCTTGCAAATTACTGAACCTGAGGAGGGAGTTGTGAGAACCTCTGACTTTACAGTCAGAAATACAGGTAGCTGGTAATTATGATCAGTGTCTGGAGTAGGTACAGTTTTGTGAGACTAAGCTCTTAGCCTCTGGGATCTCCAATAACTGAGTAGTTAAGGTCACATATGAATTAAATTGTAGGACACTAGTTGGTATCTGAAGGGCTAGATTATTAGATGGCATAATGCAAATCCACACAATTGGTGACATAAGTGTTGAAAGGGAAAACTTTTTAGAGTCATGTGAAAGTGAATGTTCAAGTCACTCAGTCATGTCCAATAATTTGTAACCTCATGAACTATACAGTCCATGGAATTCTCTAGGCCAGAATACTGGAGTGGGTAACTGTTCCCTTTTCCAGGGGATCTTTCCAATCCAGGGATTGAATCTAGGTCTCCCACATTGCAGGCAGATTCATTGCCAGCTGAGCACCCAGGGAAACCCAAAATTTAAGTAAAAATATTCTCAGCCAGAAAGGGATTGTTTTGAAACATTTTATAAATCCTCATGTCTTGACTTTTCATGAAGAAAAAAGGAGTAAGGTTCTTATGAAATTTAAATTAGAAGAGTCAATGAAAACATTTTTTTTTTTAAGCTTGCCAATCAACTGATTTTATTTTATCTTTTTTTTTTAGCTTTGTTTATATATATATTTTTTTGTATTTATTTATTTTTTTACACGAACTCCCAAACATGAACCCTTATGAAATTTAAATTAGAAGAGTCAATGAAAACATTTTTTAAATATAAAATTAAATGACTTTTGGTCTATGAAACTTCCTGGAGACATTTATTATTGCATTGTATAGACTTAATTTCTTTATATCTCTTTATCTCTAACTGTCTGTCTCTTTCTTGCTCTCTCCTACATTTAATGAGGAATGGAAGCGTGTTAGTCACACTTCTGGAAAGAGAGTCTACAGTAATAAGTCTAGATCCTTTCAAGAGATTATAGGTTGAAAGACTGTTATGCAAACAAATACCTGCAATCAGCCCGGTATTTCACAAGATGTACTCTGCACATAAGTTATTAAACAGTGTGATGGTATACAGTCTTGACATACTCCTTTCCCATTTTGGAAACAGTTTGTTGTTACATGTCCAGTTCTAATTCTTGCTTCTTGATCTGCACACAGATTTATCAGGTGACAGGTATGGTGTTCTGGTATTTCCATCTCTTGAAGTATTTTCCAGAGTTTGTTGTGATCCACATAGTCAAAGGCTTTGGCGGAGTCAATAAAGCAGAAGTAGATATTCTTCTGAACTCTCTCGCTCTTTCAATGATCCAACAGACTTTGTCAATTTGATCTCTGGTTCCTTTGCCTTTTCTAAATCTAACTTGAACAGCTAGAATTTCATGGTTCACTAGTGTTGAAGCCTGGCTTGGAGAATTTTGAGCATTACTTTGCTAGCATGTGCTGCTGCTGCTGCTGCTGCTGTCTTGAAGTATTTTCCAGAGTTTGTTGTGATCCACATAGTCAAAGGCTTTGGCGGAGTCAATAAAGCAGAAGTAGATATTCTTCTGAACTCTCTCGCTCTTTCAATGATCCAACAGACTTTGTCAATTTGATCTCTGGTTCCTTTGCCTTTTCTAAATCTAACTTGAACAGCTAGAATTTCATGGTTCACTAGTGTTGAAGCCTGGCTTGGAGAATTTTGAGCATTACTTTGCTAGCATGTGCTGCTGCTGCTGCTGCTGCTGATGCTAAGTCATTTCAGTCATGCCCAACTCTGTGTGACCCCATAGACTGCAGCCCACTAGGCTCCCCTATCCCTGGGATTCTCCAGGCAAGAACACTGCAGTGGGTTGCCATTTCCTTCTCCAATGCTGAGATGAGTACAATTGTGGAATACTTTTAACATCCTTGTGCATTGCCCTTCTTTGGAATTGGAGTGAAAACTGACACTTTCCAGCCCTGTGGCCATTGCTGAGTTTTCCAAATTTGCTGGTCTATTGAGTGCAGCACTTTCACAGCATCGTCTTTTAGGATTTGAATTAACTCAGCAGATGCCCACCTGTGCCTCTGACTGAGTAGCGGGTACGGGGCATCCAGCTCAGCTCCTTGGCTGTGGCTCTTCTCAGGCAGGCAGCCAGGGTGCCCCTCCTGGAGGAAGAGGAGGAGAAGAAGGAGGAAGGTGGTGGGAGGAGGAGTTGCGGAGAGGAGGACAGAGCATGGCAGTTGCACCAGTGCTGGGTGAGGAAGCAGAGAGGCTGCAGCTGGAACATCACATTTGGAGGCTGTGTTTGGGGAACAGTGGCTATTCCATTGTCCTTGGAAGCCAAATCTTGAGTAGTAGAGAACAAGGAATAAAGAAGAGATCACATCTCTGAAGGCCTGGGAGCCAAAGCCGTCTGAGCATCAGTAAACCCCTGTAGTAGTCACAAGGCTGTCCTGAAATCTTCCACCAGATTAATTCCACGTTTTTACCAGAATGAATTATGCAGCAGAAGTTCCTCATAGTTTAGATTAAGCAGATCATCTTGCAGAATCAGGGGAGTAGGCGAGTGCTGTGATCTCTGCCTCAGCTTCCCTACTCATACAGAGTGGGTATTACTGTTGTTCCTCCCACCTTTAGCTGCAAGCACCTGTGTAGCTTTATCTGGGTGGCATTTTTAAGGACATCACTTTTATGAACACGTTGAAACCTCACCATTAACTTGGGTGATGGATGCTGATATCTCTAAGATCACACAACTGATGAAGATGGAGCTGGGATTCAGGTGAGCCAGAGCAGTCTGGCTCCAGAGCAGTCTGGCTCCAGACAGTGACTTCCAAAGAGGAAATGAAGCTGGAAAAACCCATGGATGCAGCCTTCCCTGCAGCCTACCCAGGTGTTCGATGATAATATCCCTGAGAGAAATTGAGCCTCTCAGATCAGATAACTAGTCAGAATGAAGAAAATCAGTCTTAAGATCTTACAGAAATCTTTCAGCTTGAGTAAGAGCAAAGAAGACGCAGAATTCACGGTCAGCAACAGCCAGCAATAGCCAGCAACTTCAGGAAAGACGAGTCCTTGTTTGGGAGCTGATACGGGAAGATGGCCAGCTGTGATCTCCACAGAGAAGATGAAATGGCCAATATCAACCCAAGAGCGAGAGTCTCATGGGCACGCTGAAAAGACCACTGAGCGCCAAGCAGAAGGCCAAGGGCAAGGGTGGCATGGCGCTAGGGAGCTCAATGGACAAGGACAGGTTCTCGTTGTCGTCGGCGCCCCTTGTGTTCAAGGACGTGCAGTCGCCAAAACCCATATACTCCATGTAGCTGTGCAGCCATCACTACAGTCCCATTCCCTGGCCATTGCACCCCACTTCCTCGGAGGAAATGTGCATTCGGATGGAGTTGCAGGTCAAGGCGCCGGTGCACTCGCCTGACCCGGTTGACTCTTAACAGCGTGCACAAGGAATTCAGTGACCTCCGCCAGGCCGACCCCGCATGGCTGGAGCTGCTGGACCTACTCGGGAGCTCCGTGTCCCCATCCGGGGACCCGTGCCTCTGCCTGAGTAAACATGTGCCTGTCGTCCTTGGACTGGTGGCTCGTGACTACATCCAGTACACTGTGCCTTTGGATGGCTCCTCCCCCTTGGAGGTCTCTATCGTCCCACCCCCCAGTGGCCAGGGTCCCCTTCCCCTACCACCAGCATGAGGACTACAAGCATTCGGCCCACTGGAACCTCGTTGTGGCCCCTGAGCTCTTCACCTAGATGGCCAGCTGTGATCTCCACAGAGAAGATGAAATGGCCAATATCAACCCAAGAGCGAGAGTCTCATGGGCACGCTGAAAAGACCACTGAGCGCCAAGCAGAAGGCCAAGGGCAAGGGTGGCATGGCGCTAGGGAGCTCAATGGACAAGGACAGGTTCTCGTTGTCGTCGGCGCCCCTTGTGTTCAAGGACGTGCAGTCGCCAAAACCCATATACTCCATGTAGCTGTGCAGCCATCACTACAGTCCCATTCCCTGGCCATTGCACCCCACTTCCTCGGAGGAAATGTGCATTCGGATGGAGTTGCAGGTCAAGGCGCCGGTGCACTCGCCTGACCCGGTTGACTCTTAACAGCGTGCACAAGGAATTCAGTGACCTCCGCCAGGCCGACCCCGCATGGCTGGAGCTGCTGGACCTACTCGGGAGCTCCGTGTCCCCATCCGGGGACCCGTGCCTCTGCCTGAGTAAACATGTGCCTGTCGTCCTTGGACTGGTGGCTCGTGACTACATCCAGTACACTGTGCCTTTGGATGGCTCCTCCCCCTTGGAGGTCTCTATCGTCCCACCCCCCAGTGGCCAGGGTCCCCTTCCCCTACCACCAGCATGAGGACTACAAGCATTCGGCCCACTGGAACCTCGTTGTGGCCCCTGAGCTCTTCACCTGCTAGCCGCTGGGCAGCCTGGTGATGGGCACCACAGGGGTCTTGCTGCAGAGCTTGAGGGTGGTCCCAGGTGGGGCCCGAACCCACCCCCAAACCCTGCCCAGAGAAACACACACACAAACACACACACCGCCACTAGCTCCCCTGCAGACTGATCTGAGCCAAAGGAACTTCGCCAAGCTGACCTGCCCGGACGCCCACGTGGCTGAGAGCATGTGCTGCCATTTGAATTTTGATCTCAGCTCAGCCTCCAGGGTGGCCAGGGTATATGACTCGGTGCAAAGAGGTAGCCCCATGGTGGTGACCAGCCTGACGGAGGAGCTCAAGAAGCTGGCCAAGTAGGGCTGGTACTGGAGACCCATCACACGCTGGGAGGCAGACGGCAAGCTGGTCAACATGCCTGATGGCTCCTTCCTGGTGAGGGAGAGCCTTGGAGCTCTACCTGCTCAGCACGAGCTTCCGCTCCCACTGCAGGACCCTCCACACCAGAATGGAACACTCCAACGGCAGGTTTAATTCTATGAACAGCTCGGACGTGGAGGGACACATGTCCATCGTGGACCTGACTGAGCACTCCATTAGAGACTCGGAGAACGGGGCCATCTGATACTCAGGCTCGCGCCTGCCAAGCTGTGTCACCTACCCGGTGCNTGGAACACTCCAACGGCAGGTTTAATTCTATGAACAGCTCGGACGTGGAGGGACACATGTCCATCGTGGACCTGACTGAGCACTCCATTAGAGACTCGGAGAACGGGGCCATCTGATACTCAGGCTCGCGCCTGCCAAGCTGTGTCACCTACCCGGTGCGGCTCACCAACCTGGTGTCGCGCTTCCGGCAGGTGCGCTCACTGCAGTACTTGTGCCGCTTCATCATCAGCTAGTACACCTGGATAGACCTGATCCTGAAACTGCCCCTGTCCAACAAAATGAAGGATTACTTACAGGAGAAGCACTACCGAGAGAGAACCACAACCCAGCATCTTGCACTTTGGGAGTAAGAAAGAGAGACTAAGATACAGTTTACAGACTTTATCGCTATCAGAATCTTTTGCTGCCATACTATTATTTCAGTTTAATGTGGAAAAGAATATCCAGTTCGTTTAGGAGTGGGGAACAGTCCACAAGGTGTCTTGGGTTTATTTTGGTTCTTTAAAAAGGGAAGTCTTGAGGTTTGAGGAAGTGTGAAGTGTTTTCCATAAGTGTGCAGAATAATCACAATGTGAATGATTAGATTCTCCTTACTCACCCACCCCCAGTCCTTTGCTGTTATCCACTGTGATTTAAAAGCATATTTCATGTGTATCCAATCCTAAGTAAAGTTGAATGAAACTTTAAGTCTCTCTTTCAGTGGACCATCTTCAAATATAGTGTTGAGTCAGCATAGCCGTGTGATTAATCACAGAGTTTACACCTACACCAAAAATGATTTTTAATTTCATGCTCTACAAAGATTTATGTAAAATTATGAACTGAAATAACCTGGGGTAATGGAATGCAGGTCTGCTACATATCTTTCTGCCACATTCATTTCTAAATTATGTTTGATGTTTTGCAGTCTTTTGGTTCTGAGAAGTTTGATTTTTCTGTTGATCATTTTCATCTTGTGGCTCTTCTGTTTTAATAAATTGCCTTACACTAAAAAGTTGTAAAGAAATGTATACCACCAATTTAAAAATTGTTGCCTTTTCTGTCACTAAACTCTGGTACATATGGCATAACGTATAAAGACCTATGAAACTAGAACTATTAAAGAAATTATTAGATGACCTTAGTTTCCTGTGATAAGCAATTTTTTTGTTAGCTATACTTTCTTGTGATAAAATGTTTTGTCTATGATTTCTTTAGCTTAGACAGCATTTCTTGGGTGAACTTGATTGAGAAATTCTTTTCATAAATAGATGAGATATTCTTGCAACATTAAAGTCTATAAAGTTAAAAAAAAAAAAAACTCAACTGGAATTCCATCACCTCCACTAGTTTTGTTCTTAGTGATGCTTCCTAAGGCTCATTTGACTTCATATTCCAGGATGTCTGGCTCTAGGTGAGTCATCACACCATTGTGGCTATCTAAGTCATGAAGATCTTTTTTGTACAGTTCTTCTGTGTGTTCTTGCCACCTCTTCTTAATATCTTCTGCTTCTGTTAGGTCCCTACCATTTCTGTCCTTTATCAAGCCCATCTTTGCATGAAATGTTCCCTTGGTATCTCTAATTTTCTTGAAGAAATCTCTAGTTTTTCCCATTATATTGTTTTCCTNTGAAGATCTTTTTTGTACAGTTGTTCTGTGTATTCTTGCCACCTCTTCTTAATATCTTCTGCTTCTGTTAGGTCCATACCATTTCTGTCCTTTATCAAGCCCATCTTTGCATGAAATGTTCCCTTGGTATCTCTAATTTTCTTGAAGAAATCTCTAGTTTTTCCCATTATATTGTTTTCCTCTATTTCTTTGCACTGATCATTAAGGAAGGCTTTCATATCCTTCCTTGCTATTCTTTGGAATTCTGCCTTCAGATGCTTATATCTTTCCTTTTCTTTTGCCTTTAGATTCTTCTCTTCTTTTCTTAGCTATTTGGAAGCCCTCTTCAGACTACCTTTTTGCCTTTTAGCATTTATTTTTCTCAGGAATGGTCTTGATCACCACCTCCTGTACAATGTGATGAACCTCCATCGATAGTTCATCAGGCACTCTATCAGATCTAATCCCTTGAATCAATTTGTCACTTCTACTGTACAATTGTAAGGGATCTGATTTAGGTGATACCTGAATGGTCTAGTGGTTTTCCCTACTTTCTTCAATTTAAGTCTGAATTAAGCAATAAGGAGTTCATGATCTGAGCCACAGTTAGCTCCTGGTCTTGTTTTTGTTGACTGTATAGAGCTTCTCCATCTTTGGCTGCAAATAATATAATCAATCAGATTTTGGTATTGACCATCTGGTGATGTCCATATACAGAGTCTTTTCTTGTGTTTTTGGAAATGGGTGTTTGCTATGACCAGTGCATTTTCTTGGCAAAACTCTGTTAGCCTTTGCCCTGCTTCACTCTGTACTCCAAGGCCAAATTTGCCTGATACTCCAGGTATCACTTGACTTACTAATTTTGCATTACAGTCGCCTATAATGTAAAGGACATCTTTTGAGGGGGTATTAGTTCTAGAGGGTCTTGTAGATTTACATAGAACTGTTCAGCTTCTTCAGCATTACTGGTTGGGGCATAGACTTGGATTACCATGATACTCAATTGTTTGCCTTGGAAATGAACAAAGATCATTCTGTCATTTTTGAAATTGTACCCAAGTACTGTATTTTGGACTGTTTTGTTGATTATGATGGCTATTCCATTTCTTCTAAGGGATTCTTGCCCACAATAGTAGNATACTCAATTGTTTGCCTTGGAAATGAACAAAGATCATTCTGTCATTTTTGAAATTGTACCCAAGTACTGTATTTTGGACTGTTTTGTTGATTATGATGGCTATTCCATTTCTTCTAAGGGATTCTTGCCCACAATAGTAGATATAATGGTCATCTGGATTAAATTCACCCTTTCCAGTAGATTTTAGTTTTCTGATTCTTAAATGTCAATCTTCACTCTTGTCATCTCCTGTTTAGCCACTTCTAATTTACCTTGATTTATGGACCTAACATTCCAGGCTACTATGCAATATTGTTCTTTACAGCATCAGACTTTACTTCCATCACTAGTCACATCCACATCAGCTGGGCATTGTTTTTGGTTTTGCTCCATCTCTTTATTCTTTCTGGAGTTATTTCTCCACTTCTCCAGTAACATACTGGGCACCTATCATCCTGGCGAGTTCTTCTTTCAGTGTCATATCTTTTTTTTCCTTTTCATACTTTTCATGGGGTTCTCAAGGCAAGAATACTGAAGTGGTTTGTCATTCCCTTCTCCACTTGACCACATTTTGTCAGATCTCCCACCATGACCTGACCATCTTGGGTCACCCTACACAACATGGCTCATAGTTTCATTAAGTAGACAAGGCTGTGGTCCTTGTGATCAGTTTGATTAGTTTTCTGTGATTGTGGTTTTTATTCTGTCATTTTCTGAAGGATAAGGATAAGAGGCTTATGGAAGCTTCCTGATGGGAAAGAGAGTGGGGAAAACTGTTTCTTGTTCTGATGGATGGGGCTATGCTCAGTAAATCTTTAATCCAATTTTCTGTTGATGGGCAGGGTTGTGTTCCCGCCTTATTGTTGACCTGAGGCCAAACTATGGTGGAGGTAATGAAGATACCTGGCAACTGCCTTCAAAAGGGCTTTTGCACTCATTGCAGCACTCAGTGACCCCAACCCTGCAGCAGGATGCTGCAGGCCCACGCCTCTGCTGGAGACTCCTGGACACACAGGCAAGTCTGAATCAATCTCTTGTGGGGTCACAGCTCCTTTCTCCTGAGTACTGGTGTACACAAGGTTTTGTTTGTGCCCTCCGAGAGTCTGTTTCCCCAGTCCTTGTAAGTTCTGGCAGTTCTATGTTGGGGTTAATGGTGACCTCCTCCAAGAGGGCTTATGCCACACTGAGGTCCACTGCACCCAGAGCCCCTGCCCCTGTGGCAAGCCACTGCTGATGCATTCCTCTGCAGAAGACATTCAAACACTCAAAAGATTGTCTGGCTCAGTCTATGTGGGGTCTCCTGGTGATGCAAAGTTTTGTTTGAGCCCTCCAAGCATCTCTGTTGGGTATGGGGTTTGATTCTAAATGCAATTTTGTCCCTCCTATCATCTTTCTGGGGCTTCTCCTTTGCCCTTGGGAATGGGGTATCTTTTTCTTGGTTGAATCCAAAATTCTCCTGTTGATGGTTGTTCAGCAGTGAGTTGTAATTTTGGAGTTGTCCAAGGAGAAGATGAGTGCACATCTTTCTACTCTGCCAGCTTGGGATATTTGAATGGCATTTAAACAATGCAAACTTTTTAAAATGAACAATAGAGATGAAAATGTTCTCAGGAAAATGGGGAGTAATTGAGCTTCTTTGGAACTGAATTCATGGAACTAGAATACAAATGTAAAAGCTAAGACAGATAAGGCATTTTGAAACTATATTGTGGAAGTTTTGATTTGAGTGCCAGTAACTTTGCACTTACTTCTTTAGGTAATGACTATCTTGTGTATACTTTTCAAAGAGGAGGTAGGTTAATCTAGTGTGTATTAAAAATCAGCCTCTAGATGGTAGGTAGAATGAGGAATGGAGAGGCAAGAGTTTGGGGAAAGGAAAAGAGATGGAGAGATTTTAATTGATCATGAAGAGTATCCAAAGCAAAAATGTTACAGTGGAGAGAGAATGGATACGAAGAATATGAAGAATAGTTTAGAAAGCTGCTTCATTCATTCACTTTAAAAATTGTGATAAATATTAAGGATAAAATGTAACTTTCCTTCATTGCAAAAGAAACTAAAAATATGAAGAGCCAAAAACATGGAAATGAACAAAATATATCAATATCGTGACACTGTCACAAGAGTTGGGAGTGGAAAGAGATATTAAAAATTAAGCAAAGACTTAGTTTAAAAAACTTGATATGTAATACTGAAGAATCTGAATTTATTCTGAGGTTTCTGGGAGACAAATAAAGGTTTTAGTGTAAAATGACTTAATCAGATTTGTGTTTTAGTATGACTTCTTAGTATGACTCAGACAGTAAAGAATCTGCAATGAGGGGGACCTGGGTTCAATCTCTGGGTTGAGAAGATCTCTGGAGAAGCAAATGGCAACCCACTCCAGTATTCTTGCCTGGAGAATTCCATGGACAGAGGAGATTGGCAGGCTACAATCCATGGTGTTGCAAAGATTTGGACACAACTGAACAACTAACGCTCAACAACTCAGCATGGATTTCCTGAAAATAGCAAGGGGTTATATTTGCAGCAGTAATGACACATAATTTTAAACTTATCTTTTTATAAGTTAAAGAGAGCATGTCAGCCTACGCATATAAATTTTATAACCCTATATTACCACAATTATATCCTGAAAAGTTATAAACTTTGTTTTGTCAGCTACAATTTGTCACTTTCCAAGAGCTTTGCCAACAACTAAACTAGGTCCTTTGCCGTCTGCCTCTGCAGAGACTTAATCCTGTGCTGCTGCAGCTGTTGACATTCCAAAAACCCCTGAGGGAGTTTAGAATGGAGTGAGGCACTCTGTGCTCCAGGGAATCTGGTGGGTCAGGTCTTTAGATAGTTGGGTGTTTTCAGAAAAAGATTTTATGGTATCAATGGTTTCATCTCCTCATATCTAGAAAAGCAATAAATCCTTTCATGGTGGCATCAGATCCTGTGACTAGCAGAAAACGTTTTGTAAAATGAGTGCTTAATGGTCAGGAAAATGCGCTGGAGAAGGAAATGGCAACCCACTCCAGTATTCTTGCCTGGGAAATCCCATGAACAGAGGAGCCTGATGGGCTACAGTCCATGTGATCTCTAAGAGTTGGACAAGATTGAGAGATTAACACTTTCTTTTCACTTTCAATGGTATTGAACTCCACCTTCACCAAAACCTTATATATTGATCTTCCTCCCACTGACTCTTTGAAGCAGTCTCTCAGAGCTATCTGAGGTGCTGTATGTCAGGCTGCAGTCCTCACTTTGCACCAAATAAAACTTAACTTGTGACTCACAAGTTGTACATCTTAGTTGATAGTCATTATTGACAGTTTACATCTAAATACTGAATCTATTTTCGTAAAACAATAATTTTGAATTTGATCAATAAAATCTGACCATAAAAATATTTTCTACACATTACAAAATATTTTTCCCTAAACAGGATGAAGAAGATTGTACCACTGCTATTCAGACTTCCTGCTCGGGAGAAGCAAAATGTCAGTGAACACTAGATTCCACTTTTGATGGAAGTACATTGAAAGGAGAGTAAAAAGTGACCCACACAGTCACTTAGACATTTCATGTTTAAACATCCACATTATATTTAATTAACAATGAATGCATAGGTGTTAATAAATTTGCATTTGAATTGTTTATACTTAAAAAGATGTATGACCTTGGATAAATGGGAGAATTTTTCTTGTTAGAATTTCTTCTGGTGTGAAATAATGAAGTGGTTCATTCTTAATATGATTCAATTTTCAAAGTTGAAGAAGTTGAAGTCATGTATTTGAGTGTTATAGAATCAACATGTATGTTTGATTCATTCAAATACATTGTGCACATACTTTTAATTGCTTAATCATTAAAAAAAAATCAACTACACATCCTTTACCAGTAATCTTAAGTTCAGTGCAGTTCAGTCGCTCAGTCGTGTCCAACTTTTTGTGACCCCATGAATCACAGCACGCCAGGCCTCCCTGTTCATTACAGTCCCCCGGAGTTCACTCAGACTCACGTCCATCAAGTCCGTGATGCCATCCAGCCATCTCATCCTTGGTCGTCCCCTTTTCCTCCTGCCCCCAATCCCTACCAGCATCAGAGTCTTTTCCAATGAGAACTCTTCTCATGAGGTGGCCAAAGTACTAGAGTTTCAGCTTTACCATCATTCCTTCCAAAGAAATCTCAGGGTTGATCTCCTTCAGATTGGACTGGTTGGATCTCCTTGCAGTCCAAGGGACTCTCAGGAGTCTTCTCCAACACCACAGTTCAAAAGCATCAATTCTTTGGCACTCAGCCTTCTTCACAGTCCAACTCTCACATCCATACATGACCATAGGAAAAACCATAGCCTTGACTAGATGGACCTTAGTCGGCAAAGTAAAGTGTCTGCTTTTGAATATACCATATAGGTTGGTCATAACTTTTCTTCCAAGGAGTAAGCATCTGCAGTCACCATCTGCAGTGATTTTGGAGCCCCCAAAAATAAAGTCTGACACTGTTTCCTCTGTTTCCCCATTTATTTCCGATGAAGTGATGGGACCAGATGCCATGATCTTCGTTTTCTGAATGTTGAGCTTTAAGAAAACTTTTTCACCCTCCTCTTTCACTTTCATCAAGAGGCTTTTAGCTCTTTTTCACTTTCTGCCATAAGG
>SJYX01006731.1:98168-120977 GCA_006410675.1 Oreotragus oreotragus | reverse complement strand
AAAAAAAAAAAAACAAGAATGAGAAGAAATAGAAAGATAGATAGGGATAGGAGAGCATAAGTCAGAATGTCAGAAAGTCAACATGCTCTCAATACCATAGTCTTCAGCTTTTTCTTCCTCTTCTGAGGACAAATTATATAGATTGACTTATCCTTTCAAAATATGTATGTTGAAAACCTGCACAAGATGATGGTATTAGAAGGTGGGAACTTTATAGGTGGTTAGATCATGAGGGCATTTCCCTCTTGAAAAGGATTAGTGCTCTTAAAAAGAAAGTGGAGTTGCTCAGTCCTATCTGACTCGTTGAGACCCCATGGACTGTAGCCTGCCAGGCTCCTCCATCCATGGAATTTTCAAGGAAAGAATATTGGAGTGGGTTGCTATTTCCTTCTCCAGGGTATCTTCCAAACCCAGGGATCAAACCCAGGTCTCCTGTATTGCAGGCAGATTCTTCACCATCTTAGCCACCAAGTAAGTACACTCTTATAAAAGAACTCTCTAATCTGTTCTACCATGTGGAGACACTGTAAGAAAACATCGTATATGAACTAGAAAGTGAACTCTCACTAGAATCTATAGGTAGCTATGGGAAATAAATGCCTGCTGTTCATAAGTAACCCAGTTTATGATTTTCTTGTTGTTGTTGTTAATACCAGCCTGAATAGACTAAGAAAAAGGTGAATCATTACATGATTCCCCTAGGCATTCTTCTGTTCCATATGACAAGCACAAAAGTAGTTTAAATCTAGTGGTTTGGCTAGTCTGGCAGAACTAAAATTACGGGGTTCATGGATCTGGTACTTTGTTGAAGATGGCTATAAAAGATTCAGCTGGAACTGTTGACTAGACAGCCTACATATAGGGTTTCTGGTACAACAGTTTTGGAATAAATAAAGATATTTCAAAACAAAAACTGAAAGAGTTTATTTTTAGCAGACATGCCTTGTAAGAAATGCTATAAGATGTTCTTGAAGCTGAAAGCAAGTGACACTGGGTGGTAAGTTGAATGTACACACACACACCAAAAAAAAAAAAAGAAAGAAAGAAAAAAGAAAATTATGTAATCATGAAGAAGCAAAAATACATAATTCTTTTTTCCTATGAACTAATTTTACAAAAATATAAAGCAATATGTATATAATATTATTAATGTGCTTGTAATATATGGGAATGTCACATATTTAATAATAACAACACAAAGTTGATGGGTAGGAAGAAAGCTGTCTTGAAAGAAAGAACTAGCTCTATATGGTTAATCAACTCCACAGGAACAAATAGAAAGAAACAAAAATGATAAATAAGGAATTTATATTATAATAACCTCCCAAAACATATATTTGCTCCTTTTTCTTTTTGTCATTTTAAATAGATATAAAATTATGGAGTGTAAGAATTATAAAATCAATCCTATCCACATGTAATAATAACTCAGAAAGGAGAGGAACATGGGGATATATGAGTGACATTTCTCTAACTCACTAAAACTGTCAGTAAAACCTCAATTTTGATAAGCTAAAATATTTAAGGTAACCCTTACAGCAATAGCTAAAATTAAAAAAAACTTTTAAAAGAGCAAACATTAATAATGGAATTAAAATACTACACTAGCAAGCATTCATTTACTACAAAAGAAGGCAAGGAAGGAGACTTGTTGTTGTTCAGTCACTCAGTCATGTCTTACACTTTGTGAGCCATGGACTGTAGCACACCAGACTTCCCTTCCTTCACCATCTCCTGGAGCTTGCTCAAACTCATGTTCATTGAGTCGGTGATGCCATCCAACCATCTTGTTCTCTGTCATTCCCTTCTCTTCCTGTCTTCTATCTTTCCCATTGTTAGGGTATTTTCCAGTGAGTTGGCTCTTCACATCAAGTGGCCAAAATATTGAAGCTTCAGTTTATATAAAGAAATAAAAAGCATTCATGTACAAGAGGAAAGTAAAGTAAAAAAGATAAAGGCAAGAATAAATCAAATCGTATCAATTAAACATTGAGGATGAATTACTTAAGCAATGTGATCAAAAAGCAGGGAAGTGGGAGACAAATCTTTGGCTGGACACAGCAGTGTTCATTTTCATTGTGCTATGAGCCAAAGCTGACTCCAGGATGGCTGGGAAGTCTGAGAGGGAAGATGCATCAGAGGGGCTCCCCACTTTTCAGCTCACCCACCTTCAGTGAAGAAGATGCTTACTCCTTGGAAAAAAAGTTATGACCAACCTAGATAGTATATTCAAAAGCAGAGACATCGCTTTGCCGACTAAGGTCCGTCTAGTCAAGGCTATGGTTTTTCCTGTGGTCATGTATGGATGTGAGAGTTGGACTGTGAAGAAGGCTGAGCACCGAAGAATTGATGCTTTTGAACTGTGGTGTTGGAGAAGACTCCTGAGAGTCCCTTGGACTGCAAGGAGATCCAACCAGTCCATTCTGAAGGAGATCAGTCCTGGGATTTCTTTGGAAGGAATGATGCTAAAGCTGAAACTCCAGTACTTTGGCCACCTCATGCGAAGAGTTGACTCATTGGAAAGGACTCTGATGCTGGGAGGCATTGGGGGCAGGAGGAGAAGGGGACGACCGAGGATGAGATGGCTCGATGGCATCATGGACTCGATGGATGATGGACGTGAGTCTGAGTGAACTCCGGGAGATGGTGATGAACAGGGATGCCTGGCGTGCTGCGATTCATGGGGTCGCAAAGAGTTGGACATGACTGAGCGACTGAACTGAACTGACTGAACACCTTCAGGTATAAAACCAGCATGCTGGTTGAATCCTGGGTCTGAGGGAGCAGACAATTACTATTCTCTCCCCTGTCATGATGCCCTCCTTTGTGGGGACTCTCCTGTAAGAGTGTTCCTCAGGAAGAGGGTGCCCATCTTAAATAACAACAGCAAAAATGCAGAGAATGTGAGACTGAAAAAAAAATATGATCTAGTTGTATGCTGTCTACAGGGAAAATATTAGATTCAATGATACAACTAGGTTAAAACTGAAAATATGAAAAAAAGATATGTAAAGCACAACTGTGAGAATGTTGGAAGTGGTTATATTAATGTCATAAAAAATAGACATTAGGGCAGAAAGAAATTACTAGATTTAAAGATGAGTATTTTACAAAAATAAAAGAAACAAATCATGAGGAAGATATAACAATTAAAAATATATTTGCCTGTTACTCCAGGTATTTCTTGACTTCCTACTTTTGCATTCCAGAGGCAGATGATATACCAACTGAGCTATGATGGAAGCCCCTTGTAATGAAAAGGGCATCTTTTTTGGGTGATAGTTCTAGAAAGTCTTTTAGGTCTTCATAGCACCATTCAGCTTCAGCTTCTTCAGCATTACTGGTTGGGGCATAGACTTGGATTACGGTGATATTGAATGGTTTGCCTTGGTGACAAACAGAGATCATTCTGTCATTTTTGAGATTGCATCCAGCTACTACATTTTGGACTGTTGTTGACTATGATGGCTACTCCAATTCATCTAAGGAATTTTGCCCACTGTAGTAGATATAATGGTCATCTGAGTTAAATTCACCCATTCCAGTCCATTTTAGTTTGCTGATTCCTAAAATGTCAATGTTCACTCTTGCCATCTCCTGTTAGACCACTTCCAATTTGCCTTGATTCATGGACGTAATATTTCATGTTCTTATGCAATGCTGTTCTTTACAGCATCAGAAGTTACTTCCATCACCAGTCACATCCACAACTGAGTGTTGTTTTGCTATGATGGAGGTAATGAAGATAATGGTGACCTCCTTCAAAAGATCCCATGTAGGCACTGCAGCACTCATATCACATGCTAGCAAAGGAATGCTCAAAATTCTCCAAGCCAGGCTTCAACAGTACATGAACTGTGAATTCCAGCTGTTCAAGCTGGATTTAGAAAAGGCAAAAGAAAAATAAATCAAATTGCCAACATCTGTTGGATCATCAAAAAAGCAGGAGAGTTCCAGATAAGAATCTACTTCTGCTTTATTGATTATGCCAAAGCCTTTCACTGTGTGGATCACAACAAACTCTGGAAAATTCTTAAAGAGATGAGAATACCAGACCACCTGACCTGCCTCCTGAGAAATCTGTGTGCAGATCAAGAAGCAAGAGTTAGAACTGGACATAGAACAACAGACTGGTTCCAAATTGGGAAAGGAGTATGTCAAGACTGTATATGGTCTCCCTGCTTTTTTAACTTATATGCAGAGTACATCATGAGAAATGCCAGGCTGGATGAAGCACAAGCTGGAATCAACATTGCTGAGAGAAATATCAATAACCTCAGATATGCATGTGACACCACACTTATGGCAAAAAGTGAAGAACGAAATAGTCTCCTCATGAAACTGAAAGATGAGAGTGAAAAGTTGGCTTAAAACTCAACATTCAGAAAAAGAAGATGATGGGATCTGGTCCCATCACTTCATGGCAAATAGATGGGGAAAAAATGGAAACAGTGATAGACTTTATTTTTTATGGCTCCAAAATCACTGCAGAGGGTGACTGCAGCCAGAAAATTAAAAGATGCTTGCTCCATGGAAGAAAAGTTATGACTAAACTAGACAGCATATTAAAAATTAGAGATACTGTTTGCCAACTAAGGTCTGTATTGTTAAAGCTTTGTTTTTTTCCAGTAGTCATGTATGGATGTGAGAGTTGGACTATAAAGAAAGCTGAGTGCCAAATAATTGATGNGATACTGTTTGCCAACTAAGGTCTGTATTGTTAAAGCTTTGTTTTTTTCCAGTAGTCATGTATGGATGTGAGAGTTGGACTATAAAGAAAGCTGAGTGCCAAATAATTGATGCTATTGAACTGTGGTGTTGGAGAAGACTCTTGAGAGTCCCTTGGACAGCAAGAAGATCTAACCAGTCAATCCTAAAGGAAATCAGTCATGAATATTCATTGCAAGGACTGAAGCTGAAACTCCAATACTTTGGCCACCTGATGCAATGAACTGACTCATCTGAAAAGATCCTGAATTTGGGAATGATGGAAGGTAGGAAGAGAATGGGATGACAGAGGATGAGATGGTGTGATGGTGTCACTGACTCAATGGATATGAGTTTGAGTAAGCTCTGGGCATTGGTGATGGACAGTGAAACCTGGTGTACTGCACTCTATTGGGTTGCAAAGAGTCAAACATGACTGAGTGGCTGAACTGAACTGAACTCTACCACCTAACAACAGAGCCCAAAATTCATGAAGCAAAACTAAAATTTAATGAAGAAACAAACAATTCAGCAACAATAGTTCACAACTTTAATAGCTCACATACAGCAATGAATTGAATAACTAAACAGGAGTTCACAAGAAAGTAAAACATAAGAAAATTTCAAAAATACTTTAAAAATAAAAGATATTTGCATGTCATATATCTGGTATCACATTTGTATTTAGAAAATATAAAAAATACTTAGAATTTAATAAAGAAACATAATTTTAAAATGGGCAAAGTATCTGAATAGATATTTTTCCACAGAAGATATACAAATGGCCATAAGCACATGGAATTTATTCAACATCATTAGTCATTAGGAAAGTGCAAAGCAAAGTCTCAAGAAGATACTATTCAAAACCTGTAGGATGTAACTAAAAAAGCAAACAATAATAAGTGCTGCAAAGGAAGCAGAAATAATCCATACACTTGTGATGGGAATGTAAAACAGGGCAATTGCTTTGGAGCACAGTTTTATAGTTCCTCTAAATTTTTAACAAAAAGATGCCAGGTGATCCCAAAATTTCACTCCTAGGTATGCTGCTGCTGCTAAGTCACTTTAGTCGTGTCCAACTGTGTGTGACCCCATAAATGGCAGCCCACCAGGCTCCCCCGTCCCTGGGATTCTCCAGGCAAGAACATTGGAGTGGTTGCCAGGTGATCCCAAAATTTCACTCCTAGGTATGCTGCTGCTGCTAAGTCACTTTAGTCGTGTCCAACTGTGTGTGACCCCATAAATGGCAGCCCACCAGGCTCCCCCGTCCCTGGGATTCTCCAGGCAAGAACATTGGAGTGGGTTGCCATTTCCTTCTCTAATGCATGAAAGCAAAAAGTGAAAGTGAATTCGTTCAGTTGTGCCTGACTCTTAGCGACCCCATGGACTGAAGCTGTCAGGTTCCTCCGTCCATGGGAGTTTCCAGGCAAGAGTACTAGAGTGGGGTGACATTGCCTTCTCCGACTCCTAGGTATACACGAAAGCTAAATGAACACATATGTCCACACAAAATTTTACACAGATTTTTTTAGTTCTATTTATAACAGCCAAAATGTGTCAATAATTCAAACATCAATTGAGAAATAAGTGCATACAGTGTTTCTTATCTGTGTAATGACATGTTCTTTGACATAACAAAATGTGCTCTGATATATAATATGGCATATATGAATTTTTGTAAACATTATGCTAGATTAAAGAAACCAGTCACACAAAAACATTCTATCTCCCAATTTATAGTAAATATCCAGAACAGGCAAATAGGATCACATTTTGAGAAATTAGTTTTTCTTGAAGAAGAATAAACCCAAATTTTAATCTAAGCAGAAAAGCTGAAGATATGCTACCATTCTCTATTCCCATACATATTTGGAGCAGTACTCTTCATTTTTTAAAAGAGAATAATAAGTAACATTTACATATGAGTAATAGAGAATATTTTGAATACTCTTTGCTCACTTACAACAAAGAACTACAGAATGTGTTCTCTTAAGAAGCAGTCTAGCAAGGAGTTTCTGCTGCCAGTAACAAAGCTGCTACAGCTGATATCTGTATAGAGAATTGTAAAGCCATTGGTTTTCCCCAATTTTTGTTAATTCACATAAACTTGTCTCTTTGATATAACAAATTTAAAAACTAACTTCTGCCATTCAGCTCAATTGAAAACTTTTCAACTCAAAAGGATATACCTTTTTATAAAAATTGTAAATATATTCTTAAGAAAATATTTTGTATGCATTTAATACCTCCTTTTCTTCCATTCTCCTCCATTTTCCTTTAAACCTACAGATAACATCTCAAATTTATTTTCATGACTTCATAAGACAAGTGAAATGGAATGAGAAAGTGATTTTTCAATCTTACTGAGAAATGTGTACTAAAACAAGTTAATTGCAAAGCCAAGAAAATTACTATAATTTTATTTGATTGCTAACTAGTGATAGAATGTGTTTCATAACTTAAAGAAATATAAATATATGATTATTTTCCTTCAATAGTAAATGAAGGAAAATGGATATAGAATGGCCAAAAATTAGATTTCAATATTTGAAAATACCTCAGTGAATTTTATAATAGCTTGGTCTATATATTTATATGTTTAAACTTCTCTTTTGATTTTCTACTTTCTGTAGATAAGTTTTCATGAAGGCCATTGTCAGAGGGGATTATCAAAGCAGCAGACTGGCACGGGCACTTCATAATTTGATGTTCAGGGATACTGACAGCATGGACCAACAGAGGTAACCTTGTTGACCACAATCATTTGTTTGTTTTGGTTTTGTTTTGCTTTATATTTATGCCTCTACCAATAAAAAGAATAAGAATATGCCATGTGTTAAATAATATTAAAAAATAAAGACTTATTTGCAGCCCTGCTACCCTGACCCAAAGAATATCCCAGATATTGTTTCACTCACTGCCTTATCCACAATGAAACTTTACAGTAGTTTTCCTTCTTTCTTTCTTTTTTATTTTTTTACTCTTTTTATGTTGACAAGTATCTTATTGATCAAATAGTCACACCAGTCAGAGATATATTGAACTAATTCTATAAATTTATTCTATTTCTATAAACAAAATATAGTTTATGAGATGTTCCCAAACATTACCTATAGAACATCTTTTAAGATAGTCCTCATACATATGACTTATATAAGTAAATTTTCTCTATCTTAATATATTCATATGTTAAATTAATTCTATCTTGATTAATAATCCTCACTATTACATATTTACAATTTCCCATAAAAAAAGGCAGCTGTCCAAAATTTTACTTAAACAACTCTATTTAAGCTGAAAAAGTCACTAATATACTTTTCTTAAGAAGTACATTGGTCAGAAATTGGTCCAAGTTCTCATTTCAGGTAACGGGATATCTAAAAAGAGGTCATTTGATTATATACCAGAGATATCAAAACTAATTTTATTGATCACCATAAGCCTTCCTCTTGGATCTTTCAGATTCTTACCTTTAAAATTAAATGATAATAATAGCAAAAATAACTCACTTATTATGTGTCAAACACCATTTTGAGAACCTGAGACCATCTTATTTAAGCCTCATGATGTCTCTCAGAGAGAAGTGATGATATTGTACATTTTTCACTAGAGATGAGGCTTAGGTATGTGAAGAAGATTGTTCATGGTAGAGTGCAGCAGAGAGGGAACTCATGCCAATATCCAGTTTTTCATCCGCTGCACTATTCAGAGAATGGAATTTCACCTAACTTTAGGGCCCCCTGAGAGTTACAGAGACATCACCCAACGGTGGCACCTTAGAGACTGTGACACACTGTGCAGGAAGAAGATGACATTTGGGGTGAAGCCCCCTCACTCATACTTAATCAATGACTGCACATGGTTCTGAGCACTTAGACTAGCTCCTCTAAGATGTCATCTAGGAGTCTTCACTTCTCACCTGTGAACTCTGCGAACTTGAAGAAACCATATGACCTTGAGAAGGCAGAAGCAAAGAGCACCTGTCAATCATCCCTGCTATTGCTATTCTTTCATACCAAGAACCCACAGAGAAATCTATCATTCTATTGTAATATGGGGAATCCTTGTAATACCTGGTAAATTTATTCTCTTAATTCATGGCAAAGCAATGTCACTGGAATACCAGAGCCTGAAAGAGTGACATGTTGGAAAGAAGACACTATAGAATAAACCTATGATTTAGTGGAAGTCACATATTACAATGGAATGATGCTGAAGCTGAAACTCCAGTACTTTGGCTACCTCATGCGAAGAGTTGACTCATTGGAAAAGACTCTGATGCTGGGAGGGATTGGGGGCAGGAGGAGAAGAGAACGACAGAGGATGAGATGGCTGGATGGCATCACTGACTCAATGGGCGTGAGTTTGCGTGAACACCGGGAGTTGGTGATGGACAGGGAGGCCTGGCGAGCTGCGATTTACGGGGTCGCAAAGAGTCGGACACGACTGAGCGACTGAACTGAACTGATAAAGCATATTCAGGTAGTGGAAAGAACATGAACCATTTGAGAACAGGACTTTAACTTCTGTTTGGTCACACACCAGGCTCATGATCATGGGAAACCATCTGAGCCTCAGTTTCCTCATCTGTACAGTAGGGATTATAATAATAATGCTACACCCACGCTTGTTAGGAATGTGATATGACCTAATGGAAGAAATGAAAGTGAAATTCCTAGTCTCTCAGTTCAGTTGTATCTGACTCTTTGCGACCCCAGGGACTGTAGCTTGCCTCCAGAAGCCTCTCTACATGAAATTCTCCAGTCAAGAATACTGGAGTAAGTTGCATGTCCATCTCCAGGAGATCTTCCCTACCCAGCGATTGAATCTGGGTCTCCTGTACTGTAAGCAGATTCTTTACCATCTGAGTCACCAGGGAACCCCAGTACATAGTGCATGACTAAAATGGTCTGCTTATATTAGTTTTATTCTATCCCATTCACCCATAATATGCATAAATATGTTAATATCCTTTGGAGAGTAGGGCTTATGCATATGGATTGAGATCCACTATTCAAAAGAGAGGTAGAATAATGAAGTGAGGTACAAAGGCTTAGTATAAGAAAGGTCTTGAATAGAGTTTCTGTGTCCTGTCTCTTATATGTTATAAGGCCCTTTATTCACTGTAACAAAATTTATGATTCTTTGTTGCATATATTATTCCTATCAAGGCTGTATTTTCATAAGGTTCCAAGATAATAAATGCAAATGTTTCAAAAACGCCTGCTACATGTTATTCTAGTAGTTCAGTTAGGCTCTCAGCAAATGCTGGTTATTTGAATTAACTATCTCAAGAATGCAGAAAATAGAATTATTGTAGTTTGATAGAAGCAGAAATGGATTTATGCTAGAAATAAGACAAACTAAGCATTGAAGGATTTTAAGCATTTTGCCTGATACAGAAGAATAAAATAATGTTGGTAATCCTGTAAAAATGTTCATACTAGTCAGGATTCTCTGGAGACACAGAACCAACAGGCTAGACGGATACATAGATAGACAGACAGATAGAGATTCTGTGGAATTAGAGCTCATATAATTATGGAGATTGAAGAGCCCCCACTCTGTGTTTGGCAAAATGGAGATATAAGCCTCAGTCTATAGCTCTTATCTGAGTCCATACTCAAGACAACCAGGGGAGCTGGTGTTATAAATTTCTGTCTGAAAGCTGGGATGCTCAGAGTATGAGAAGAGCCAATTCTTTATTTCAAGTACAAAGGCTGGAAAAGATTATTTCTTAGCTCAAACAGTCCAGCAGAAGGTATTCTTTCTTAATCAGCTTTTCTGTTCTTTTCAGGTCTTTGACTGGATGCAAACCAAACCCATCAGAGAAGACAGTCTGCTTTACTCACTCTGCCAATTCAAATGTTAATCTCCTTTGGAAGTACCTTCACAGACACACCCAGAATAATGTTTGACCAAATATCTGGATACTTCATAAACGGGTCAAACTTGCCCATGAAATTAGACATTATATCTTCAAATCCTTTGCGTATCACTACTGTCTCTAAAAACCTAGGGCTATATTTGTTTTATTTGTTTTAATTTTCAAATGCAAAATGCTCCCACTGGGCCGTCAGCTCCATGGGTGTGCTGGGGCTGACATACCAGCTTGTGAAAACTAGTTGTTAAACTTCCAGGAATTTTGTGGGCTAGTTGTTCATTTATTGGTAGGTTGAACTTGATCATAGTCAGTGTATTTATACTACAGGATTTGGCAAACACTAGAAATCAGATCTGTTAAAAAAAAAAAAGAAACAGAAAGATAATTATTAAACATTATAACATTGCTATGATGTCTAAGGATCAGTGAAAAATGAAGATTTTTATGGAATATTTAAGATTTATTAAACTTTTCAAATGTCCCATTTTGTTCAATATGTGATTTTATAATACATGACTTACTCATTTATATTTCTTGTGAACATATATATCATTATTATTGCTATTATTGGAAAAATTACAAAAAGATTCATTTTACCGTGGAGGCCTAAATTAAATAAATGTACTACCTGGCCAGACATGGATCACAGTCAGTAGATGTCACAATGTAGGTTCATCTTGATAAAATGATTTAGCTTCCCTGCTCACAACCACATTTCTTCTTCTAAAAGTAATTTAAATCAAAGTCAATCTTTAGTTGCAACTTTGCATGAACAGGTACATATGCTGATTTCAATCCTCCAAAATGGTGTTTTTTGCAACCGCATATTCTCAAATAATTTTTAATGGGCATTTTCCTGCTTGTTTGAAGAATGGAATAAACTTGTCCTAAAATCAGGATGGCCATGTGGCATTATTCAAGTGAACTTGGACTAGGAATCAGGTGTTATACTCTAGATCCAAATCGTAACTCTGCCACTAACTTTCTGAGTGATCTTGAACAGCTCTGCTTTTTACAAAATAACAAACTGTACTATATATAGCCATATTTCAGAATCATCTAAAACTTTCTTAAGGGAAAAAGAAAGCAGCCTAAAAACTAAGCCTCTCTTCTACATTCTCCTACCCTGGACACCAATGGCAGCTACTGAGTAGAATTCTTTTGTCTGAAACTGTGCATGCACACACAAATATACACATATATATGTACACACAGGCAACATATAGATGTTTGGATAGAAAAGAATAAAGAGGAGGGAGAAAGAAATAGAAAGAGAAAGAAAGAAACTTGTCTCATCATTTACTCAATTTATTTCCAAACCTTTTTCATCTATATCTCTAAACACTTTTCTAGAATATTTTGAATTAAATCTCAATTACCATATTATTTTTTTCTATAAATATTTTAGTGTGTGCACACAAATTAAAGTTCATAAAGATGTAGTCACACGAGATCTACCTGTAGTGTGACAGTGTGGGGGTTCCATTAATTCACTCTTCATCAAACACAGTAAAAATCATTACCAGAAATTACCACTTAAGGTCTTTGAAAAGGAAGGTCTTAAGGATAAACAGTGAATAAACAGACATTCTAGAGCACTGGCAAAAATTTGGTAAGAAAGATGAACGTTTGGATGAGCACTTCTTTCTCCTTCTCCTTTCCAATCTCAGTAAGACGCCATTCTAGGTTATTTATTTTATTTTATTTTTCCTAGGTTGCTTTAGCTAGCAACTCAAGGCTCCTCCTCCAGTTGTCTCTCAGTCAGAGAACTTCATTCCTGGTAGGAGCAGGATGTCAGAGCTTCTCATCCAGGGCCCAGCTTCCTATTGTTGAAGCTAAGCCCTTACATTATAAGCCTCATTAGACACAGCATAGTAAGAACACTGGGGTCTTAATCATCCTTGTCTTTCATCATGAGACAGTGGCTTTATGCCAGGAGAAGCAAACTGAAAGGATCTTTTTCTAACCTGCCTCCTAGACCAGAGGTGTCACTCAGAGAGAAGCTTGCCATTGTACCTACACCTTACACCATAGTTCTGGTTTAGAAATTTTGACTGGAGAAAGAAGATGTAAAACAGAGAACTCTTTAAAAAAATATTGAAGTATAGTTAATATACAATGATGGATGAAATTATGTTATATAGCAAAATAACTCAGTTATGTGCATGTGTGCATGTGTATAATAATAATCTCAATCAAGAAGACACAACAATTATAAACATGTGTGCCTAATAACAGAGAAGCAAAATATTGGGTTGGCCAAAAATTTTGTGTGAGTTTTTCCATACAATTTTATGGAAAGACCCAAATGAACGTTTTGGCCAACCCAATACATCAAACAAAACTGACAGAAATTAAGGGAGATATAGAAAACGGTTATACTTCAAGCCTACAATATTCCACTTTCAATAGATTGAACAATAAACAGAAGATAAAAAAGAAAATAGAAGACTTGAAAAATACTATACACCAACTAGAATGAATAGGCATCTATAGAACACTCCCCACAACAAAACATACAATTTTTTTATGTTTGTGGCAGCTTTTCCAAGATAGATCATATGCCAGGCTATAAAAAACTTCAATAAATTATAAATGATAGAAATATTACAAAGTACATATTCTGACTGAAATGAAATAAAATAAAGATAGGGTGGGGAAAGAAGTGGGTGGCTTCAGGATGGGGGGGACATGTATATCTAAGGCCAATTCATATTGATGTATGNGGACTGGTTGGATCTCCTTGCAGTCCAAGAGACTCTCAAGAGTCTTCTCCAGCACCACAGTTCAAAAGCATCAATTCTTTGGCACTCAGCCTTCTTCACAGTCCAACTCTCACATCCATATGTGACCACTGGAGAAAACATAGCCTTGAATAGACCAACCTTTGTTGGCAAAGTAATGTCTCTACTTTTGAATATAATATCTAGGTTGGTCATAACTTTCCTTCATGCTGAGATAAATGAAAATGATGATAATTTCAGCATCTCAAAATCAAATCGGGATACTTTTTCTATAAACAAAGCCACCTCAAATACACTCTACACCTTTTAATGAGATTTTAGCATTTACAAAATATTTCTTATTGAAGGGAAGAGGTGTGCTTACATAATCAAGAGCGCTAAAGACATCCTGATTCAGTTTTAACAGCATTTGGCATAGAGATTTTGTTTTAAATCTTTCTCTTTAAGAACCACTGATCTTAATTTTCAATAAAATTATTTATCAATGTAGTCTTACCAAGACTACTAGAGAAAATGGGTCTTTGATCTTTAATTGGAAGAGTCATGAATTAGTTTACAAGGAGGGGTGCAAGAAATAAATTGTTATCTTCCGTCTCCCTGAATAGACCTTCTTCCACTTTCTGTTACTGACATCATATATTACATTTAAATTCTAGAAAATAATAAAACATGGAATTAAGAAACTGAGAAAAGTACACAACTATTCATATTCAAATATTTTCCTCTACTGGAAAACTGTATTTAAATATGGTTTAGAGCTGCTGTCTAGAGTCCTTTCATTTCAACTTGAAGGGCCCTCTTTAGTATTTCTTTTAGGGCAAGACTAGCGGTAATGAACTTCCTCAGCCTTTGTTTATGTGGGAATGTTTTAATTACTCTCTCATTTTTAAAAGGATAGTTTTGGTGATTATGACATTCTTGGTCAATAGATTTTTATTTTTCTTTTATATTTTAACTATATTATCCCATTGTTCTTTGACCTGCAAGGTTTCAGCTGAGAAATCCAGATAATTTTATGGAGGATTTTCTACATATGAGTCATTTCCTCTTGATGCTTTCAAGATTCTCCCTTTGACTTTCACAGGTTGATTATAATGCATCTTGGTGTGTATTTCTGGATTTGAGGAGTTCATTAATCTTCTTTTATTTGTGTGTTCATGTCTTTCCTCAAATTTGGAAAATTTTTTATCATTATTTCTTCAAATAATCTCTTGGTCTCTTTCTCTCTCCCTCTCTCTGCTCTTTCTGGGACTGCCATAATGCATATAATGGTTTATTCAATAGCTCATTATAAGTTCCATAGGCTCTAGTTCTTTTTCATTTTCCTCTATACAATAATTTTATATAATCTGTCTTTAAGCTGTCTCTTATACACATCTAAAGAAGTGGGTGGGTTCAGGATGGGGGGGGACATGTATATCTAAGGCCAATTCATATTGATGTATGGCAAAACTTATTACAATACTGTAAAGTAATTATCTTCCAATTAAAATAATTAATTTAAAAAATAAAGAGCAGGGGAAAATATAGGGACCAAAAACACATGAAAATTAAACAGTTTTCATTAGAAAATTAGAAATCACCTAACAGGAAAAGACTCAGAAAATACTATTAGATGAAAGAAAAAGAAGAGATAGCATAGCATTTGTTATGTATCTGAAGCAGTCCTTAGAGGCAAACTTATCTATCCAAATATCAACACTAAGATAGAAAAAGTGCTTTGTTAAAAACCAGTTTTAGGGAAGAGGTTTACTAAGTTAGGAATTTGATAAGCTGTCTTAGTTCAGAGGACTAAGTCAAGAAATAGAAGAACAACTGAACAGGTTACACAGGAAAGAATCAGTATCCATTGGTCCAAGCCAGGACAAAGGGCATGGGTAATATATACTTCCTAAATAAAAAATAAATAAATACTGTTTTAACTATATAACATGAATATAATAAAATATAATGCATGAAATTGGAAAAATAAAATTTAGAAAGGACTGTGGATATGCATACAAAAGTGCCACTAGCTCTGGCTTCAAGTAAAGAACAATAAATATAAACATGCTCAGGACTTTCTAAATATATACAGTGAGCCATGAGGTCTAACTTCCTCAGGGAAGCCTCTTGATTCTGATCTAAGTCAACACCAGTTGCTTTTCTCACTATCCATTTTGTTGTTCTTATTTCCTTACTAGAGTCACGTGTTTTATCCCAGTTTCTTTGACTTTATCAAATTCTGCTTAACTTTTCTTGCATGGTTTCATATATCCATGGATAGATAAACTGGTGACTCACTTTTTCAAGAAAACTTTCAAGTTCTATTCCTGCCTCCCTATCACTTTTGATCATGAATCTGACCAGGTATTCGTGGTCCTGAAAGGATGTTAACTAACTCCTGAGAGCTAGTCACATTTAAGTTTGGTTATTCTAACAGGGCACAATTCAGTTCAGTTCAGTCACTCAATCGTGTCTGACTTTTTGTGACCCCATGAACCGCAGCTCGCCAGGCCTCCCTGTCCATAACTAACCCTTGGGGTCCACCCAAACCATTCTCCATCGAGTCGATGATGCCATCCAACCATCTTATCCTCTGTTATCCTCTTCTCCTTCTGCCCTCAATCTTTCCCAGCATCAGGGTCTTTTCAAATGAGTCAGCTCTTCGCATCAGGNTTGAAGCTAAGCCCTTACATTATAAGCCTCATTAGACACAGCATAGTAAGAACACTGGGGTCTTAATCATCCTTGTCTTTCATCATGAGACAGTGGCTTTATGCCAGGAGAAGCAAACTGAAAGGATCTTTTTCTAACCTGCCTCCTAGACCAGAGGTGTCACTCAGAGAGAAGCTTGCCATTGTACCTACACCTTACACCATAGTTCTGGTTTAGAGATTTTGACTGGAGAAAGAAGATGTAAAACAGAGAACTCTTTAAAAAAATATTGAAGTATAGTTAATATACAATGATGGATGAAATTATGTTATATAGCAAAATAACTCAGTTATGTGCATGTGTGCATGTGTATAATAATAATCTCAATCAAGAAGACACAACAATTATAAACATGTGTGCCTAATAACAGAGAAGCAAAATATTGGGTTGGCCAAAAATTTTGTGTGAGTTTTTCCATACAATTTTATGGAAAGACCCAAATGAACGTTTTGGCCAACCCAATACATCAAACAAAACTGACAGAAATTAAGGGAGATATAGAAAACGGTTATACTTCAAGCCTACAATATTCCACTTTCAATAGATTGAACAATAAACAGAAGATAAAAAAGAAAATAGAAGACTTGAAAAATACTATACACCAACTAGAATGAATAGGCATCTATAGAACACTCCCCACAACAAAACATACAATTTTTTTATGTTTGTGGCAGCTTTTCCAAGATAGATCATATGCCAGGCTATAAAAAACTTCAATAAATTATAAATGATAGAAATATTACAAAGTACATATTCTGACTGAAATGAAATAAAATAAAGATAGGGTGGGGAAAGAAGTGGGTGGCTTCAGGATGGGGGGGACATGTATATCTAAGGCCAATTCATATTGATGTATGGCAAAACTTATTACAATACTGTAAAGTAATTATCTTCCAATTAAAATAATTAATTTAAAAAATAAAGAGCAGGGGAAAATATAGGGACCAAAAACACATGAAAATTAAACAGTTTTCATTAGAAAATTAGAAATCACCTAACAGGAAAAGACTCAGAAAATACTATTAGATGAAAGAAAAAGAAGAGATAGCATAGCATTTGTTATGTATCTGAAGCAGTCCTTAGAGGCAAACTTATCTATCCAAATATCAACACTAAGATAGAAAAAGTGCTTTGTTAAAAACCAGTTTTAGGGAAGAGGTTTACTAAGTTAGGAATTTGATAAGCTGTCTTAGTTCAGAGGACTAAGTCAAGAAATAGAAGAACAACTGAACAGGTTACACAGGAAAGAATCAGTATCCATTGGTCCAAGCCAGGACAAAGGGCATGGGTAATATATACTTCCTAAATAAAAAATAAATAAATACTGTTTTAACTATATAACATGAATATAATAAAATATAATGCATGAAATTGGAAAAATAAAACTTAGAAAGGACTGTGGATATGCATACAAAAGTGCCACTAGCTCTGGCTTCAAGTAAAGAACAATAAATATAAACATGCTCAGGACTTTCTAAATATATACAGTGAGCCATGAGGTCTAACTTCCTCAGGGAAGCCTCTTGATTCTGATCTAAGTCAACACCAGTTGCTTTTCTCACTATCCATTTTGTTGTTCTTATTTCCTTACTAGAGTCACGTGTTTTATCCCAGTTTCTTTGACTTTATCAAATTCTGCTTAACTTTTCTTGCATGGTTTCATATATCCATGGATAGATAAACTGGTGACTCACTTTTTCAAGAAAACTTTCAAGTTCTATTCCTGCCTCCCTATCACTTTTGATCATGAATCTGACCAGGTATTCGTGGTCCTGAAAGGATGTTAACTAACTCCTGAGAGCTAGTCACATTTAAGTTTGGTTATTCTAACAGGGCACAATTCAGTACAGTTCAGTCACTCAATCGTGTCTGACTTTTTGTGACCCCATGAACCGCAGCTCGCCAGGCCTCCCTGTCCATAACTAACCCTTGGGGTCCACCCAAACCATTCTCCATCGAGTCGATGATGCCATCCAACCATCTTATCCTCTGTTATCCTCTTCTCCTTCTGCCCTCAATCTTTCCCAGCATCAGGGTCTTTTCAAATGAGTCAGCTCTTCGCATCAGGTGGCCAAAGTATTGGAGTTTCAGCTTCAGCGTCAGTCCTTCCAATGAATACCCAGGACTGATTGATCTCCCTTAGGATGGACTGGTTGGATCTCCTTGCAGTCCAAGGGACTCTCAAGAGTCTTCTCTAACACCACAGTTCAAAAGCATCAATTCTTCGGCACTCAGCTTTCTTTATAGTCCAACTCTCACATCCATACATGATCACTGGAAAAACCATAGCCTTGACTAGACAGACCTTTGCTGGCAAAGTAATGTCTCTGCTTTCTAATATCCTGTCTAGGTTGATCATAACTTTCCTTCTAAGGAGTAAACATCTTTTAATGTCATGGCTGCTATCACCATCTGCAGTGATTTTGGAGCCCAGAAAAATAAAGTTGGCCACTGTTTTCACTGTTTCCGCTTCTATCTGCCATGAAGTGATGGGACTGGATGCCATGATCTTAGTTTTCTGAATGTTGAGTGAATGGACTATTAAGGATATGAGATGGTTAAATAGCTACTATTTACTGAAGGTCTACCATGTCCCAGGTACTGTTTCCCAGGTGATGCTAGTGGTAAAGATTCCACCTACCAATCTTTCTCCAATTCTTTCCTGGAGAATACCATGGAGAGGAGTCTGGTGGGCTATGTATGGTCCACAGTGTTGCAAAGATTTGGACATGACTGAAGCCACTTACAACCACACAGGTATTGTTTAGTTATCACATTGATAGTCAAAAAACTCTCAAAGATATCAGTGATCAATTTTAAAAATTTATCTTTTTATTGGAGTACAATTCCTTTACAATATTGTGGTAGTTTCTGTTATACAATAAAGTGAATCAGCTATATGTATACATATATCCCCTCTGTCTTGAAGTTACCCACTGACCCCTCCATCCCGCCCCTATGAGTCATCATAGTCACAGAGTTGAGCTCCCTGTGCTACACAACAGCTTTTCACTAGCTTATATTTTACACATGATAGTGTATATATGAAAGTCCTACTCTCCCAATTCATTCATTGCTCAACTTTTAGATGAGAAAGCTGAGACTTACAGAGACCAAGTGACTTGATCAGGTCACAGCTACAAAGTAGATAATGACTATACCTGGATCTTTGCTTTCTCCTGAACCTTTCAAATCACTTAAGAATCTTCTCTAAGCAACTCCAGTAGAGAACTGCCAACTAGACCTACTTTAAGTTTTCTAATTTAGCAGACCGAAGAGGATATCCCCTGAGAAGAAAATAACTACAAATGAATTCATTTTCCCATGTGACTGTTTAAGAAATATCCATCAGTTTTTTACACCCACATGTCATTTAATTAACCTTCCTTGAATATAATAGAGCAGACACAACACACTCAAATGATAAGGAAGGATGGATCATAAGGCCCTTGTGATGAGCATTAGTTCCCTCAGGTGCTGCAACAAGGCATATGAGCTATAGACTCGGGAATTTTAACTTCTTGAAAAGTGTCATAACTTCTGCCAACAGCCCTGCCTGTCATGTTTTACTGAGATTTTGAAATAGAATTTAGGAGCTAAAAATAAGGTATACAACAGGCAGTGCCACATGATGGACTTGGGCATGACTTGAATGGCAGCCAATCAGAAATTTCTATTAGGCAACACTCAGAGTTCCAAAGACAGTATGCCTATGATTTCTGAAACATGTATACATAGAGCTCTAAATGGAAAAGAAAACCTCTGGGTCTGAAATGTGCTTGTTCTGTGCCATGCACCTATTAATTTGCAAAGTAGATGTTTAAAAAGTCAAATACCTTTTAGATGGTACCCATTTTATCAATATTACCCTGTAATTTAACTGAAAATTCAGTTAACAGAGATGTTTGCACTTTGGGTCCAAATAATATAGTCAGTTGTGTCCCTTTAAAAACAGACTTTAAAAGCATTGGCTTTCCCCATATCCTCAGGTTTGGCCTCCTTAGCCTAAGTCACCCCTTCTCCAGCTTCACAACAAGATCACCCCTCCTTGTTAAATACAAATACTGCATAACTTTCTGCCCAGTCCTGTCAGTATTTCAGAAATATTTAGTTCCCTTTCTCACTTATATATCTTCATCTGGGATTTTTTCTCTTGCTTGCGATATTTATTTATCTTTTAAAATAAGTACTGAATGAATTAGATGCATATAAGAGATTTATGTTTTTGTATTTCCTCTCCACGTATCTAAAATAGTCAATTTGTGCTTCTGTATTTCTAATGCACTCTCTTACCACTTTCTTCTTAAAATATGTATTCATTGATCTCTCTTCTAAATAAAGCTCTGTAGAAGGGAAAAAAAATGAATTTGAAAATACTTCTACTTCAAGGAGATTAGACTCTAATGGACAATCATTCCTTTCTGAGTATTTTCAACGTGATAAAACTTTAGAGAAAGGATTTGAAATGTACAAGAAAGCCTTAGAACTAATTTGTCTATTTTTAGTACTTAATTACACACTTTCTACTTAATATGTAACCCCCTAGAAAGCAGAAACTAGATAGTGGTTTTCTTTATATACACATGACTGCCTGCAGAAGTGGAGAGTAATACATTATAATATTACACAATGAAATGCACTAATTAAATTAGAAACAGAGTTGTGTAGCTGAAGATCTCAGTTTTGAAGGAAAATAAGAGAAGGAAATTGTCACTGGAACTTTGAAGACTACCTCATGCTTTGTCTGATGGGAAGAACCTCAAAGGTCATCTGTCAGTTAAAATAGGCTTAGAAAAATACGTGGAGACCTGAAAATGTCTGTATGTTTTAAGGGCAATCTTCAGGGATTACTGTGGTCTGACAGAAGCAGACTATCCTTTTAGTCACTTGGTAATTTCACTGTTGTCTCAATCTCAATGCTTCCAGAAATGAATATATATTATTTCCTTTTCAAAATACATTCTGTCACCCATCTAATTATTCTTTCAGGCAGTATCCTGTGGAACTCCATGGCTCAGAATTTCAAAACTGTACATCAACTTGATCACTGCTGCTCAGTTCCACATTAATGAGCTACAGAGCCTCTGATTGCAGTCTAAAATAATTATCTTTTCAGATCCTACACTTCTATTTTTTAACCTCACTTTAGATAGGTAAACTTCACCTAAAACATGTAAAGTTAATGTTTAAAAAACTGTATGGTTGTATGGATGACTAGCAAGGTAATGCTCAAAATCCTTCAAGCTAGGCTTCAACACTATGTGAACCTAGAACTTCCAAATGTACCAGTCGTATTTAGAAAAGGCAGAGGAACAAGAGATCAATCAAACTGTGGGATCTAATAAGATGTCAATGATCGTTAAATGTCCTTGAAAAAACAGATGTGAGAGAAAGTATGGGAATGTATCTATATTTAAAAATGTTAGCACTTGAAAAGGAAGGGAAATAAATTATATCCCTTGAAAGTATGACTTTAAATGGTTATTTATTTGCTCAAATTGCTTTATGATTGAAACAGAAAATATCAATCTGCTTAGATTCTTTTGATAAGCAAAAGTTATTTAACAAAGCTATAAATTTCATTGCTGTGGCAAGAAAATAAGATCAGTTGGGCTGAAATGATCCAGCTGTTTTTGGTTTTGTCTTTTCAAAATATGTTTGTTTGTTTTTTCTATTTCTTTGCACATATATTTGTATTTGTTTCTTTCAAATAGAGTTCATTGTGGCAATGATTTGAAGAACACATTCCAATTCTTTCAACCCTGTGATTATGCAGCTTCTATGTTGAGTTCTATTTGGTTATCAGAGTAGGCAAGACTTTTTTATGCTGAGCTGTCTCTGTACTGGCAGACTTAGAAAGGATAACGTGGATTTCATCAGCTCTAACAAAATGCCATACATTTCACATCCTAGAGCTTGTCAAGCTCCTACTGCATAGCATATCTTAACTTCCAATATATCTATATTACATTTTCTCATTTGTGTTCTCCAAAGCATTTCCATTAATTTTTTTCTATCATATGCATAGAATTGGTTTTAATATTTTCTGATGTGATTTGAAAATGATTAATATATTCTGCCTTGCAGCAAAAACATAATATCACCAGGAGGGTCTGTTTTTGAGGAGAATTCTATGGTTTATCAGACTGGAGCCATTTACTCATAAATAAGTAAGGTGTTCTGCAGTATCAGCCAGCATGAGTGTCCATGGTCTCTTTCATTAAATTATACATAGATAATGTGTTCCCATATCTGCTTTTTTAATTTAATCTAATGACTAAGATGATCAGTTTATCCCACATGGATGGAATCTCAGTATACTGAACTTTGAGGCTGTTATCTCTCTCTAGAGGAACGTGGTCCATAGGAAATGAATACTTCCATTCATAGCAATCTACATAGAACTCTTTAGAATCCACCAGCCCTATAATTTAGACTTCCCAGAACTATCACCTCTATAGTGGGATCCATTAGACGAAAACTGGCTGAGAAATTATCAAAATGTAACTATAAAAAATAGATACTATTTGTGTATATGGCAGGTGGGAGGTAAAGCCAAATATGGAAATCAGAGCTAGAGAGATAGGCTGTTAAAAAAAAAAAAAAAAGAAGAAGCAGCAGTGTTCAGGAGAGAGCATGAAATATGGAAAAGTAGTGATACAAAATAAGAAAAATGAGAACTCTCAACAGAAAGATATAAACATAGAGCTTACAGCATTATACTGCATTTATCTAATTTGGGGGGCACTGCTTTCAGAAGTTGAGAATAACTTGCAG
>SJYX01006731.1:84976-96131 GCA_006410675.1 Oreotragus oreotragus | reverse complement strand
AGCAGTGTTCAGGAGAGAGCATGAAATATGGAAAAGTAGTGATACAAAATAAGAAAAATGAGAACTCTCAACAGAAAGATATAAACATAGAACTTACAGCATTATACTGCATTTATCTAATTTGGGGGGCACTGCTTTCAGAAGTTGAGAATAACTTGCAGGGTGAGGTGAGGGTGACCTCTGAGTTTCTGCACTCAGTTCAGTTCAGTTCAGTCACTCAGTCGTGTCCAACTCTGTGACCCCATGAATTGCAACATGCCAGGCCTCCCTGTCCATCACCAACTCCCGGAGTTCACTCACTCATGTCCATCGAGTCGGTGATGCCATCCAGCCATCTCATCCTCGTTCATCCCCTTCTCCTCCTGCCCCCAATCCCTCCCAGCATCAGAGTCTTTTCCAATGAGTCAACTCTTCGCAGGAGGTGGCCAAAGTACTGGAGTTTCAGCTTCAGCATCAGTCCTTCCAATGAACACCCAGGGCTGATCTCCTTTGAAATGGACTGGTTGGATCTCCTTGCAGTCCAAGAGACTCTCAAGAGTCTTCTCCAGCACCACAGTTCAAAAGCATCAATTCTTTGGCACTCAGCCTTCTTCACAGTCCAACTCTCACATCCATATGTGACCACTGGAGAAAACATAGCCTTGAATAGACCAAACTTTGTTGGCAAAGTAATGTCTCTACTTTTGAATATAATATCTAGGTTGGTCATAACTTTCCTTCATGCTGAGATAAATGAAAATGATGATAATTTCAGCATCTCAAAATCAAATCGGGATACTTTTTCTATAAACAAAGCCACCTCAAATACACTCTACACCTTTTAATGAGATTTTAGCATTTACAAAATATTTCTTATTGAAGGGAAGAGGTGTGCTTACATAATCAAGAGCGCTAAAGACATCCTGATTCAGTTTTAACAGCATTTGGCATAGAGATTTTGTTTTAAATCTTTCTCTTTAAGAACCACTGATCTTAATTTTCAATAAAATTATTTATCAATGTAGTCTTACCAAGACTACTAGAGAAAATGGGTCTTTGATCTTTAATTGGAAGAGTCATGAATTAGTTTACAAGGAGGGGTGCAAGAAATAAATTGTTATCTTCCGTCTCCCTGAATAGACCTTCTTCCACTTTCTGTTACTGACATCATATATTACATTTAAATTCTAGAAAATAATAAAACATGGAATTAAGAAACTGAGAAAAGTACACAACTATTCATATTCAAATATTTTCCTCTACTGGAAAACTGTATTTAAATATGGTTTAGAGCTGCTGTCTAGAGTCCTTTCATTTCAACTTGAAGGGCCCTCTTTAGTATTTCTTTTAGGGCAAGACTAGCGGTAATGAACTTCCTCAGCCTTTGTTTATGTGGGAATGTTTTAATTACTCTCTCATTTTTAAAAGGATAGTTTTGGTGATTATGATATTCTTGGTCAATAGATTTTTATTTTTCTTTTATATTTTAACTATATTATCCCATTGTTCCTTGACCTGCAAGGTTTCAGCTGAGAAATCCAGATAATTTTATGGAGGATTTTCTACATATGAGTCATTTCCTCTTGATGCTTTCAAGATTCTCCCTTTGACTTTCACAGGTTGATTATAATGCATCTTGGTGTGTATTTCTGGATTTGAGGAGTTCATTAATCTTCTTTTATTTGTGTGTTCATGTCTTTCCTCAAATTTGGAAAATTTTTTACCATTATTTCTTCAAATAATCTCTTGGTCTCTTTCTCTCTCCCTCTCTCTGCTCTTTCTGGGACTGCCATAATGCATATAATGGTTTATTCAATAGCTCATTATAAGTTCCATAGGCTCTAGTTCTTTTTCATTTTCCTCTATACAATAATTTTATATAATCTGTCTTTAAGTTTATTGATTACTTTTTATGCTCCTTCAAATCTATTGTAACATTCAATCATTGCCTTTTTAGCTCCAGAATTGTAGTTTTTTTATTATGCTTTCATTTTTTCAGTATTATTTTCCAGAATTACTTTATTTTTCTATGTTTTCTTTTAGCTCTTTGAGGTTATTTAAGACAAATGTTTTATTTGTTTATTTATTTTTGGTGAGTCTGAATCCTATGATTCCTTAGACTCATTTTGATGAGATTTATTCTTTTGTTCCCTTTCAATGAGTCACATTTCCCTGTGTCTTTGTGTGCTCACAATCTTTAATTGAAAATTTTACATTTGAGAAAAAATCCAGCCACATCTTTGCAGGTTGGCCCCATGAAATGGAGTATCACTAATTAGCTTATGATGGCTTTAGTTCTTTGCATGACATTCTGGACATATGTGTGTGTGTGTGTGTGTGTGTGTATGTGTGCACATGCTTCTCTATTCATCCAAATACATTTTCCTGATTTAACTGTCTTCATTTACCTCAAAGTCTCATTCTTGTTTCTTATCAGGGCTTTAGATATTTAGATCTTTGTATATAATCTTTTACTTCCAGACACCTATGGTTCTCCAATTACCCTGAATTTTTTTACCTGCTAGAATACCTTCCACTACTTTTACTGGTCTTCCAAAGCATACCCCAAAATGATGTTTTCATTCCTGTCTGATCTCCAAATTAAGTAAGACAGAAATAAATCCCTCGTGCAGCCCCAGACAAGACAAACACTCACTGCAAGATAATGCCACTTCTCTCCTTCCATTTTAATGGACAAACAGGCAATTTTGGATGGCTTCTTCCTAATAGTTCAAGCTGTGTTTCACTGAGAAGGTTATTGGGCAAGAATGAGATTTTAAAAAAAAATACAAACATCCCTACGGTATTTGTGCTTCATTTTCTTTTCTTGATTGAGATTTCATTTGGTTGCCCCAGAAGCTTGAATGATTTCTGGAACTCCTACAAAGTTATTCCAGTTAGTCTGTTGTTGTTTACTTCATTTTTTTCTGTGTCGGAACAAGGGCCTGGAGCTACATAGTTTGTCATGTTCCTAGTATCATTTACTTAGTGCAAATTATTTCTGAAAGTATATGAGACTTTGGAAAATATAAAGCTATACTCCATATTGGCAAAAGACAACATTGGCTGGTTGCACTGCATGGGAGAAAAAAATTATTTCCCGTATAGCCTATGTAGTAGAGGAAGACCGAAGCTGAAAACACTTTTGGACAGAAAATAAAAGGAAGAGTTAGAACTTCTTTTTCAGGAACTTCAAAAAGAATGAAGAGGTAGAATTATCTGTGTTTCAGATGTAGAATGTGAGATTAAATTGCTGCAGTCATAAAACCCTTTTTATAAAAATAGCATATATAATTTAATAGGAAAAAACTGAACTCCAATAGAAATTAAAACTGTTGTGGTTTCCTGTTGATGATTTTATATGACAGAATGGGATTCCCATTCACTGAAAATGGCAACATAAATTGGTATAAGCTTCCTTGAGAAACATTTTACTATCGTGCATTAAATACTTACTGAGTTTTTGTTATGAGTTAGCCCCTATGCATAGTATATAGAAATAAATGATTTCCATTCTGTCTTTATATATATTCTTACTTCATATGAAAAAGATAGATATATTTTAAGTAACCACATATTTTAAGTTACCATACAGTTACATATAAAATTAAAACAGTGACATGTAAAATGAAAAAAAGATACGCCAAGCTGACAGAGAGTAGAATAGGAGAATCTTTCCTAAATTGGAAGATCAAAGAAAAATTTCTTCCCACAATTTTGAGTTGAATTCTAAAAGAAGAATACTAATCACTATAGTAAGAAACAAGGGGAGAATTTAAAGTGAAGGGAATACTACAGTCAAATCTTTGAGACAGTAAACAGAGCAGAACATTTGAAAGATTCAAAAATACAGAGTATCTGGGAAACATATGATAGGGTTTTGGAAGAGTTGTTCTAAATGAAACCAGATTATTCAGGATATTGTCTGATATATTAAGTATTATGGCATTTATTCTAAAGCAAATAATTAGAAGGTATTAATTAGAGAGGAAGGAAAATTTAGGGGTAGGAGTGGATCTAATACAATGAGATATTCATTTTACAAGCATTGGCAACAGAGTATAGAATGAATCTGATAGGATAAATAGTGAACATAAAAGAAGGTTGCTTTAGTATAGGTAAAACTTACTGATGACTTAGGTAGGGTTGGAAAGGAAAAAGGGTGGACAGTTTAGAAAGATATGTAAAAGGTAAAATGTATACTTGATGATAGAATGGATATGAAGTGAAGTGAAATCACTCAGTCGTGTCCGACTCTTTGTGACCCCATGGACTGTAGCCTTCCAAGCTCCTTGTCCATGGGATTTTTCCAGGCAAGAGTACTGGGGTGGGTTGCCATTTCCTTCTCCAGGGGATCTTTCCCACTCTGGAATTGAACCCAGGTCTCCCATATTGCAGGCAATGCTTTATCATCTAAGCCACCAGGAAAGCCCCAGAATGGAGACAGGAACTGTTAAAAAGGAATTGTCAAGAGTAGTTCCTAGATGTGGGGTTTGGGCCACTGATTAGATGATGGTACTATTTATCTAGGTAAAACTGAAATAGTATCTGATTGGGATGAAGGTTTTAATATTTTACATTTGGTGGGAGGAGGGAGCATCTGAGACAATATGTTTACATGTTTCCTTCCCCTCCTGCTGCTGCTGCTGCTGCTGCTAAGTCACTTCAGTCATGTCCGACTCTGTGAAAACTGCATTTTTTCAGTTAACTAGGATCTAGGAAGTGCTACTTCTAGCCAACAGAATGTGAGCAGATGTAAAATAGTCACTTCCATTTTTGGTGATCTTCTACTCTAACCCTTTTTTATTGTTTTGGACACAAGAATGAAATTACAAAATAGCTCAGGGATATTGTGGAAGGAGACTGAATCCCTAAGATATTACTTGGAGAACATCTGCCTAATCTTTTTTAAATTTCACTGAGCTATGAATAGACGAGTGTAATGTTAAGTGACTATGATGTCTAAATGTGCTTGTTTCCTCATCACAGACATAGGAGGGCCTTTGAGACACTCTTGTCTTATGTGAATAAAATGTATATGTCAATGGTGAAGTTAAGCCTTAAATAGTCAGTATGTAGATGATAATTAAATCATGAGCACAGGAGGGACTATCTGATAAGGAAATATGGAGTGAAAAGACAGGAATTGATGTTTAGTATTGTTCAAAGATATTGCAAAAGTTAGTGAGGTGGAGTATAAAAAGTATTTCGTTTATGAGCAAGGAAGTAATCGGTGATCTTTGGAAAAGTTATCATTGCCTGGTAATTTGGACAAAAGCAAATGGGAGTAGGTTGAAGAATGGAAGGTGAAAAAAACAGGAAAAAATGCAGCAGTATGTGTAATGTTCAATGAATTTTTATTTTAGAGAGTATCTTACTTGTCATCTAAAAGAGAATCAAGGAGATTTAAATATTTAATATTTAAATTGAGTATAAAGAACATGGAATAGTCAATATTTCACGGTACTGAGAATATAGAGAGTTGGGTGATGCTAAGGCCCTGCAGAAGAATTAACCCTGGGTAGGAAGACGGGAAGTTCCTCCATTGTAACCAGAAGGGAAAAAAAATGGACAAAAGCTTGAATCTTCAGTAGGTTGGGTATAAAAAATGGAAGATGTACTTCCTCTCTGTGCTCTAAAGGCATGAACATTTGCTGAGAGGGGATGAGAACAAAAACATGACTGAAGATCTTGAAAGCAGAGAAATAATGAATTATGAATTGACTAGAGAAATATGGTTTGTAATGGTCAAAGAGAGTAAAAGCTTATATAACTTCTATAACTTTTTATAGAAATTAATCTCCTGAGAATGAACTCTAGAGAAATAAAAAATCCATAAAAAACCTTAACAACAATTATGTTTTTATTATGGTTATATAATATTGCAAAAAAGGGAACAATCTAAATGCTGAAGAATTATGCTCAGTGAATTATACTACATTTGAAGCATGGATGATCATAGATTCATTAAGATATCTATGAATATTTAATAACAAAGGAAGGAGATTTTATTAAGCGAAAGTTCAATGTTGAAATTTTGTATGAATGTGCATATGTGTCATCATAAAAATATAAGATTGAATATAATTTCTAAATTGTTAAGAATTAGTCTGCATTGGTGACAAGATATTGAATGTTTATTTTTATATTTTTTATATATTTCAAGTTTTGTCAATGTGCATACACTACAAGAATAGCAAAAATATACTTCACCTGATTTTTTTAACTTTTGTTTCAAAGCAATTTCAAACTTTCAGAAAAAAAAATAGCAAGAATAGCAAAAATAATTGTCTTTATTGGACTCTCAGATACCCCTAAATGATCACAGCTTTTTCCATTTCCTTTCTTTTGTTATTCTCCAAGTATATGTACATATTTTTGAACACATAATTTTCCTGAATCTAAATATTTTTGTTTGGTTTTTTAAAACAAAAGCTTAATAAAATAAGATTGTCAAAATCCAAAATTAATATTGATATAATATTATCTTCTGTTTATAGATGATCAAAAGTTAGCCAGTTGTTTAACAATCTTTATAAAAGAAAGTTAAATCTTAATTTGTTTTGCATTTAGATTCATGGATTTTTATTTTTCTTTAATATAGGAGAGACTTCTGGTCTTTCTTTACATACAATTTTTGTTATTTTTTTCAAAGCACAGGTAAGTTATCTTATAGAATGTCCCTCAGTTTGAGAGTTTTTATTATGTCTTCATGATAAAACCAAAATTTGATATTTTGGCAAAGATGCTACAGAAATGATGCTGTATCTTTCTCAGTGCATCATGCCAGGAGGTCCATGATGCTGGGTTAACACCTGGGTTTGGGTAGTGTCTATCAATCTTCTCAATTTTAAAGATCCTATTTTCCATTTATGATTAATAAACATTTTATGAGGAGAAACATTGAGATATTGAAAATACTCATAATATTTGTTACTTCTCAAACTTTTACCTGTTAGAATAATCCACTGTTCATTCTTGACTCAAATTATTACTATGATTGTGGCCCAATCATGACTTTCTAATTTCCTTATTTCATACATACAATATGAAGGCCTCCATCTTTCAACTTACAGAAGTCCATCAGCACTTCCATGATCTCCACTCAGAAATATCTTAAACTGTCAGGATACTATCTGATGAATTATCATTTAAATATATACTCTGAGTGAGCCGATGCTTTTATGAGGTGCATTTTGCTTTGTGTTCTGGGTTTGGTTTATGTGAAGAGAAGTCAGAAGATGTCTACAGTAATACCCAGGTTTCTCTCTTGTGTTTCTTAGGTATCCTATCAGCCATCTGTGCTTTTGTCCTCACCATCTACCATCACAGTGACTTATCACTTGATCCACTAAGTGTGTGCTTTTCTCCACTGTGAAGTCTTTCTCTTCATCTGTAGTGTCTAACTTGGTACTGGGCTCACATTGGATGTTCAGGATATATATATAGAAGGGATGGACAAATCAAGAAATGACTCTAGTACAGCAGTCTTTCCCACCATCAGGGGCTTTTCCAATGAGTTGGTTTTCTGCATCAGATGGCCAAAGTAGTGGAGCTTAAGCATCAGTCCTTGCAATGAGTTTTCAGGGTTGATTTCCTTTAGGATGGACTGATTTGATCTCCTTGCTGTCCAAAGGGCTCTCAAGAGTCTTCTCCAACATAACAATTCAAAAGCATCAATTCTTTGGGAATCAGCCTTCTTTTTGATACAAGTCTCACATCCATACATGACTACTGGAAAAACCACAGTGTTGACTATACAGATATTTGTCAGTAAAGTGATATCTCTGCTTTTTAACATGCTATCTAAGTTTGTCATAGCTTTCCTTCCAAAGAGCAAGAATCTTTTAATTTCATGGCTGCAGTCACCATCGACAGTGCTTTGGAGTCCAAGAAAATAAAATCTGTCACTGTTTCCACTTTGTATTTGCTATGAAATGGTAGAACTGGATGCCAAGATCTTTGTTTTTTAAATGTTGCACTTTAAGCCAGCTTTTTCACTTCTCTTTCACCCTCATCAAGAGGCTCTTTAGTTCCTCTTCACTTTACGCCTTTATAGTGGTATCATCTGCATATCTGAGGTGGTTGATATTTCCCTCAACAATATTGATTCCAGCCTGGAATTCATCCAGTCTGATATTTGCATAATGTACTCTGCACATAAGCTAAATAAGCAGAGTGACAGTACGCAGCCTTGACATACTCCTTTTCTGATTTTGTACCAGTCTGGTTCTAACTATTGCTTCACAACCTGCATACAGGTTTCTCAGGGGACAGGTAAAGTGGCCTGGTACCCACATCTCTTGAATTTTCCACAATTTGTTGTGATCCTCATAGTCAAAAGCTTTAGCGTAGTCAATAAAGAAGAAGCAGATGTTTTCTGGAATTCTACTTTCTTCATGATCCAACAATTGTCAGCAGCCTGATCTCTGATTCCTCTGCCTTTTCTAAATCCAGCTTGTATGTCTGGAAGTTCTCAATTCTCTTGCTGCTGAAGCCTGCCTTGAAGTATTTTGAGCCCAATCTTTCTAGCATGGGAAATGAGGGCATTGTATGGTAGTTTGAACATTTTTGGGCATTGCCTTTCTTTGGGATGAGAATGAAAACTGATCTTTTCCAGTCCTGTGGTCATTGCTGAGGTTTTTAAATCTGCTGACATTGAGTGCAGCACTTTTAGGATTATAAATACCTTATTTTTTAGGATTTTTAAATAGCTCAGCTGGAATTTCATCACCTCCACTAACTTTGTTTGTGGTAATGCTTCCTAAGGCCCACTTGACTTCACACTCCAGGTTGTCTGGCTGTAGGTGAGTGACAACACCACCGTGGTTATCTGGACCCACTCCAGTACTCTTGCCTGGAGAATCCCATGGAGGAAGGAGCCTGGTAGGCTACTAGTCCATGGGGTCACAAAGAGTCGGACACGACTGAGCGACTTCACTCACTCACTCAAGACCTTTCTCATATAGTTTTGTGTGTTCCCACCTCTTTTTATCTCCTCTGCTTCTTTTATGTCCTTACCTTTTCTGTCCTTTATCATGCCCATCCTTGAATAAAATATTTTTGATATTTCCAATTTTCTTGAAGAGATCTCTCCTGCTGCTGCTGCTAAGTCTCTTCAGTCATGTCCGACTCTGTGCGACCCCACAGACGGCAGCCCACCAGGCTCCTCCCGTCCCTGGGATTCTCCAGGCAAGAACACTGGAGTGGGTTGCCATTTCCTTCTCCAATGCATGAAAGTGAAAAGTGAAAGTGAAGTCGCTCAGTCGTGTTTGACTCAGCGACCCCATGGACTACAGCCTACCAGGCTCTTCCATCCATGGGAGTTTCCAGGCAAGAGTACTGGAGTGGGGTGCCATTGCCTTCTCCTGAAGAGATCTCTAGTCTTTCCAATTCTATTGTTTTCCTCTATTTCTTTTCACTGTTCATTTAAGAAGCCCTTCTTATCTCTCCTTGCCATTCTCCAAAACACTGCATTCAGCTGTGTAAATCTTTTCCTTTCTTCCTTACCTTTTGCTTCTCTTCTCACCTCAGCTATTTGTAAAGCCTCTTCAGACAAACACTTTGCCTTCTTGCATTTCTTTTGCTTTGGCCTGATTTTGGCCACTGCCCCCCATACAATATTACAAACCTCTGTTCATAGTTTTTTATGCACTCTGTCTATCAGATCTAGATTTATTCATGTAGATAATATGTTAGAATGGATAGTATATACATTATCATCAGTTTATATACATTTCCAAGGCCAATTCTGGGAAGAGGTCATGAAATATTGCAAAACAAAATCGTTTCACTTTAAATTAATGATATATTTCTAATAACTACTGGCCTTTCAAGTAACTTTTTAGATGCATTGTAATGTGTACACAAATTGTCATTTAGAAAAAAAAAAAAGGAGTAATAGAGGAGTAAAGATCCCTGATACAATTATTATAGATGGGAAATAAGAATGTATTTAGTGTTACCCTGAAAGGTTCTGAGATCTCATTCAGAAAGGCAATATCTTCCTCATTCATCTCATGAAACACCAACAATTGAAGCAGTGTCCATTTTAGAGGGGGAATGTAGACATCTGTCACTAATATTCCATGGACAGGAATTCTAGTTCCAAATTAAATCAAGCAAGACAATGCAAATCACTTAAATCCTTGATGTTTTGTGTTTACATATATCAGTTTTTTTGAATCATGAACTATCTCCCAGGGATATGGGATAGGATATTACAACTAGGATGTGGATATTGATACAATCAAGATGCAGAACAGTTTCATCACCACTAATCTGTTCTCTATTATAATTTTGTACTTTCAAGAATGCCATATGAATGGAATCATGCAATGTGTAACCATTTAGGATTGGCTTTTTTCACTTTGCCTAAGGACCAGGAGATTCATGCAAGTTGTGTTGTGTATTGAAGGTTCATTATTTTGTTTTAGGGAAGCATTCCATGATACAGATATACCACTTTGTTTTTGTTTTATTTATATAACTGCACCAGGTCTTAGTTGCAGCACACAGGATCTTTAGCTGAAGCATGTGGGATCTAGTTCCCTGACCAAGGATTGAACTCAAGCCTCCTGGCATTGGAAGCACAGTCGTAGCCACTGGACCACCAGGGGAGTCCCTATAACTTTGTTTAATCATTCGTGTTGAAGGACTTGGGGGTTGTTTTTTGGTTTGGAGCTACAAACCAAATAAATTAATATGACAATATTAAGATGAATAAATTAAGATGACAATATGGTAGTTGTATGTTCAGATTTTATGAACTGACAAAAGTGTTTTCCATAGTGGTTGTATCATTTTACATTCCCACCAGCAGTATATAATGATATGTTTTTTTCTGAATGCTCTAAGCATTTGGTGTTTTCACTATTTTTTTTTCTAAATTTTGTTTTCTATAACGCTATCTCATTTTGGTTTTCATTTGCATTTCTCTAAAGACTAATAAGTTTAATGTTTTTTCTCATGCTTATTCCTCAGTTGGATATACTCTTTGGAGAATTGTCTTTTCATGTTTTTTGCTTATTTTCTAATCAGATTGTTTGATTTTACTGTTGAGTTTTGTATTCTTTTTTCTAGATACCTGTCCTTTGTCAGCTTGGGGCTGGTGTATGGGGATGATCTGGAGGGAAGATGTGGGGTGGGAGGTGGGAGGGGGGTTCATGTTTGGGAG
>SJYX01006731.1:0-15324 GCA_006410675.1 Oreotragus oreotragus | reverse complement strand
ATATATATTTATGTTTACATTTTTATTGGTATGTGTGTGTCTGTGTTTAAGCCAAGTCCTCCTAACACCTTTTTTCTTAAACTGTTCCCTCCTTTAGTCATTTGTAAGTGCATCCTTCTCTCATAGCTGTTGGAATGTATATCTATTCTGAAAGACACTTGCTGACAACAATGGCTAGAGAAGAAAAAAGTGTTGTAATTCTCTAATGGCATGAGATGGGATCGAGTCAGGACCTTTCATGTCAGCACTAGAGAAGGGCAGGAAAGGGATTCAGCATTGAGAGTATTCGAGTATTGACTCTTCTTTCAATCAATCCCTCATCCATGGTCAGCTTCTCTACCAACTGTTCCATATGCAGTTTCCTTTTGACAAAGCTGGGAAGTTCAACTGGCAAAGTAAAAGGAAGGGCCATATTCTACTCTTTATCTTAGCTTTGTCATTTCTCAGCAACTCTGGAGCTTTGCCAATATAGCACAGATGACCAGGTCCACAACTACAGTTGTCATCCAAAAAATGCAATGGGCTATTCTTGTGATATTCTATTCATTGAATTGGGGATGGAAATATATACTCTCTGGTGCTTCTGTTTTCTTGTTCCACAAGAGCTGTCTCCAAACGTGTATATCTTAATAAACTTAGAACGTAGACTAGTTAGTATTTTTCATCTTCAGATATAGCTCTTAAGTATAGTTCTGAGGCAAAAAAAAAAAAAAAAATTCTCTCCTGAAGTCCTGTTACTTTTTTAATACACTGTTAATCTTCTCTTAGAAACCTAATCCCCTTGACATTTCTGAGACTGACTTTCAGAAGGTGTGTGATCACCAGCTATACTTGGTCCATGTATGATTTACACTTGGTGGTAAGATATGGGCTATATGGAAAAATGTTTGTGAAGCACTGAAATTAATTTTCATTATTGTCAAAAAGAGTTTGATATACCTTTTTACTCATTCATTTGCTTCACATATTCTTTTTATTTCTTTTATATTGAAGGATAGTTGATTTACAATGTTGTGTTAGTTTTAAATATACAGCAAAGTGATTCAGTTATAACATACATTGTTTTTTAGATTCTTTCCCCATGTAAGTTATTACAGAGTATGGAGCATATTTCCCTAATACTACTCATTCAGTATATCCCACTTGGCTTTCTATTTTATACACAGTAGTGTGTGTATGTTAATTCCAACATCCCTTCTACATAAACTTTTGAAGTTCTGCCATGCACCAGACACCAGTTCTAAGCAGGTGTAAGAAGTTACTATTATCATTTGGGAGATAGATAATTTGAGAGTCAAGAGACCACATGGGAGACAGAGATCTACTAATCCTGGAGAACAGGAACCAGAGAAATCTTCCTTCCCAGAATCTGGAAATATCATGCTTAACCTTAAAAGATAGGGCAGAAAGGAGTTTAAAGACAAAGCTTGCATGACATAAATGTTTTGGAGTTTTGAAAAGGAATCAAAACTCAGTGGGGATAAAGAAAATAGGAGTGGCAGCTATCCACGTAAGACAGCACAGCATTGAAAGAGTCAATGAAGGAGAAAGCATCAAGAACCAGAAGGAAGGTTAACAGTATCGAGTGCCATAAAAAGTCAAGGAGGATGAGAAATGATCCTGGGGATGGGGATGCATTTAAAAAGCTACACGTGACCTTTGAGGGGGCAGTTACAAGTACAGGTAGAAGGAGGAGGCTAAATTGCAGCGGGTGAAAAAAATAGCAAGTGGCCAGAGAGGAAGCAAAACCCTTTTTCTTTCGTTCTTCTGTTGATGTGTAGTTGATTTACAATGTTGTGTTAATTTCTGCTATACAGCAAAGTGATTCAGTTACATGTATATACACATTCTTGCTTTAATATTCTTTTACATTATGGTTTATCATGGGATATGGAATATAATTCTCTGTGCTATTTAGTAGGATAGCTGGTTTGTTTTTGTTTGTTTGTTTGTTTGTTTTACTTTATTTTACTTTACAGTACTGTATTGGAATTGGAGGCTAATTACTTTACAATATTGTAGTGGTTATGTATAGAAATCAAGCACTTTTTAAAATTCCTGTAAAGAGTTAGTTTGGCAGGACAAGAAGGAAAGGGGTAGTAATGGTGATAATCCTTTTTTACCTCAAACACTAAGGAGACAGGATATGTTTGAAAGCAGAAATGGAGGGGTAAGTGATGATAAAGAGATAAAAGTAGAATTGAAGGAATGAGGTCCTAGAAGAACAGGAAGGTGTGAGATTCATTGTGAGCAGTCATGTCAAGAAGTAGTGATTCAAACCACCGTAAGGGAACAAATTCATGTTTTATTCCTCGTATTGAAAATTAGAATTGATTGACATACTTGTCTGTCTTCTCAAAACACACGCTCAGTGCTACCCTGCCACCGAAGAGATTGACTTCCAGAAAAGAAATTCTTTCTTATTTTTATTCATTTATAACAGTTCTCAATTAAAATGTGAATGATTAATAAGGATCAATAAGCCCCTTAAAGCAATAGGTGTAAGGTCAGAGATAGAGAGTGGCAATAAAACGTTGATTTATATCCAAGTTTACCACAACACTGCTGTTTCCTCTGGCTCAGAATTTCCGGTTCCAATATGGGTGGGGAGAGGTAAGTGTTCACAGAGGCACCAAGTGAAAAATGGGGAAATAACTACCTGAAAACATTTTTCTGTTTTCAAAAAGTTATAACTTAGCTTTCAAAAGTTTCCCTTCATAGAGCTTAATAAAAGGAAACATGAATGAAAAATAGATCCAAGATAGTCTCTCCCACAGAAAAATTTGTGGGGAGAAAGAAAACAAGAATAAAGTGTTTCTACTAGTAATGACAGATCAGAGATATCTTTGCACTGGACCCTTCAACTCCATGATGTATTCTGTTGTTTTGAGGCAAGAAGCATGAGATAAGACAAATGTGTAATTACTTCTTGACCCACTCTTTCTAGTTTTCCATTTTCATGAGATGCCACAATTCATTATTTGCCTTGATATATACAGAAGGATGGGGACGCTTCGTTGATATTCATTTATTCAGCAATCTGTAATCTATATTTAATGGAGTACCAGACTGTGGCATAATAAACCGTTTAGAAAGATAGCTGCTGCACACAGGGGTTATTGCTTGCATAACCTGTACTTATTTTTCATTACAAAACTAAAAGAGCAAAACATAATTCATACCAGCAAATGAAGTTAACATTTAATGGCTTGAGAAATGATAGTATGAGCTTGTACTACGTCAGGCACTGAGTGGCTGTAAAATAAAGAAAGTAGTCCCCCCAATATTGCTAAACAAAAAGCCATTTTTTTAGTGCACTGTGAAATATGGATGCCAAAGAAAAGGATGAGATTCCAGTTCATCGAATACTAAGTAACCGGCCTGACTTGAGGTTAGGGGAGCTATTTCCCCCTCAGAGGCAGCCTCTACATGGAAGCCTGTCATGTGCTCAAGTCTGTTAGAGTCTTCCTGCTAACTAAGAGCTTAGGACACTTCATCATGAACACACCTACTGAATATGCACCAGGTGTGGAAGCTAAAGTCACCAGGAGTCTGTGATGTCAGTCTCTGTTGGCCTTGAAGCACCAGTTTCATCAAATGCCAATGTCATGGCTTACAGATGCTGCCCTGTGGAGCAGGGCAAGTCTGACATAATCTTTTATGATTTTGTAGCAAAATTAAAATTACAAAAGCAACATTATAAGTTTTTCAGAGAGTTAAATGTATTCAATGTAAAAAACTTTAAATTATTCTGAAATTGTGTTTTTCCAGGCTGGTCCTAAGTCATTGTTTTTATTATGAAATAATAATGAATAGGTGGTAAGGGTGATTGTCTTTTTTTATATTATGATACCAAGAATCAAAACTGGTCACCTAATGTCAGTTCTCAAGAAATTCAAAATTCTTGGAATCATGCTTTTAGATTTCTCATTCTCAAAAGGTGATATAGGTTATCCTGTATGTAGAAACCATTTCAGTATTCATAGAAATTGCTTCAAATTGTATTTTATTTAACCTATGCTCAACTCCACTGATGAGGAGCCATTTTTTCTGCCTTCTGTTCCCAATGTTTCTTCATTTATAAAAATTTGGCTGATAGGAAAATATTTATACATTTTATGACCCCTCATTTTCACCACACATGAGTAATTTAGTTTGACATAGTGTATCAATAAAGTGTATTATTATACGGCCTATTATAGTTTTGGGAAGGTAGGAAAAATAGCAACAAATAAACCACTGGTATTATTTCCATAATAGCATTTCTTTTTTATCTTGTGGCTCAGAAAGTAGCACATGTTTGATTGAGGCATGGGTTATGCCACTATCAGACATCTGCAACAATGGAAATAACCAGAGCTACAGATGAACAAAGACCATCAATAGTGCTCAAAAAGAAGATTTCAGATACATCTATTTAGTTTCAACCCATTTTTATTTGTTCTTATATGTAATCACAACCCTTCATGCCACTGTTTGTGTATGAAGGATAATTTATATTAGTTCTGAAGGTAAATGGAACAATGCTACAGGTTGTACAATGACTTTTACAAAGAAGATCACAGTAAAAACCAGTATAAAGATGGTTGGATGGGGATACACAGATCACAGAGTCTGGTTTATGGCAGGCCAACTCAACAAAGGACAAAGTCTATAAATTAAACACAAAGATCACAAAGGAGGAATTAGTACATGGTCAAACTGTGCTGAGGTACTTAGGTCTCAATGTAGTTGTGCTGTCAAAAATGGATGTCTTACGTTTATCCTTATTATGATTGGCTGATCATACACAACTTCCATATTTTGTGTCAAGTTCTTGTAGGGATAGAGTGATTTGTGTGGGACAAGAGTAGGATAAAGAAGCATCTAGCAGTATCTACAGATTAGGAGTCTAGAATATGAGATATCCTTCTATATGTGCTTTGAACATTGAGCAGCTCAACTCATAACTCTTTGAACATACCAGGTCACCCTGTAACTAAAACTCATCATCACCACCATCATAAACACCATGATCATGCTCACCATCATCATACCATCATACCACCTTACCAAGATGGTAACATACTATCATCAACTCCTTACAACTGTCATCATGATTGCAATTAAAACGTTTGAGTTTTCATTATGCAGCAACCATCTTGCTATATGTCTTACAACTATTATTTTATTTCATCTTCACAAAACCTTATAAGCTATTTGCTATTATGTTTTCCACTTTACAAAGAGAGAAAGAGACCAAGAAAAAGAAAGTTTAAATGGCATGCCCAAAGACAGAAAGAATAATAGAGCTGATATTGGAATTCAGATTTGTCTGACCCTAAAGTCTATTCTATTGTTCTCTACTTTATTCCCTTGGTCATTAAAATTCCCTTCAATTTGTGGAAAGAGCACTGGTATAAATGGCCATGGTCAAACTAAATTTCCTTTCACTTTTGTTGGAAATACATAATAATAGGTGAGTATATATTACATACCTGGATAAGGAAATAGCAGCCTCTTGCCTAGGAAATCCTATAGACAGAGGAGACTGGTGGGCTGCATCCATGGGATCACAAAGAGTTGGACACAACTGAACATCTGAGCATGCATATACCACACAAATAACACTAAATATGGTTACTCAACTCTAGTTTCCCTTCTCAAAGGGCCACTATTCTCATCAGAATACTCCACTTTGGTTCTATTCATATATCTCTTAACTCCTCCTTCAAAAGAAGCATATAGATTAAATTCCTTGTAGTTTCTGCTGAAAAAGTGTCTTTTGATAGGCTTCAGTATCAATAATATTTTGAAAAATCAATAAATATTTGTTGGTTACCTGATAAATTCTGTGGCTGAAATAAACATTAGGTCCACTTTACTGTAGCAAGTCGAATGTCAGAGAGGCTAAGTAACTTGCCTTAATTTATAAAATGGATGGTAGGAGCATATGGACTTGGCACAAGTCCCTCTAATAGGTGCCATCTTCTGCCTATAGTATTACTGGCAAAGTGAAATATGTTATTCACTATACATCTTCACTATGGGCAATCTGTAGAAAGTAAGTGTTTTCTTTTGGTTATATCTGATACCATAAATAAACTAAGTCCTTGCTGCACCATGCATGAGGAGGAGGAAAAACAGAACAACCCCCTTTCCAAAATAAAGACATAAACTAAACAAACATACATAAAAAAAAAAAAAATACTTCTGGATGTCAGACTTGTCCATACAAAATCCTTGGATTTTGTCCCTTTGCCTTGGTCTTCAGGGTTAATGCTTCATCCCTTTCTTGATTCACATTAGAAATTGTATAATCTCCCTAAATACACAAGCAAGCCCAAACTCAAATTTTTGTTATTCTGATCCACTTTTTATTACCCTTTTGGTTTCAAAAGTTTCACTTGCACAATTTCTGGTTTTGAAAAATGGAGAGAAGTAGAATATATAACACATTTGCCATCCATTCTGTTAGTGAATTAGTGATCAAATGTCACCTACAAACAGGATAGTTAACGATTTTCTTTGAGCTGAAACAAAAGTTGATCACTGGAAAATAGAAACAATGTTCTTTTACTCTCTGCTTTGGATGTGATACAGGGTTTACTGAGAACTCTGTTTAAAATTCAGCAACACAATTATCACAAACACTGCACAAAGTGAATCTTCAAGTCTAGACAATGAGAAATTCAGAAAGTAATGACTAAATCAATAGTATCTATAACCTGGGAGGGAGGGACTGCCTTATCTCCAGTATTGATAGTTATTTGTAATATACAGAGGTTTGCTTAATGTTCAGATATAAATGAGAACACAGGCACTCATCAACTGAATTGATTTAGAAATAGCAAAATGAAGGACAGAGAAAACATACTTAATTCTTCACTTGGGTAAAGGCAATTCATGTAATTTTAGTTATATAGTTAGAGACAGGACTTAGAAAGTAGTATAAATAGGAGATGGTTAATGGTAGCCAAGCCCTACGGAGAGAAAGTGCATTCTTTTTGTTCAAATTCAAGGTTGGAACTTCTTGGGGTGAGTGGGGCTGCAGTTGTGGACATCTGTCCATAAGTGAACAGCTGGGAGGGTGGAGGGAGGAAGAGGAAAGAAATATGGCTGGTGAACAGACTTGATGCTTACCTCTTGGGAACAAGGCAAATAAATGGACTACTTATAAAATGTTTCTATATATGTATGGTTAATTAGCACTTATTGAATGATGATATGAAGGTCTATCCTATGTTTTTTGAAAAATAAATTAATAAAATATGAAATAGGTATCTGTAATGAATAAAGGATACCAAACATTTGTTACTATCATGGAAAAATCATCTATTTCTCTCAAGTGAATGAAGACAAGATGAGTATTTTACACTGCCATCTCTTCAACCTAGTATAAGAGTTCTCTAAATCAAATAATGCCTAATTAAGAACCTTTGACATAGAACAAATAACTGCAAATATGGAAGGGAGAGAGAAGTCTTCCCATTGCCAGTCCATCCCATCAAGAAGCTTGCACAATCATCTTATCCTCATTCAGAAGAGGACAGAGAGAAGAAACAAGAAGAACTACAATACCACAGCTGCCAGAAGGAAAACCATAACCACAGACAGTTAATCAAAATGAAAATGCAGAGATTTATGTCCCAGATGAAGAAACAAGATAACATGCCAGACAAACAATGAAATGAAGTGGAAACACACAACATTCCAGAAAAAGATTTTAGAATAATGATAGTGAAAATGATCCTGGATCTTGGGGGAAAAAAGGGAAAAGATGCAAATAACATTTACCAAATACTGAGAAGAACTATAGCACACACAGAGATGAGAAATATACTCAAAGGAATAAATAGCAGAATAATTGAGGTAGAAGAATGAATAGCTGATTAGAAGACAGAATGGTGGAACTCATTGCTGCAAAACAATATTAAAAAAAAGAATAAAAGGAAATTAAGACCACCTAAGAGACCTCAGATTGATTATATTCTTTGCAGCCAAAAATGAGGAAGCTCTATACAGTCACCAAAAACAAGACTAGGAGATGACTGTGGCTCATATCATGAACTCCTTATTGCCAAATTCAGACTTAAATTGAAGAAAGTGGAGAAAACCACTAGACCATTCAGGTATGACTTAAGTCAAATCCCTTATGATCATACAGTGGAAGTGAGAAATAGATTTAAGGGGCTAGATCTGATAGACAGAGTGCCTGATGAACTATAGATGGAGGTTCATGACATTGTACAAGAGACAGGGATCAAGACCAAGCCCTAGATAAAGAAATGCAAAAAGGCAAAACGGCTATTTGAGGAGGCCTCACAAATATAAGTGAAAAGAAGAGAAGTGAAAATAAAAGTTGAAAAGGAAAGATATAAGAATCTGAATGCAGAGTTCCAAAGACGAGGAAGGAGAGATAAGCATGCCTTCCTCAGTGATCAAGCAAAGAAACAGAGGAAAACAATATAATGGGAAAGAATAGAGATCTCGTCAAGAACATTAGAGATACCAAGGGAACATTTCATGCAAAGATGGGTTCAAAGGACAGAAATGGCATGGACTGAACAGAAGCAGAAGATATAAAGAAGAGGTGGCAAGAACACACAGAGGAACTGTACAACAAAGATCTTCATGATGCAAATAATCACGATGGTGTGATCTCTCACCTAGAGCCAGACATCCTGAAATGGGAAGTCAAGTGGGCCTTCGGAAGCATCACTATGAACAAAGCTAGTGAAGGTGATCGAATTCCAGTTGAGCTATTTCAAACCCTAAAAGATGATGCTGTGAAAATGTTGCACTCAATACGTCAGCAAATTGGAAAACTCAGCAGTGGCCACAGGACTGGAAAAGATCAATTTCCATTTCAATCCCTAAGAAAGGCAATACCAAAGAATGCTCAAACTACAACAGAATTGCACTCATCTCACATGCTAGTAAAGTAATGCTCAAAATTCTCCAAGCCAGGCTTCAGCAATATGTGAACTGTGAACTTCCAGATGTTCAAGCTGGTTTTAGAAAAGGCAGAGGAGTAAGAGATCAAATTTCCAACATCCGCTGGGTCATCATAAAAGCAAGAGCGTACCAGAAAAATATCTACTTCTGCTTTATTGACCATGCCAAAGCCTTTGATTGTGTGGATCACAATAAACTGTGGAAACTTCTTCAAGAAATGGGAATACCAGACCACCTGACCTGCCTCTTGAGAAACCTGTGTGCAAGTCAAGAAGCAACAGTTAGAACTGGACATGGAACAACAGACTGGTTCCAAATAGGAAAAGTAGTACATCAAGGCTTTATATTGTCACCCTGCTTGTTTAACTTATATGCAGAGTACATCATGAGAAATGCTGGGCTGGAAGCACAAGCTGAAATCAAGATTGCCAGACGAAATGTCAATAACCTCAGATGTGCTGATGACACCACCCTCATGGCAGAAAGCAAAGAACTAAAGAGCCTCTTGATGAAAGTAAAAGAGGAGAGTGAAAAAGTTGGCTTAAAGTGCAACATTCTGAAAACTAAGATCATGGCATCCAGTCCCATCACTTCATGGAAAATACATGGGGAAACAGTGGAAACTGTGGCTGACTTTATTTTTTGGGCTCAAAAATCACTGTAGATGGTGATGGCAGCCATGAAATTGAAAGACACTCCCTCCTTGAAAGGAAAGTTATGACGAACCTAGACATCATATTAAAAATCAGAGACATTACTTTGTCAGCAAAGGTCCATCTAATCAAGGCTATCATTTTTCCAGTAGTTATCTATGGATGTGGGAGTTGGACTATAAAGAAAACTGTGTGCCGAAGAATTGATGCTTTTGAACTGTGGTGTTGGAGAAGACTCCTGAGAGTCCTTTGGACAGCAAGGAGATCCAACCAGTCCATGTTAAAGGAAATCAATCCTGGGTGTTCATTGGAAGGACTGATGCTGAAGCTGAAACTCCAATACTTTGGCCACCTGATGCGAAGAGGTGACTCATTTGAAAGGACCCTGATTCTGAGAAGATAGAAGGCAGGAGGAGAAAGGGACGACAGAGATGAGATGGTCGGATGGCATCACCAACTCAATGGACATGAGTTTGAGTGAACTCTGGGTGTTGGTGATGGACAGGGAGCCCTGGCATGCTGCAGTTCATGAAGTAGGAAAGAGTCAGACACAACTAAGTGACTGACCTGAACTGAACTGAAGAGACCTCAGGGATAGTATTAAATGCACAAACACTTGCATTTTAGGGTCCCAGAAAGAGAATAGAAAGAGAAAGGACCTGAGAAATATTTAAAGAGACATACCTGAAAAATTCCCTAGCATGGGTAAGGAAATAGTCAACCAAGTCCTGGGAGCACAGAAAGTCCCAGACACAATAAACCCAAGGATCAACACATAGAGACACATAATAATCAAACTGACAAAAATTAAAGATGGTGCTACAATATTAAAAGCAACAAGGGAAAAATGACAGATAACATAAGGGAAGACCTATAAGGTTATGAGCTGATTTCTCAACAGAAACTCTAAAGCTAAAAAACAATGTCACAATGTATTTAACATGATCAAAAGGAAGAAACTACAACCAAGAATTCTCTAACCAGTAGAACTTTCATTTAGATTTGATGGAGAAATAAAAAACTTGACTGACAAGTGAAAGTTAAGAGAATTCAGCACCACCAAACCAGCTTCACAACAAATGCTAAAGGGACTTCTCTAGGGAGGAAACACAAGAGAAGGAAAAGATCTACAAAGAATTGTAATATGATCATACACATCAATAATTGCCTTAAATATAAATAAATTAAACAAACCAACCAAAGGGCGTAGACTGGCTGGATGGATAAGTTTAGTTCAGTTCAGTTACTCAGTCGTGTCCAACTCTGTAACCCCATGGACTCAGCACACCAGGCCTCCCTGTCCATCACCAACTCCCAGAGTTTACTCAAACTCGTGTGGTATATTGATATACCCGATCAATAAATTGAACAATAAAAAATATACAATCATCTCAAAAGATGCTGAAAAAGCTTTTGACAAAATTCAGCACCCATTTATATGAAAGTTCTCAGAAAGTGGGCATGGAGGGAACATAATTCAACATAATAAAGGCCATAAATGACACATCTACAACTAACATCATACTCACTGGTGAAAAGCTGAATGTATTTCCTCTAAGATCAGGAAAAAGGCAACGATGTCCTTTATCACCCCTGTTATTCGACACAGTTTTGGAAGTCATAACAACAAGTGTATAAGAGACAGAGAGAAAGGACCTGAGAAATATTTAAAGAGACATACCTGAAAAATTCCCTAGCATGGGTAAGGAAATAGTCAACCAAGTCCTGGGAGCACAGAAAGTCCCAGACACAATAAACCCAAGGATCAACACATAGAGACACATAATAATCAAACTGACAAAAATTAAAGATGGTGCTACAATATTAAAAGCAACAAGGGAAAAATGACAGATAACATAAGGGAAGACCTATAAGGTTATGAGCTGATTTCTCAACAGAAACTCTAAAGCTAAAAAACAATGTCACAATGTATTTAACATGATCAAAAGGAAGAAACTACAACCAAGAATTCTCTAACCAGTAGAACTTTCATTTAGATTTGATGGAGAAATAAAAAACTTGACTGACAAGTGAAAGTTAAGAGAATTCAGCACCACCAAACCAGCTTCACAACAAATGCTAAAAGGACTTCTCTAGGGAGGAAACACAAGAGAAAGAAAAGATCTACAAAGAATAAACCCAAAATAATTTAAAAAATTATAATATAATCATACATATCAATAATTGCCTTAAATATAAATAAGTTAAACACACCAACCAAAGGACATAGACTGGCTGGGTGGATAAGTTTAGTTCAGTTCGGTTACTCAGTCATGTCCAACTCTGTAACCCCATGGACTGCAGCACACCAGGCCTCCCTGTCCATCACCAACTCCCAGAGTTTACTCAAACTCATGTGGTATATTGATATACCCGATCAATAAATTGAACAATAAAAAATATACAATCATCTCAAAAGATGCTGAAAAAGCTTTTGACAAAATTNTAACCCCATGGACTGCAGCACACCAGGCCTCCCTGTCCATCACCAACTCCCAGAGTTTACTCAAACTCATGTGGTATATTGATATACCCGATCAATAAATTGAAGAATAAAAAATATACAATCATCTCAAAAGATGCTGAAAAAGCTTTTGACAGAATTCAGCACCCATTTATATGAAAGTTCTCAGAAAGTGGGCATGGAGGAAACATACTTCAACATAATAAAGGCCATAAATGACACATCTACAACTAACATCATACTCATTGGTGAAAAGCTGAATGTATTTCCTCCAAGATCAGGAAAAAGGCAATGATGTCCCTTCTCACCCCTGTTATTCAACACAGTTTTGGAAGTCCTAGCAACAGCAATCAGAGAAGAAAAAGAAGTAAAGTGAATCTAAATTGGAAAAGAAGTAGTTAAACTGTCACTGATTATAGATGACATGATACCTTACAAAGATCCTAAATATGCTACAGAAAACTACAACTCATCAATGAATTTGGTAAAAAAAAAGGCAACGATGTCCTTTATCACCCCTGTTATTCGACACAGTTTTGGAAGTCATAACAACAGCAATCAGAGAAGAAAAAGAAGTAAAGTGAATCTAAATTGGAAAAGAAGTAAACTGATTATAGATGACATGATACTCTACAAAGATCCTAAATATGCTACAGAAAACTACAACTCATCAATGAATTTGGTAAAGTTTCAGGTTACAAAATTAATACACAGGAATCTGTTGTGTTTTTATACACTAACCAACAAAGGTCAGAAAGAAAAATTCAATAAGCATATCAATTTACCATTGCGTCAAAAAGAATAAAATACCTAAGGATAGGCCTACATAAGGAGACAAAAGACCTGTACTCTGAAAAGTATGACACTGAACAAAAAAACTGAAGAAGACATAAACAGATGAAAAGAAATACCATGTTCAAGGATTGGAAGAATCAATGTTGAAAAAATGACTATATTTCCTGAGGCAATCTACAAGTTTAATGCAACCTGTATCAAATTATTATCAAATTACCAATGGATCATACAAAGAACTAGAACAAAAAAATGTCAAAATATGTATGGAGAAACACAAGACCATGAATAGCCAAAGAAACCTTGAGAAAGAAAAATGCAGCTGGAAGAACCAGGATCTTTGACTTCAGCCTATACTACAAAGCTACAGTCATCAAAGGAGTATGGTACTGATGCAAAAATAGAAATATAGTTCAATGGACTAGGATAGAAAACCCAGAAATAAACCCACACACCCATGGTCAGTCAATCCATGGCAAAGGAGGCAAGACTGCACAATGTTGGAAAAGAGGTCTCTTCAATAAATGGTGCTGTAAAATGGTACTGTTATATGTAAAAATATGAAATTAGATCATTCTTTAAAACCACTCACCAAAATAAGTCCAAGATAGATTAAAAACCTGAATGTGGGACAAGACACTATAAAACTCCTTGAGGAAAACATTGGCAGAACACTTTCTGACAGCAGCATTTTTTTTTTCTGATACATCTCCCAGAAAAACAAAAATAAACTAATGAGATCTACTTAAACTCAAAAGCTTTTTCACAGCAAAAGAAATAATGAAACAGCAAGACAATCGACAGATTGACCCAGAAATAAACCCACACACCCATGGTCAATCAATCCATGGCAAAGGAGGCAAGACTGCACAATGTTGGAAAAGAGGTCTGTTCAACAAATGGTGCCTGTAAAATGGTACTGTTATATGTAAAAATATTAAATCAGATCATTCTTTAAAACCACTCACCAAAATAAGTCCAAAATAGATTAAAGACCTGAATGTGGGACAAGACACTATAAAACTCCTAGAGGAAAACATTGGCAGAACACTTTCTGACAGCAGCATTTTTTTTTTTTTCTGATACATCTCCCAGAACAACAAAAATAAACTAAAGAGACCTACTTAAACTCAAAAGCTTTTTCACAGCAAAAGAAATAATGAAACAGCAAGACAACCCACAGATTGAGAGACAATATTTGTAAACGATAAGACCAACAAGGAATAAGTCTCCAAAATTTACAAACAGCCCGTAAAGCTTAACAGTATCAAAGAAAGCAACATAATCTACAATGAGATTTCTCTTCACACCAACCAGAATGGTTATGCTGAAAAAATCCACAAACAATAAATACTGGAGAGAGTGTGGAAAGGAGGGATCCCTCCTGCAGTGTTGATGAGAATTTAAAGTGCTAGAGCCACTAGGAAGAACAGTATGGGGGCTCCTTCAGTGCAGTTCAGTTGCTCAATCGTGTCTGACTATTTGAGACCTGANCCCTTTCCAAAATAAAGACAGAAACTAAACAAACATACATTAAAAAAAAATACTTCTGGATGTCAGACTTGTCCATGCAAAATCCTTGGATTTTGTCCCTTTGCCTTGGTCTTCAGGGTTAATGCTTCATCCCTTTCTTGATTCACATTAGAAATTGTATAATCTCCCTAAATACACAAGCAAGCCCAAACTCAAATTTTTGTTATTCTGATCCACTTTTTATCACACTTTTGGTTTCAAAAGTTTCACTTGCACAATTTCTGGTTTTGAAAAATGGAGAGAAGTAGAATATATAACACATTTGCCATCCATTCTGTTAGTGAATTAGTGATCAAATGTCACCTACAAACAGGATAGTTAACGATTTTCTTTGAGCTGAAACAAAAGTTGATCACTGGAAAATAGAAACAATGTTCTTTTACTCTCTGCTTTGGATGTGATACAGGGTTTACTGAGAACTCTATTTAAAATTAAGCAACACAATTATCACAAACACTGCACAAAGTGAATCTTCAAGTCTAGACAATGAGAAATTCAGAAAGTAATGACTAAATCAATAGTATCTATAACCTGGGAGGGAGGGACTGCCTTATCTCCAGTATTGATAGTTATTTGTAATATACAGAGGTTTGCTTAATGTTCAGATATAAATGAGAACACAGGCACTCATCAACTGAATTGATTTAGAAATAGCAAAATGAAGGACAGAGAAAACATACTTAATTCTTCACTTGGGTAAAGGCAATTCATGTAATTTTAGTTATATAGTTAGAGACAGGACTTAGAAAGTAGTATAAATAGGAGATGGTTAATGGTAGCCAAGCCCTACGGAGAGAAAGTGCATTCTTTTTGTTCAAATTCAAGGTTGGAACTTCTTGGGGTGAGTGGGGCTGCAGTTGTGGACATCTGTCCATAAGTGAACAGCTGGGAGGGTGGAGGGAGGAAGAGGAAAGAAATATGGCTGGTGAACAGACTTGATGCTTA
>SJYX01006730.1:0-13043 GCA_006410675.1 Oreotragus oreotragus | reverse complement strand
AAAAAAAAAAAAAAATCACTGAGTAGAGTGGCATTGTTTATGTTTTTGCAAATCTCTTTAATGTCTGGCTTCATAGAAGACAGGTGGAGTAACATCTGCTTCTACATCATCTGTTACAAAACTTGTAAGAAAATGAGAAGGCAAAAGACAAATAACATTTTAGTGTGATTAAGAAAATAGTTTTGACTGTGTGGAGCTTCTGAAAGGATCTCAGGGGCTCCCAAGGCCCCCAGGCCATATTTTGATGGCCACCAATCCAAACCAAGTCCTTTAGGCATCCACAACCTCAGGGTTTGCAGTCCTCTGTTTATCAGCAGTAATGATCTCAACAGTTGGGAATATTTACTTCCTTCCATTGATGTACAGAAAAAAGTTGACAAAAATGCTTTTCCATGTCATTCACACACCCTACAGTGATAATGTTCACCCTCAAAATAAATGAGAACATTAAATAACTAGAAAAATATTTTTGATAAGGTTGAGACAAAAGATTTGATTAGAGCTAACTGCATTATAAATGCCTTTCCTCAAATTTAAAGTCCTCTAACTGCAAATCGCAATTAAACTTTGACCTGGGAGTGGCAGGCAGCATCTTATGGCAGATGACCGCGTGGACTGTAGCCCACCAGGTTCCTCCGTCCATGGGATTCTCCAGGCAAGAATACTGGAGTGGGTTGCCATTTCCTTCTCCAAGGGAATCTTCCCGACCCAGGGATCGAACCCAGGTCTCCTGCATTGCGGGCAGACACTTTAACCTCTGAGCCACCAGGGAAGCCCAACTGCAAATGGCAATTAAACTTTGACCTGGGAGTGGCAGGCAGCATCTTAGGGAAAGGTGCCAGTGTTATTAAATTACAGACATGGGATCTGGGGTCTTGAGAAATTCTTTTCATTTAAATATGAGCTTCCCACTTTGGTGTGTTAGGATTAGCAGTACATCTCAACCTGTTGGTAAGCTGTGGTGTTGCCATGAGCTGTTTTTATTGTTTATTTGCTAAATTGTGTTGGGCTTTTCTGCAACCCCATGGACTACAGCCCCCTAAGGTCCTCCTTCCATGGATTATCCCAGGCAAGAATACTGGAGCAGGTTGCTATTTCCTTCTCCAGGGAAATAGAGACTTTCAGAGGAATCAGGTCTTCCTGACCCAGGGATTGAATCTGCATCTTCTGCTTTGGCAGGTTTCTTCTTTACCACAGAGCCACCAGGGAAGTCAGGTGTTACCATAGCAAAGTACAATAAATATTTCCCTGATTAGAGGGATGGGAAATGTGATTTTGGTAGATGGTGGCTTAAACAACATAAAGGTATGCTTTGGAAATGAAAAACATACATCAAAAGGTTCAAAATGTCACTGAATCACTTTGCTGTATACCTGTAACCAACATAACATTGTAAATCAACTATACGTCAACTTAAAAAGTAAAAAGAATTTAAAACTCAACCAGAAAGGTTTAAGGATGTCCCCTGACGTCATGAAAGGATGCCTGGACAAGGAGGAGGTGAGAGAGCACAGTCGAACATGGTAAGCAGAACCAAAACAACTCCTATTTAGACCCAACCAAAGTGAGGCTCCTCCACGTGTGTGCATGTGTGTGTGTGTGTGTGTGCGCGTGCGTGCTCAATCATTCAGTCATGTCTGATTTTTTGCAACCCTATGGACTGTAGCCTGCCAGGCTCCTCTGTTGGGATTCTCCAGGCAAGAATACTGGAGTGGACTGCCATTTCCTCCTCCAGGGGGAACACAACCTCCTTAGTGAGATTCCCTGTTTAAAACAGAGCCCAGGATCTGTCATTAAAAACACAGAAAATACTCAAGACTTGGCAAGAAGATCCTCAAGAAGGTTTTTTTTTTTAATTTTTAGAAAGACTTTAGGAGTTTAAAAAGCATCAATGAATATAGTTTCTTTGGTAGCATACACTTCTATATTTTTTTAATATCTCTCTTTTCCCTCTAAAATGGTATGTTATATACATGATTAGTTTAAGAATTAAAAGATTAATTTTATCCTGTATCAAATCATAACATTTTTTCTGTGATCATCTGAAGCCAAGATTAGAGTTTCTAGCATAAAAACTCCCTAAAAGCGGTATACCAGGGCTTCCCTGGTGGTCCACTGGCTTGGACTCTGCTCTCCCAAAACAGGGGGCCAGGGCTCCATCTTCGGTCAGAAACTAGATCCCACATCCTAAAGAACCCAAATGCCGCAACAAGGATCGAAGATCCCGCCTGCCACAGCTAAGACCCAGGGCTGGCAAATAAATAATAAATAAAGTGGTATGTAGCCAAGAATCACTGAAAACAGTTCCTATTCAATAAGTACTGACCATATTCCGTAATTTACTAAGAACTTTGCATACACTGTTTTATTAATCCTGACCACACGCCTAGGAAGTGAACTCTATTAGGTCTATTTTACAGATCCGCAATGATACACTTGTGCTGGCTACTGAGCCTGTTGTTCAATATTCAGGAGTTTGGCAAGCCACAACCCTTGATAACTGGAAATAGCCATAGCGGCAGCAGTAGAAATTGGCAAAAGCTACAAATCAGAGCTCCTTCCCTAACCCCCTCAACTCCCCCGTCCCCACCCTTCCCCGGCATGACCCTGAGCCAGTTTACCAGCACAGCACCCTGTGAGACACTGAGGCGCAGAGATTTAAGATATTCGCCCAGGTCACGGAGCCAGGAAGTCGTGGAGCCAGACTTGGAGCCCAGGTCCCCCGTGTCCCCCAGCATAAGCAGCCACACGCTGTGCATCGGGGCTTTCCCGTATTATGCAAAGTGGGCAAGAGCGGCCTATCGCAATTAAAGAGCTCCCGGCTGATCCAGAGCCCCAGGTCTCCACATTTTTCAACATTTCTTCTCCAACACATTATACCCTGAAGACACTTTCTCCTTTGATCACTCAGGAAGGCCCCTGTGAGGAGCCGCTGACAGGAGCTGGCAGCCTCCAGCTTCGGCTCTTGGGTGGGAGAAGAGAGGTGGGCGTGAACATCTTCTGCGCACTGTTGCCCTTCACATCCAAGCTTTGTTTGCCGAGAAAGAGAGCAGCATCTGCGTTCTGGGTGAGCAGATGATTATACAAGACCCCGTGGTTTTACATCAAAGAGGAGTGAATCTTAAAACCTTTTGTGCACTTGTGTGTGTGTGATGATGTTCAAGGTCCTGCATTTTAAAAATCAGGGAAGGAGGTGGGGGGAGGTCATTTCAAGATGTAAACATGCTGAAAGGGCTAGAGAAACAATGGGGGTTTTTAATAAGTCAAAGAGAAAACAATTCTCAATGTCTTACAAAGCACTACACCTGGACTTTGGTTTTTCTGTATTAAAATCCTGGGGGAATAATCCATGAGTTATGTGGCCTCCTCACCCACACAAAGTAGTGAAAATGGAGACTTGTAGACTGGATGGGAAAGCAAACCACCTTCCGATCTTGCCTCTTTTATGTGGTTACATCTTGGCTTGGCAATGGATTGATCATGAATTCTAAAAAAATGTTACACATCAAGGACTCCAAACCTCCAAATGGGAACTGAGGGATTCCGTCCATAATACAAGAGTTAGTAAATATCCAAGAGGACAGAAACATAACTGCAACACCCTCGACAGTATCGTCAGACACTCGTCCTCATGTCCAGGAGTATACGGTCACTACAGGCATTTATTCCATCTGCAGATGTTCCGCCATCCCTGCTTTATCTCACGCTGGCTGAGACTCTTCTTCACATACCGTTACCTGTCACCAGTAAGACGAGGCATTACAGAAGAGATGGAAATGTAAAGGGGGGATACTGATTTTAGTTGCATCAAATTAGAATTATAGAAACTGAGAGATGTCACACGTTAGTACGGTCAATACTGGAAAGAAATCTCTCATTTTACAGTAGATTACTGGGAAAGATTAAATTTGTAGATGTTGGTTTGGATACCTAAGACAAGACCTCAGACTAATTTTTAAAGAAACCCACAACCAGGACTTCCTGGAGATCCAGTTGTTAAGACCCTGTATGTCCACTGCACGGAGTGTGAGCTCGAACCCTGGTTGGGGAACTAAGATCCCACATGCTAAATGGCATGGCCAAGCTAAATAAAAATTTTTAAATGATCAATAAATAAAATAGAGATTTTTTTAAAATAAACCAAAAGTGGGATCAAGAAAAAGGACAGTCATGTCCCTCAGCAAACTCCACGTACCTGTGCCTTCTCTGAACTGGGCATGAAGGGCCGTGAGAGAAGTGGAGAAGGAAGAAGCCGGACACAGAGACGGCACTGAGAAGGCCTGGAATCGCCAGCCCTCTCGGCCTGACCCAACAATGCCGGAGCCTGACAACAGGCTCCCTTCTATTAATCAGCCCTTTGTCTGGCGGCCCGCGTGTCAGCTGGGAAGGAAGAGCTCGCAAGGTTTCCACTTGGTTTTATTAAATGTTCTCATCCTGTGGTGATGACCAGAGTCTTGGTGTCCTGCCTGCGATTGTTCTAGTTTTCTGAATAGTCTCAGTGATAAAGCCAGGGAGAAGTGTAGTCACAAGAACTGAATCTGCTAGAGATGCTTTCCTCACCCATTCATTGAGATTCTGTTGACTCATTTTCAAGTGTTTCATGGAGTTCCTTATAGGATTTCCCATTATAAATGAGCAGCCGCCTAAGTACTCAGGATAGGGGGAAAAAAAAGAAAACACTAAGCCTACAAGAAATTTGCAATTCACAACACAGTCTGATCCTTCATTGATTCCCTCGCATTATGTTAGTGAAGACCTGAAGCAGATATAAGGCTATGTTAGGTGACACCAAGTCAGACAACAATGAGTGACTGGGTGCACGGTATCATAGGTCATTTTTCTCTTTGTGAGTTCTTAAGTGAAACTAAAAAGCAAATTCTAGGGCAAAGAGTCTGCTCAGTGCAGGAATGCAAGTTTCATACAGCTATGAAATAGTAAGAAACAAATGATGCGGAGTTTCCTAAATAAGCTCTAAAACTTGCCCTCAAGCCTCATTTTCTCCCTGCCTCTCTGGGCACCTGACTTTCGTCCCTCTCCCGCCTGCACTAATAATTTGTCCCTTCTCCATGGTTGTCACACAATGTTTCTTTCCTGCAAGGATACTTCATCCATACCCCATCCACTTTCTCTGGGAATACATCAGGATTGCTTTCTTGTTCTTCCCTTCCCATTCTATGTGAGCTCCACAATATCAGAACAAATCAACTTCACCTTTACTAGCATCACGTAAGGTGTCTGAAAACGGATAGAATCAGATGTCTTATTTTAACATGAAATACTATAACTTAACTTATAATTATAATTATGAATTATAACTTAACTTATAATTCTCCCGCTGATCCTTCAAAGTAACCAAGCTGAGGATGAGCCTATACGATACATCATCTAGTCCGTAAGCTACCACGTCAGGTGGCAACGGTAGGAAATGAGGGTGAGAATTTAAGGTGCACATACTTTCTGCACACATAAGAACATTTAAAAATATTATCTTCAAGAGAACAACGTGTCTAAACCATCCTCAAGGCAGTGGCAGTGTCTATTCAAGGCAGATATCAAGGAAGGCACAAGAGAAAGAGAAAAGTATATGTAGTTGGTTGCTAAGTGATGTCATCCCACCTGGATTGTCAGTTTCCTGAAGCATGAAGCACACCTGTCTTATTTGCTTGGATCCCAGTACTTCCTGACGCCTTGCACACAATAGGAGCTGCTATTGCTAGTTTTCCACTGGACTGAACTAAATCATCCTTGAAAGACAATACGATTATAGTGCAAGCATGTGGATTCAGAGCCAAAAATTTCCAGATTTGAATGCTGCTGTCAATTCTTAGTTATATATACCCTCAAGCATCTCTCACAACTTTAGTTTTACTTACTAAAAATGAAATGGTAACGTGGAATTAATAATCTGTGAAGAACATGGAGGAAGCTTGTGAAAGCATTTAACATATAGGAAGTGATCAAAAAGAATTGCTTAAATTTATAATTAGTGTTCATTAAATTATACTTATCCAGCATTATACATATTTGAATCTCTCCTGTAATGTTTCTGAAAAACCTCTTGGTTCAGCAAACTATTCTTCAACTGCACAAAGAGAGGCATTTCAAATGCTGTCATGCTTTCTGTTCTTATTCCATGCATGTGTCATCCAAAGGTTTGTTTATTAAGTCCTATGTTTTATGTTAATAGCTACATATTTATGTAGGAATTTATTTTACTTACTTTTCCTACATCTCAGGTATGGCAAGGTAGACCAGTTTCTAGATTCTAGAACTGCTTTCCTCACCTCAATTATGATACATTGGAACCAAAATGGAAAACTCTTAGTTGTAGAATAATCCTGAGCACTTAGGAAATTTGCCTCAGCCCTGCAGGCAAGGATTTTGTTATTGAAATGTCAAAGGGCCCTTGTTACATGGAAGTCTTACTTACAAGTTCCGGATGCAGAGGACAGAATTCAGTTCTGTGTACTTAAAGGAACAGGGTACTCAGTCCCCAAACTCAGCCTGAATAATAGAGCTGTTCAGCTGCCTCAGTCTTCTCTGTGGGCAATTCCTTATCCTGCTCAGAGTACATTTCCATACCCATCTCCAGGCTTAGAATGCTAGGAAACAGCAAATATTCAGAGTGGTTACCTTGTGTCACACTGTTCTACGTGTGCAAGCTCATCAGTCAGTCGTGTCAGACTCTTTTGCGACCCCATGGACTGCAGCCCGCCAGGCTCCTCTGTCCATGGGATTTTCCAGGCAAGAATACTGGAGTGGGTTACCATTTCCTTCTCCAGGGGATCTTCCAGACCCAAGGATCGAATCCAAGTTTCCTGCATTGGCAGGAGAATTTTTTACCACTGAGCCACCAGGGAAGTCACGCTGTCTACAAAACATTATTATTATTATTTTTTAATTTGGCGATGCTGGGTGTTCAGTGCTGTGCATAGACTTTTTCTCGTTGCAGAGAGCAGGAGCTCCTCTCTTAATTGTGGTGCATGGACTTCCCATTATGGTGGTTTCTCTTGTTGCAGTGTACAAGTTCTAAGGCATGTGGGCTTCAGTAGTTGCTACCCGTGGGCTCAGCAGCTGTGGCTCACAGGCTCCAGAGTACAGCCTCAGTAGTTGTAGTGCGTGCTTAATTGCCCCATGGTATGTGGGATCTCCCCAGACTGGGGACTGAACTAGTGTCTCCTGCATTGCAAGGCAGATTCTTAACCACTGGGCCACCAGGGAAGCCCTGTTCTACATAACAGTATTGAGATCAGCCCAGTCAGCCTCAGAACAGCCCTATGAATATACCCACTTTATGAATGGATGAAGAAATGAATCCACAGAGTGGGTAAGTGATTTACCCAGGGTCACGCAACAAGTGCAGAAGTCAAGATCTGAACCAAGTAGTCTGCCTCTGAAGTCCATGCTCTAATTCCCCTAAACTACCTCTCCAAGGTTGTGAATGATAAGTTCATTTGAGATCTGAAATTCTAGAAATGTAGAGTTCTACCAAAAGAAGGCATTTTTTTTAACCACAGTCTTTCAGTGAAGCACTCTTTGCTGCTAAGAACTGTCCACAAAATGAGAGAAAAACTTAATTTTTAAACAGTATATATATATATATATATATATAAAGAGTCAATACCAAAAATTCACAACCCTATATAAATCTTTTAAATTTCTCAGTATACATTCTAAAGCAATAATGGATTATACATCAAAACTATTTTTCATATGCCTCTGTCAAAGCTCACATCTAAAATTCAAGCTTTTTGGGGTGATTGGTGGAATCTATTTTGAAGATTCTAATACATAGAAAGCACTGCTACAATGCTTTACACCTTGATGCTCTACCTTTTTTTTTTCCTTTACTTCTTGTGGCTGTCTCCAAAGCAGAGTCCCAGGATAATATAGTTCAAGAATCACTAACCTCTGAAAATTGACTGTGACCAAGATATTTCTATAAGGGGTGTAGAATAGCCAAAAAAAAAAAAAAAAGTTAGAATCAAGAAATACTAAAATATTCACATGGGCAATCGGGGTCATTCTTTCTCTTGAAAGAATGGTTTGTTTGACCTAAAAATATGCCTGGAAAAGGTGGAAGAAAAAGACACACTGGATGCAGAGGCAGAATCACAAATCATTCAGGGTACCTGAGTCCTGAGGAGAGGTGCTCACCAAGCCTGTATCTGAAGGAAAACCTCCCAACCAGGACCAAGAAGGAAATCATTACCACAGGCTTAGAATATTGCCCCATGGACAAAACTGGGGAAAATGTATATCCCCATTCATCTTCTTCCCTTTTGCAGCTTTCATTTGGATGCTAAGAGTTATGACAAATGCCTGACTCGGAAGTTAGATATTTGCTTAAAATACTGAAAATATGTCCATTAAGGATGGGGTTTCCTTGCCTCCTTAATATCTGCTGAAATGCCAACCCATCAACAGGGGCCTCGGTGACAAGTGGCAAGTCCCACCACTTTCCAGTGAGGAATTAAAAGCTTCCCTTGTAGGCGCTTTAAAATGGCCTCTGCAATGCCTCCGAACACCCAGCGGCTGGGTTGGGCAGTAGCCCAGATGGCCGAGTTGGGCAGTAGCCCGTTCATGAGGCCTGGATGCACTTGCACAAAGAAACAGTCATGCTTTCAACCTCGAGTTTTATCAATGAACTGACTAGATTCCAGGCCCTGTCCCCCCGTTGCCTAGTAAAGAAGCACTCATTGAAGGTTTAATCACAGTTTCCCATCCACAATGGAGGGACCAGCATCCTTCACTGAGCAAGGCAGCGCAACAGTACATCAAAAGACAACACCATCACCCTGCACTGCCCCATATCTGTTCTCTCTGGCTGGGCAAGGCAAAAGGCCTCAGACTAGCTCTGGAAAAGCCCACAGTACCCCAACTCTCTCCTGTCCAGAGGCACAGTGCACTCACCCCAGTCACCAAATAGAGATAGAGCCTGAGGCGGCTGCATTCTGTCTGCCAGGAAGACACCTTGCTTGTGAACTGGAGAACAGGCATCCGTGAACGACCCAGAGGTGCCCAACACAGATGCAGAAAGGACATGTGAGAGTGGGCCCAGGAGCAGAGTCTGCGTTCAGCTCTGCCTGAAGGCTCCTGACATTCCTGAAAAGCAGATTGTGCAGACCGCCCAAATGGCACGACACCACTCTCCGCACCAGCCAGAGCTCAGCCAGCTGGTTTAAGCCAACACAGTTGCATTGGCAGCTGAAATTCCAGGGTTATAAAATGCTTTTTGGTCCTTAATTCTATGCTACTGTTTCTGCTTTTTATTACCTTAGACCATCCTCAAGCAGGGCACTTGAGTTCAGGTATGGAACTTTGAGTTGAGCAAGGTAAAGAGGCAGTAACTGAGTCAACACAGGCATGTATGAGACAAAGTGGGTAAACCTGGACCAGAATTCCACTGAGGTGAGGCCCCCACACAGTCCCTACCATTCTCAAATCCTCTTTGGTTGCTGATTACTCTAAGTGCCTTTCTTTACCTTGGGTCTCTGGTGAAGGGGTGAGGTGGGAAAAATTCTTGGACCATTTTGGGAGCTTGGAAGTCTTGTCCATAATTGTCAACTATGGAGCATCAAGACCAATGCAAGTTCGATGCATGAAGCAGGGCACCCAAAGCCGGTGCTCTGGGACAACCCAGAGGGATAGAGTAGGGAGGAAGGTGGGATGGGGGTTCAGGATGTGGGGACACATGTATACCTGTGGCTGATTCGCGTTGATGTAGAGCAAAAACCATCACAATGTTGTAATTATTCTCGAATTAAAATAATTAATGAAAAAATGAAAAATAAAAACCTGTCAAAAAAAATACTCCCCTCATGATCCAGAGAAGCAATAAAGAACTTGAAACCAAGGATAATACAATCCCACACTTGGGAATTTCACAGAGTTCTACCTCGTGCAAAGCTCTCCCCACCGTGTTGCCTGCTTGGTGTGTGGTCACCATAGGCTGGGATGGTCCTGATTCCAAAATGCAGTCCATTCCATTCTCAGGCTACTTGTCATACTATGCTTTGAACAATAGGTTCCAAGTATCACTCTGGAAATAATGTGTCTAGTTTGGGTAGGGAATAAATATTACAAAATGCAATTCAAGTACTAATTTTGCTTGCCGTTCCTAAAAGGTGCTTCTTCTGGGAACAGCAATTTAAAAATCACTTAAAAATCAGGAGGTATGAATCCTGAGATATAAAATAGCACAAGAATTCTACAATAGATTAAGTGGCATAAATGTCATATTCAGATGTTAGTCAACCTAATGCTAAAAAATGTACTAGCTATAAGAAAGAATCTTCTCATAATACATTTTTTAAATGAAGTATTAGCCCCTAGGTGTTTGTAATAGTCTTGGACTGGATTGTGAAGCTTAATTTAATATTAAGGTTAATGGACAGTCCAAAATAAATTATAGATGAGTTAATATTTTTCAAAGAAGTACAATACGTTTAACATTCCAAATTTTATACTGAGTTGGATATTAATAGTCACTGAGTTAGAAAATCTTAGGGTCATCACTGCGTTTGGTGCACATTTAACCATTTGCATAGATGAGAAAACTGAGGCACAGAGAGTCCGTCTGTGGTAAGGAGCCCTAGACCTTAGGGATGCTAAGTCTGGATCAGGAGCCATCAGATGAAAGTATGGACCCATATATGCCTATATATTCAGATGCTGGGCTGAGTAGAGCGTACATCCAGTCAGGAGAATGATTTCCGCCTGCCTTCTTCGCCACGCTCCCCCCATCTCCGTCTGAATCTCTTCACTTGCAGTCTTTCAATTCTGCAGATTCAGCTTGAGCAACACGATCTCTGTGGTTGCTGTTCAGTTACTAAGTCGTTTCCAGTCCTTTTGAGACCCCACCGACTGTAGCCAACGAGGCTGCTCTGTCCATGGGATTTCCCAGGCAAGAATACTGGTGTGGGTCACCATTTCCTTCTCCAGGGGATCTTCCCAACCCAGGGATCGAACCTGGGTCTTCTGCACTGCAGCTGATTCTTTAGCATCTGAGCAACCAGGAAAGCCCGTTAGGCCCTGGCTGACCTTTAAATGGAAAACAGCAACAACATATACTTGATGAGGCTTTCTTGATGTCTCTATAAAAAGGATTTTCTTAGAGTTTGGTAAATGGATTTGTATAAAGGAATTTCAGCAGTGCTCTATGTTGCTGTCTACTTAGAGATCTATGTATTTCTCAAAATGAACTATGCAAGAATTATACAAAATGGATTTTATATATGTACATGTATATAAATAAAGATATAGGCATGTATATCTATAAATACATCCATATATAGAAAGATAAATTCAATAAAATTAAAGCACAGTTCTTAACAGTAATAAAATACCTAATGGTAAGGCTATCATGTGACAACTACATAATAACATTTTCACAAAAAATATAAAAGTGAAAACATTTCCATTTGACTTTGAATTTAAAATGGAAAGGATTTTTAGTTACCATTTATCCCATCCTCTGCCTTTTGTAGCCCAAACTGATGAGCAGAAGATATACCAGTGAAAGCTATAAAACAGCACTTCTGCTAATAGTGAAAAAGCAAAGTAACAATAAAAATGCAAAAATAATAATTATTCTCTACAATAGTTTAGCATAATTTTACCTGCAAACAAATAAATATGCTCTACAAGTAGCTTTCTCAACTGCATCCAACAGAGCCTGGTACATGCAGACCTTTGTGAGCTAAGATTGAGCCTCTATCCTGCCCACTTATCTCCACCTCAACCAGACCAGCTACAATTGTGTCTGGTTTATCTATGAAGGTTCTGAGTAAGTTTACTTGAAATTATTTTTTTCTTGAAAACTAGAAACTAGATGATCTTAATGAGTCCTGTAAACCAAATCTTCAAAATAATCTTCCAACGTTTTCCCCCAAATTAACTTCTCCTTCAGTTCTCTTAGGCTAATGATAATAACCACAGGACCATTATTGACAAGCAAAATAGGATTTTCTCTTTTTCCAAGGATGATTAAACCGAAGACCAAATCAATTGTCTCCTGGTAAAGTTTTTGATTTGCCTTTTGGGGTGTTTCTTTCTCTCCTTGGTAATTAAGAAGAACCAGCCTGTAGTTTGATGAACACCACAGGGAAAAGAAATATTGAGGGGGGCTACAGAGACTTTCTCCAGGGAACTGCATCAAAGGCAGAGCAATGGATTTATAGACATTGGCCAAGAGGGACAAAGGCGATTAATCAATCCAAGTTAATGTCAGGAGATTAGAAAAAAAATGAAAAAAAAAATCTGCTTGAATATTTTATTCCATAGGCCTGTACTTCACTAGCACTCTGGAAAGGAGTGACTCCATCCTTCAGTGTTTCCAAAGTGTTAGTCACTCAAGTTATGTCCAACTCTTTGTGACCCCATGGACTGTAACTCGCCAGGCTCCTCTGTCCATGGAGTTCTCCAGGCAAGAATACTGGAATGACTTGCCATTTCCTTTTCCAGGAGATCTTCCTGACCCAGGAATCGAACCAGGGTCTTCTACATTGTAGGCAGATTCTTTATTGCCTGAGCTACCCTTTCAGTGTTCAGGAGGGAAGAAAAAACAAGCTGCAGAAAGGACATGTAGAGATAGCAGCAGCAGCAGTTCAATTGTCCAGTTCTCCAAAGGAAGAGAGGATGTAGCATTCCAATTAAAAACCAACCTAAAGCATTAACCTTCTTACAACATCCACCATCTCCCACTGGAGAGAATGCAGACACACACCATCGCTCTGCGTTCACACCACCCCACCCCCTGCAACACACCACACACACACAAACACACAGGAGTGCCAGCAAAGGACTCAATCCATCCATCGGAATGCAGATCACATCACAGAAGCTATTGTTCTGTCAAAAAAGAGAGAGAGAGAGATTCATTCATTAAAGCTGCAGCAGATGGCTGCTCGGCAGAAGGGCACAGCACGAGGCGGGCCACCGGCTGGCAGCCACGCCACGGCCCAGGCAATGTTCACTCCCAGCTGCACTTTAAGGTTCCTTTCAGAAGCTCTGCATTCCAGTGGCAGACATTTTGCAGGGAA
>SJYX01006729.1:0-15865 GCA_006410675.1 Oreotragus oreotragus | reverse complement strand
AGGCTACCCACTCCAGTATTCTGGCCTGGAGAATTCCATGAACTATACAGTCCATGGGGTTGCAAAGAGTCAGACACGACTGAGCAACTTTCACTTTCAAGTGGTTAATATGCTTCAATCAGTAATTGAAGCACTCAATCTAATAACTACCTTGAATCTAGGATTCCTTTGATGAAGTAATAATCCTACATTCAATGCACATATCAAATGAAAAACGCGTCGGGATTTTAGAAACCTTAAAAATCTGCTCAGTGCGAGTCTCAGAATCAAGAATTTGGCCACTAGATGACATACACCAGCACTTCAAGCTCCATATCCTCCAGATTCCCATGTCTACTCCAATTACGTGCAGATAACAGGATGCATCTTTAGACAACTCAGATTGCATCTGGCTTGTCACCTGGTTTGCCCTTAAATGTATTGCTTCTTCAGAGTGAGCAGACATGTTCCTCTCTCTCCCCACTCTCCAGGCAGATTTCAATAACACTTCTTTTTGATGAAGTAATACAAGACACAGACGCAGTCCTAAAACTCAATTTATGGAAGTCAGTGGAGACCAGAGTTTGGATTGGAACTCCCAATCTTGCCTAATTAATGACACACATTATTGCCCCTGCTCCCCTAACGGAAAGCAGCCTCCAAACCTTGACGTGTTTTCCCAACGATAAAATGCAATAAATGAATTAGTGTCCTGAGGGACCGTGGCAGGAATAAAGGGAAAGCCGCAGAAGATAGATGATGTCTCAACTAATTTTATGATTTATCGATCTCCACTTTGCTCATTTTGCAATGTGGGCGAGCTCATTTTTCTGCCAGGCCCACGGTGGTGTCACCCTTGCTAATAGATATGATTACCATCCCAAAACCGTGTTTGTGAAAATAAGAAGTGTGGCTTCTCTTGGCTGCTGACCTCAGCAGTTCTCTTTTATTATGTGTGCTGGACCTGCCAAGAATCGAAATTGATGCCCTTATCCGGGGCCTCTGTTGGATGGTCACAAGCCTTTTTCTCATTTTTCTTCCCAACGAGTTCATCTTTAAGCAAGTACAGATTCACGGTTTAAATTACTGAGTTGACACATCATCTGTTTTCAGTGTGTGTAACCTCACAAGGAGGGTCTTTCTTGTGGTGAAGAGCAGGACAGGAGACAAAAGTGTCACAACTAACCATTTTGGGCCCATGTGTCAGCTTGAGTTTAAAGATATATTTGTTGGGACGCAACACAAGTCATTTGGATGGTTTGATAATTCCATTCGGAATCAAACACTGATGGTCATAGGCACTGTGCTAAGTAAGCATCCTGGGGTAGCCAGTCATTCAATAAGCATTTATTTGGCATCTACTGTATGCTATATGCTGATGTCACAGGGTGAGCAAGACGGACATTGTCTCTTTTCTTGCAAATTGAGCCCCACTGAAAAAAGACAGAATTTCGAAAGTAATACAATAGGATGCATTGATCCACTATGCCACAGCTGTGCTGTGCAGCATACAACCAGTGGCTTCCAGTGACAAGTGTGAAACCTTGCTCATGCATCCATGGTTCAGCCTGGGTCTGGCTGATCCAGGCAGGGCTTGGCTCCAAGTCAAGCCTGTTCAGTTCAGGTGTGCTCCAGATAACTCCCCTTCTTCCAGGACCAGGAGGTTACCCAGGGCAAACTGCTCTCGTGGCCATGGCAGAAGTGAAGCGTGCAAGCCCACAGCTCTGTCATATTTCAAGATTTCTCTCATGTCACACCTACTAATATCCAGTTGGCCAAAATGAGTCATATGGCCAAGTCCAAAGTTATGGGCTAAGGAAANCAGGACCAGGAGGTTACCCAGGGCAAACTGCTCTCGTGGCCATGGCAGAAGTGAAGCGTGCAAGCCCACAGCTCTGTCATATTTCAAGATTTCTCTCATGTCACACCTACTAATATCCAGTTGGCCAAAATGAGTCATATGGCCAAGTCCAAAGTTATGGGCTAAGGAAACGAACTCCACCCACAACTGTAACAGGAAGGAAGTGAACACATGCTGGGCAATGATGCAAACTATTGCACAGAATGATGTGATTTTTGAAAAGCAATTTGGGAGGGATCAGAGAGAGAAGAACCCAGGAAGTAAGGGGGAGAGTTAAGAGGAATGTCAGATGGGCAGACAGGGGCCGGACCTTTGTTGGGGTGTCAGGCACATCAGATTTGGAATTTCAAAGGATCCCATTCACTGCTGTGTAGAAAATGGATCATACGGGGCACTGAGCAGAAGCCAGGAGGCTCATTCAGACACTGACACAGTGGTCCGGGGGAGAGACTGGATAGCTTGGGTAGTAGCGGTGGAGAGGGAGGAGAGTGACTGGATTGAAAAACAGAAGCAAAGGACAAGGTAGTGAAGCTAAAATGGATCATACGGGGCACTGAGCAGAAGCCAGGAGGCTCATTCAGACACTGACACAGTGGTCCGGGGGAGAGACTGGATAGCTTGGGTAGTAGCGGTGGAGAGGGAGGAGAGTGACTGGATTGAAAAACAGAAGCAAAGGACAAGGTAGTGAAGCAGGTAACAGATAGTTCCTGACCTTAGAGAGCTGATCATCTAGAGATGAAACAGGAGACGCATACATAGCCATGGTATAGTGAGGCCTGATCCTTAATGGGACCATAAACGAAGCACTCAGGAAACATAAGGAGAGCTGTGAACTTTGTCTGAGGGCATCTGGGAAACTTCAGAGGAGAGGTGACATTTTGAGCTGGGCTTCAAACATTTCACCTCAAATGGCACCAAGCTTGAAATACACTCATGTCACAAAGCCACACCTAGGATGGGTACACCGGAAATATATCAGGCAGAAGGAGAACAACTTCCCATGAGGACATGTGTCACTGTTTAAGGGTACAGACTCTGATATGTATATACACCTGCTGGTGCATATACAAGAAGGAGGTCACAGGTATTAAGGCAGGGAACAGGTAGTTACTGTATCACACACTATCGAAAGAGATCTCTGTCACCTCATACCAGTGAGAATGGCTATTATCAAAAAGACAAGAGATCACAAGTATTGGAGAGGGTGTGAGAAAAGGGAACCCTCCTACACTGTTGGTGGGAATGTAAATTGGTGCAGCCACAATGGAGGTGCAGTTTGAAGGTTCCTCAAAAGATTTCTAAAGCAACTACCATATGATCCAAAGGAAACAAAAGCAGGATCTCAAAAAGGTATCTGCAGCCCCATGTTCATGGTAGCATTATTCACAACAGCCAAGACATAGAAATAAGCTAAGTATCCATCAAGAGATGGATGGATAAAGAAAAGGTGGTACATACACACACACACACACACACACACACACACACACACACACACACACACACAGGAATATTATGCAGTCATAAGAAAAAAGGAAGTCCCGCCAATTGCAACAACATGGATGAACCTGGAGGACATCATGTCAAGCGGAATAAGCCAGACACAGAAAGACAAATACCATACGATCTTGCTTATAAGTCTGAAAAGGCTTTTAAAAATTTTTAAATCTAAACCTAAAATAAGGCCAGATTCATAGCACCAGAGAATAGAATGGAGGTTGCCAGTGGCTTGGAGGTGGAGGGGGCCTGCCAGGTGGCACTAGCGGTAAAGAATCCACCTGCCAGTGCTGGAGACATGAGATGTGGGTTCGACCCTTGGGTCGGGAAGATACCCTGAGGATGGCATGGGAACCCATTCCATGGAAAAATTTCCCAGGAACCCACTTCCTGGAAAATTCCACAGACAGAGGAGTCTAGTGGGCTATAGTCCATAGGGTTGCAAAGAGTTGGACATGACTGAAGTGACTTAGCATGCAAGCATAGAGGTGGAAGAAATGGGGAGATGTTGGGCAAGGGAATAAATTTTCAGTTATATGATGAAGAAGTTCTGGGGATCGAATGTGCAGCATGGTGACTGTAATTGATAATACTCTGTTGTAAGATGCTAAGAGTAAATCTTAGTGGTCTCACCCACCAAAACACAAAAAAGGTAACTATGTGAAGTATGGAGGTGTTCACTAAAATTATTGTTGTAATCATTCCACAGTGTATACATGTATCAAATTTATCACATGTATCACAAATGTAAACGTGCACAAATACACTGTACACCTTAAACTTACACAATGTTCTATGTCAATTATGGCTACTAAAGTTCAGGGGGTGGGGACAGGAGAGGGGGAGGCGATCTGTGACTGGGTACACCCAAAGTAACTCTCAGGTTTGCCACCATTCTGCAAAAAAAGGAAGACTAGATGTTTGGGGGAGGGAGTCTGATCAAGATAAAGCCTCAGAATTGAAAGACCTGAATGTACAAACTTGCCTCTGCCCTCAACCAGCTTAGTGATTTCTTTGTTTCTCAGTTTCCTCATATGTAAAATGATGGGCATTAAATAACATGAGCAGATATATGTACCGTGACACACGGTGCATCATAGACTCTTAGATACATGTTCAACAAATAAATGAATATTTAATGCAGCATTATTTATACTTATAAAAATAGAGAAATTACCCAAAGGTCTTCAATAGGGCAACAATTAAATAAACTATGGAAATCCATACCTCAGAATATTATGTAGCTATGCAAAATTGTTTCATTATAAAAATTCATCACTGGGCTTCCCTGGTGGCTCATGGGTGGAGCATCTGCCTGCCAATGCAGGAGACACAGATTCAATCCCTGATCTTGATGCCACGGAGCAACTAAACCCATATACCATCTTCTAAGCCTGTGCTCTACAGCCCGAAAGCTGCAACCACTGAAGTCCATGTGCCATAGAGCCTGCGCTGCACAAGAGAAACCAGTGCAATGGGAAGCCCACACACCGCAACTAGGAAAAGCCCATGCAGTAACAGAGACCCGGCACAGCTAAAAATATAAATAAATGTTTTCATTCCCGTTATTGAACATATGGAAAATACAGAAAGTTGCCAAGAAGGAAAAAGAGCTCACCCTCAGAGGCAGGCTTCATTAACAGATACAGCCACTATGGAGAACAGTATGGAGTTTCCTTTAAAAAACTAAAAATAGAACTACCATATGACCAGCAATCCCACTCCTGGGCATATATCCGGAGAAAACCATAATTCAGAAAGCACACGCACCCTGATGTTCACTGCAGCACGGTATACAACAGCCAGGACGTGGAAGCAACCTAAATGTCCATCAACAGAGGAATGGATAAAGAGGATGCGGTGCAAAGAGGTTCAATGAGGTGAGAAATTGGTACTAATTTTATGAGGATGGGAAACTATAATGTGAAATTATACATTCAATGTGATTTCAATTATATAAACATTTCATAGAGACAGCTGCATGCTTTGTGTATGTCTGTGTCAGTGACTGTGCGGAAATAAACCCAGTAGGATTACGGTTGCCTGTCTCTAGCAATTGGCCTTACTTCCCCACTCCTCACTTATACTCACACACACATACACACACACACATACACACACACACACACACACAGACACCCCCTACTGTCCACACTGGTAAGCCCTTTGCTCATGCTGTTCCCTCTGCCTGGAATGCCTTTCCCTCATTTCCAGTTATTTAAATTCTTCAGATCTCCAAAACCGTCTTTCAAGAAGCCCTCAGAAAACCTGGAGTGAATAAGGCAGGAGCTTTGTCCAGACAGCTTCAGCCTCAATCCAGGCCCCTGTCCTGACTGGTTGTGCAACCTTGAGCAAGTTGAGTCACCTTTCTCATCCTAATTTTCTTATCAGTAACACTAGATTATACTAATTGCTGCCTCAAAGGGTTGCCATAAGTATTAAAGGAGAGAAGGTCTTTCAAACACCTGTCTCAAAGCAGTCAAGTTTATTTTAGGAAATGGCAACACACATCCTCCTTCCCACTGTAGTTCACCTTGTGTTCTGGGTAGTATTTTGTCTACATATCCACCATCTTCTGTCAACGTTTATGCTTAAGTCTGCAGGAATCAAGGTCAGTACAACTGCTAAGAACACCACCCCCCAATTTAGACAGGGTTGGGTGAACCCGGTCTACTAGCCATGGGATCTTTTTTTAAGGGCTTTTCCAGCTCATGGGCTTAGCTGCCCCACAACACGTGGGATCTTAGTTCTTTGACCAGGGATTGAACCCACGTCTTCTGCATTTGTCCACTGGTTGAGAATCTGCCTTCCAATGCAGAAGACGTGGGTTCCATCCGTGGTTGAAGAACTAAGATCCCACACACTTTGGGGCAACAAAGCCCACAAGTCACAACTAGATAAGCCCTCATGCTGCAAGGAAGACCCAGAGCAGCAAAAAAAAAAAAAAAAAAAAGATCCTATGGCTAGTGGATATCAGAGTTGGGACACAACCCAACCCTGTCTAAATTGGGAGGTGATGTTCTTAGCAATTGCACTAATCTTGACTCCAGCCCTGCAATCTTGAATAAATCATCTCACCTCACTCTCAGAGCCTCCATTTTCCCATGTGAGAAATGGGTTTAATTAAGGCTTAGTGTTGGGAGGTTTAAGTGGATTAAGGCACATGAGACTTCTAGAATAGTCCTGACACACAGGAAGTGCTAGAAGGGTCTGTTATTACTGCCTCAAAGGGTTAAGGTGAAGATGGAGTAGCACCGCTCCTGCAAAGCCCATGTGCAGAGTCCCGGCTGGCACTCAGCGAGACCTCCATAAACATGAGTACTATAATCCAGTGTTTGGTAAACAAGTCCAGTGACCCTCTTTGTGCCCCCTGAGCAGTGATAGCAGCAGCAGCAGCAATCCCTTTCCAGAGCAAAAAGACCAGTTCTCTCCAATTTGCTGGAGTCCCCCTGATCTAATTTAGCCATTCCCCTGTCCCTCCCATCCTAAATAGGAAGTCCCCTGGCACCAAATGGGATTACCCTCCTGCACCACGAGGGTCTGGGGAGCCAGGTAACATACTGTCTGGTTAATTGGGATCCAAGCAGAAACTGGCACCGGAGGACATCCACCAGGTTTGCTGCATTTCCTTCCCCCATAAAGGAACCCTATGGTCCAGCCCAGCCAGCTCCTCTCATCGACCAGCTAATGGGGTTACATGATTCCACTCCCCAGGAAGCTGACTTTAGTAATGGGATGCCAAGGAAAGGATGGTGCTGGCAGGGAAAGGGAGGGAGGGCAGGTGAGGGTATGAATCTGCAGCTGAGTGACACAACCTATATGAAGTTGATTCATGTCGGAGCAAATCTGGGCAGGGACCAGCTGATTCCGGCGGTGAAGTTATTGCTCTGCCAGTTTAATATTTCGCCATCTGCTAACCGAAGGCTCCACTGCCTGCTGGGCCCTATAAAGACTTTTATTTATTATATTACACACGGCAACATCTGCCACCAGATGAGGCTGTATTCGGCACCCTAATTAAACAAACACTCACTCCTGCGACAGCAGAGGGCCCCGGGTCTCGCTGTGAGTGAGCAGAAGAGTTGTTGACACTAGCTATAACTTGGGTGTCCCACACTGAATTTTCCCGAGAAAAGGCAGCACATGGGACCTTCAGATGCCCTCCCGATGGTCACTAAAGACTTACAGCTGGTTAAAAGTAGGCTGGAAAACTGCTTTAAAAACAGACTGGATTTGGTCTACTCCATGGGCTTCCTGGCTCAGATGGTAAAGAATCCACCTGTAATGCATGAGACCTGGGTTCAGTCCTTGGGTTGGGATGATCCCCTGGAGGAGGGAATGGCTATCCACGCCAGTATTCTTGCCTGGAGAATTCCATGGGCAGAGGAACCTAGTGGGCTATAGCCCATAGGGTCGAAAAGAACCAGACATGACTGAGTGATTAACACTTTCACAATCTCCTCCATCCTGTCTCACCCTTAAAAAAGAACTTAAATTTTAGGACTTGGCTTGACAGGCAGTCAGAATTCCATATCTGCCTTTCCTGCCACTCTGTCATATGGCCCCTTTCACCATCACCTGCAAATTATTTTGTGCACTCTCAGAAATGCTAAACATCCTTCCTGAAACAGGAAACCCTATGGATGAGGAAAATGCCCTTTTTTTTTCATTCATGCATTCCTTTAACAAATATTGAACCTATTGGGTGTTTTGGTGAATGAGATCAAGTACATTTCTGCCTTCATAAAACACATGTTTGACTGCAAGTCTTCCAATGGGCAGTTCAACAAGAAGGTCACAGATTGTGATGAGTTCTGGGATGGAAATAAAATGGATGATGTGTTAGAGGGCTAAGGCTGGACTGGAATATGGTGGTTTTAGCTTTCTATGGCTGCTATAACAAGTGATCACAAAGGGGTAGTGGCTTAAAACAACACAAGTTTATTATAGGTCTGAATTTCAGAAGTCTAGCAAAGGGTAAAATTAAGGTGTTGGCTGAACTGTATTCCTTCTGGAGACTCTTGGAGATAATTCATTCCTCTGCCTTTCTCAGCCTCAAGAGGCCACCAGCATCCCTTGGCTTGTGGATGCCCCCTCTATCTTCAAAAGCAGTAACAGCATCTCTCTCATTCTGCTTCCAACCACACTTCTTTTTTCTGACTCTCTTTCTTCTGTCTTCCTCTTCGACTCTTAAGATCTCTTTTTATTACATTCACCCCACCCAGATATTCTGAAACATTCTCTCTACTTTAGGGAGATTAATAGCCTTGATTCTATCTGAAACTTTAATTCCCATTTGCCATGTAGCCCAACATAGTCACAAGTTAGAGGGACTGGAAGGAGGCATCTTTAGGGGGCTGTTATCCTGCCTACCACAAGGGGCAAGGGGCTATTTTAGATACAGTGGCCTTGGGAGGGGGCTTCTCTAAGTAAGAAGAGGTTACAACTGGAAGGAAAAGAAAGTGCAGAGACTCGGGGGCAGGAAAGAACTGGAGCCATCACAGTATTGAAAGGAAGCTAGTAATGGGCCTGGGAGAGTCGTACAAAGTCACGGCAAGGGAAAGGTGGCCCAAGATGAATGTGAAGTGGTAAAAATGTGTTCATTCATGTAGAGTCTTACAGACTCAGCCTCGTACAATGATTAAAAAGACAGAAGGAAACTTACTTTTATTTAGCACCTAATTTTTAACAGCCCTTGTGGCCAAGATCTTTAAATATACTATCTTGTATAATTCCTACAATAAGCACATAATGTATGCTCTGCAAGTCCCATCTTACACATCATGAAGTAGTAACTTATATAAATAAATGGTAGAGACAGGATGTGAACCCTGAAATCTCTGGCTCCAAAGCCCATACTCTCCCTGCCACACAAGGTGGCTCTCCAAATGATTTTGCCTTCTGTACACTTGTGATGATGATCACCTGAGCTCCTTCTTCCTCCTTCCATTAGATAAAAGGCTTTCTGAGCCCAAAACAACATTCAGTCAAGTGTCCCACTTGTGTCTTGCTTGTTACTGCTTTATGAGGAGAGGTATGTGAAATTCCCTCTTATTTGCCTTAAAGAGGTTGGCTCACTGGGGAGACAAGAGGTTGTATGTTCTCCAATCCCAGTGACTAGAGAGGAAGTATAATAGTTGGGATACTAACTGGGTTGAACAAGAGACCCCAAAATAAAGTGACTCAAATAGGACAGGAATCCCCTTCTCTTTCACAAGTGAGTACCTTTACAATTATCCACAGACTCAAGTTTCTTCAATCTTACTCTTCTTTCTTCTGGAGTATTGTTCTCATCCACATGATTGACTGAAGCAAGCTTACCAGAAACCCATCAAATCCCAGCCTGCAAAAGGTGGGATGGATGAAATGCAAGCTTTTTTTTTTTTTTTTTTTGTCCATGCTGGGTCTTAGTTGCAGCATACAGGATCTAGTTTCCTGGCCAAGGATCAAATCTGGGCCCCTTGTGTTAACAGTGTGGAGTCTTAACCACTGGACCACCAGGGAAACCCCTGGGATGCAAGTATTTTCCTTTCAAATGATGTGACTAGAAGTTGTACATATCACTTCTGCTTACATTCCATTGGTCATAACTTTGCCACATGCCCACACACAGTTTCAAGAGAAGTTGGGAAATGAAGCCTTGACCTGGATGGCATGTACTCAACTACGGCTTTGGAGGTTCTATTACTAAGAAGAATACGGAGAAAACAAATGCCAGGGGTAGTTAGTACTCACTGCCACAAAGGATGACTGCCTTTGTTGATTTAAGGTCTAGCCTTTCCTTTCCCATTGCATGTTGTTAAAACATTTAAGAGGCAGTAAATCTATTGTCCAGGAAAGGGAATCAAATTAAGTTCTTTTTCTTTTTCAGAGACAAATAAAAATGGTCTGGCCCTGAGTTGATCTTCCTAACTTCCTGTCCCTGAGAAAGGCACAGGAGTTGTGGGACCCAAGGTGAGTGGCCACACACACCAGGACCTCTTGAGGAGAGAATCCCTGGAAAAGAAGGTTCAGTGGATGAACAACTCCTCATTCCAAGAATTGTAGCTGGCAGAGAGCCCAGTGAAGCGAGTCAAATGTGGACCTGAGGGAGAGGGGTTACTCTAACAGGTAGCAGGTTGCAGGGCAATGCAGAGCAGTGGTGCCTGATAAGTACCACTGAGTATGATGTTAGGATCACAGTAAACCCTGAGATTCTGGGATTATCCATGGTAAGTAAGTAAGTAAGTAAAGTCACTCAGTCGTGTCCGACTCTTTGCGACCCCGTGGACTGCAACCCACCAGGCTCCTCAGTCCACGGGATTCTCCAGGCAAGAATACTGGAGTGGGTTGCCATTTCCTGCTCCAATCCATGGTAAAGGAAAGCTCAAATAATGTCATATAAGACTTCTGGGCAGCTCAGATGATGGCAACTCAAGCAATTTTTATTTAATTTAGAAAACAATAGATAAACAGGTGACAATATTTGTTCTTGAGGTGTTATGGAAATGCTTATCTCTGCCAACATGTAAAAGAGGTGAAAATCAACACCTTCTCTGGAGACCTATTTAAATATGATGCCAAAACAACATGGGTCAGTAAAACACCAAAGCAAAGAAACTCAGGAAGAGCCGGAGCAGTCCGCTAAAAACACTCCAAGTGCAATCTCTGAGCAAAACTCCACTTAAAGGACTGTTTACCTGAGGTAACTGAAGGACAGGGCAATCCAGGGAGGAAGAGACTTATGACGGGTCTTTGGGGCACATATTGACGATAGTAATTCCCTGACACTCACATAAGCCTGTGGCCTGTCCTCCACACATACCCATAAATGGCCTCAACTTCTTCCATCTGTGAAATGGGTTGAGTGCTCTAACAGCTGGTCCCAATTACTATGAGAACACATGTGAGTGAGAACCTAAACTCAGCTCTGTGGCTAAAGGATCTATCTCTGCAGAGGTAGTGCCTGAGGTACTATCTCAAGGAGGGGAGGGGCACTGATGAGCAAAGATGACATGACAAGCAACTGCAGAACAAAGGGAGCATTCCCAACCTTGTGATGTGGGTGATATCTGCTCCATCAGTGAGATGGCTGACTGCTCCATCAGTGATGTGGGTGATAGCATTATTGGGAAGGTTAGAAATAATGTTTGTAGAACATCCAGGATAGTGTGTGTCTTAAAACAAATAAGAAATGAGTACTATTAAAAATAAAAATCAGTCAATGACTGTGGCAAAGCATATGAATCTGAGAATCCCACAGTAGGCCAGTTCTTTTAAAGGGAGACAAGGTACTCTCCAGGCTCCAGCAGAGGCAAATGCAAATCCTCTCTACTGGAAAGCATTTTCTACTTAGGCCCTCAGGATTTCCTTAAAAGATTAAACCTCTATGAGTTCACAATCAGAGGCCACCAAACTCACTAGGAAATAAGCCACCATGAGTGAGGATCAGCAGAAAGGATACAACATACTTTTATCACTACTGACTTCAGCTACAGGAAACAAAGAAACAGCCAGATACGTAATATACAATGAAAGTGGCAAAGTCCCTCCTCCTGTCCAACTCTTTGCGACCCCATGGATTACACAGTCCATGGAATTCTCCAGGCCAGAATAATGGAGTGAGTAGCTGTTCCCTTTCCCAGAGGAATCTTCCCAACCCGGGGATTGAACCCAGGCCCCCCACACTGCAGGCGGATTCTTTACGAGCTGAGCCACCAGGGAAGCCCAAGAATACTGGAGCGGGCAGCCAATCTCTTTGTCAGTGGACCTTCCTGACCCAGGAATCAAATCGTGGTCTCCTGCATTGCAGGCGGATTCTTTACCAGCTGAGCTACTAGGAAAGCCTGTGTAATGTACAATAATTATATTTAAAAGAAAGAAAATGCAGAATTAGAAAAAATGAGAAAGTAATAAAAATTATCCAAAGTGATCAGGTATAGTTGAAGGAAAACCAAATAAAACTTTATAAATAGACTATATAATTCTCGAAAGCAAAGCGTATTAAAACTTGAAGATATACCTGAAGGAATTACACAGAGTGCAACACAAATAGATAAGGAGATAAAAACTCCTGTGTGTGTTAGTCATTCAGTCGTGTCCAACTCTTTGTGACCCCATGGACTTAGCCCTCCAGGCTCCTCTGTCCTTGGCATTCTCCAGGCAAGAATATTGGAGTGGGTTGCCATTCCCTTCTCCAGGGGATCTTCCCAGCCAGGGATCAAACCTGGGTTTCCTGCATTGATAGGCAGGTTCTTTACCACTAGTGCCACTTGGGAAGTCCCTACCAAATAGAAAGATGGGCTTCTCTATTATAAAAAGTTCTGACCTCTGTATAGGTTTCTATATAGAGTATAGAAAGGGGACAGACTGGTTAATATATGGCTGATTGGAGGAGAAAACAGAGACATTAAATGAAAGACAATATCTAAAGTGAAAATAATGAGAACTTTATAAAAATGACAAAATATATAAATCTTCACTTCAGTCACTCAGTCATGTCTGACTCTTTGCAACCCCATGGACTGTAACACACCAGGCCTCCCTGTCCATCACCAACTCCTGGAGTTCACTCAAACTCACATCCATTGAGTAGGTGATGCCNGAGGTTGCCAGTGGCTTGGAGGTGGAGGGGGCCTGCCAGGTGGCACTAGCGGTAAAGAATCCACCTGCCAGTGCTGGAGACATGAGATGTGGGTTCGACCCTTGGGTCGGGAAGATACCCTGAGGATGGCATGGGAACCCATTCCATGGAAAAATTTCCCAGGAACCCACTTCCTGGAAAATTCCACAGACAGAGGAGTCTAGTGGGCTATAGTCCATAGGGTTGCAAAGAGTTGGACACGACTGAAGTGACTTAGCATGCAAGCATAGAGGTGGAAGAAATGGGGAGATGTTGGGCAAGGGAATAAATTTTCAGTTATATGATGAAGAAGTTCTGGGGATCGAATGTGCAGCATGGTGACTGTAATTGATAATACTCTGTTGTAAGATGCTAAGAGTAAATCTTAGTGGTCTCACCCACCAAAACACAAAAAAGGTAACTATGTGAAGTATGGAGGTGTTCACTAAAATTATTGTTGTAATCATTCCACAGTGTATACATGTATCAAATTTATCACATGTATCACAAATGTAAACGTGCACAAATACACTGTACACCTTAAACTTACACAATGTTCTATGTCAATTATGGCTACTAAAGTTCAGGGGGTGGGGACAGGAGAGGGGGAGGCGATCTGTGACTGGGTACACCCAAAGTAACTCTCAGGTTTGCCACCATTCTGCAAAAAAAGGAAGACTAGATGTTTGGGGGAGGGAGTCTGATCAAGATAAAGCCTCAGAATTGAAAGACCTGAATGTACAAACTTGCCTCTGCCCTCAACCAGCTTAGTGATTTCTTTGTTTCTCAGTTTCCTCATATGTAAAATGATGGGCATTAAATAACATGAGCAGATATATGTACCGTGACACACGGTGCATCATAGACTCTTAGATACATGTTCAACAAATAAATGAATATTTAATGCAGCATTATTTATACTTATAAAAATAGAGAAATTACCCAAAGGTCTTCAATAGGGCAACAATTAAATAAACTATGGAAATCCATACCTCAGAATATTATGTAGGTATGCAAAATTGTTTCATTATAAAAATTCATCACTGGGCTTCCCTGGTGCCTCATGGGTGGAGCATCTGCCTGCCAATGCAGGAGACACAGATTCAATCCCTGATCTTGATGCCACGGAGCAACTAAACCCATATACCATCTTCTAAGCCTGTGCTCTACAGCCCGAAAGCTGCAACCACTGAAGTCCATGTGCCATAGAGCCTGCGCTGCACAAGAGAAACCAGTGCAATGGGAAGCCCACACACCGCAACTAGGANGCTCATGGGTGGAGCATCTGCCTGCCAATGCAGGAGACACAGATTCAATCCCTGATCTTGATGCCACGGAGCAACTAAACCCATATACCATCTTCTAAGCCTGTGCTCTACAGCCCGAAAGCTGCAACCACTGAAGTCCATGTGCCATAGAGCCTGCGCTGCACAAGAGAAACCAGTGCAATGGGAAGCCCACACACCGCAACTAGGAAAAGCCCATGCAGTAACAGAGACCCGGCACAGCTAAAAATATAAATAAATGTTTTCATTCCCGTTATTGAACATATGGAAAATACAGAAAGTTGCCAAGAAGGAAAAAGAGCTCACCCTCAGAGGCAGGCTTCATTAACAGATACAGCCACTATGGAGAACAGTATGGAGTTTCCTTTAAAAAACTAAAAATAGAACTACCATATGACCAGCAATCCCACTCCTGGGCATATATCCGGAGAAAACCATAATTCAGAAAGCACACGCACCCTGATGTTCACTGCAGCACGGTATACAACAGCCAGGACGTGGAAGCAACCTAAATGTCCATCAACAGAGGAATGGATAAAGAGGATGCGGTGCAAAGAGGTTCAATGAGGTGAGAAATTGGTACTAATTTTATGAGGATGGGAAACTATAATGTGAAATTATACATTCAATGTGATTTCAATTATATAAACATTTCATAGAGACAGCTGCATGCTTTGTGTATGTCTGTGTCAGTGACTGTGCGGAAATAAACCCAGTAGGATTACGGTTGCCTGTCTCTAGCAATTGGCCTTACTTCCCCACTCCTCACTTATACTCACACACACATACACACACACACATACACACACACACACACACACAGACACCCCCTACTGTCCACACTGGTAAGCCCTTTGCTCATGCTGTTCCCTCTGCCTGGAATGCCTTTCCCTCATTTCCAGTTATTTAAATTCTTCAGATCTCCAAAACCGTCTTTCAAGAAGCCCTCAGAAAACCTGGAGTGAATATGGCAGGAGCTTTGTCCAGACAGCTTCAGCCTCAATCCAGGCCCCTGTCCTGACTGGTTGTGCAACCTTGAGCAAGTTGAGTCACCTTTCTCATCCTAATTTTCTTATCAGTAACACTAGATTATACTAATTGCTGCCTCAAAGGGTTGCCATAAGTATTAAAGGAGAGAAGGTCTTTCAAACACCTGTCTCAAAGCAGTCAAGTTTATTTTAGGAAATGGCAACACACATCCTCCTTCCCACTGTAGTTCACCTTGTGTTCTGGGTAGTATTTTGTCTACATATCCACCATCTTCTGTCAACGTTTATGCTTAAGTCTGCAGGAATCAAGGTCAGTACAACTGCTAAGAACACCACCCCCCAATTTAGACAGGGTTGGGTGAACCCGGTCTACTAGCCATGGGATCTTTTTTTAAGGGCTTTTCCAGCTCATGGGCTTAGCTGCCCCACAACACGTGGGATCTTAGTTCTTTGACCAGGGATTGAACCCACGTCTTCTGCATTTGTCCACTGGTTGAGAATCTGCCTTCCAATGCAGAAGACGTGGGTTCCATCCGTGGTTGAAGAACTAAGATCCCACACACTTTGGGGCAACAAAGCCCACAAGTCACAACTAGATAAGCCCTCATGCTGCAAGGAAGACCCAGAGCAGCAAAAAAAAAAAAAAAAAAAA
>SJYX01006728.1:5388-17793 GCA_006410675.1 Oreotragus oreotragus | reverse complement strand
GCCAGGCTTCAAGAGTACATGAACCATGAACTTCCAGATGTACAAGCTGGATTTAGAAAAGGCAGAGGAACCAGATTTCAAATTGCCAACATTCATTGGATCATCAAAAAAACCCAAGAGATTTCAAGAAAAACATCTTCTTCTGCTTTACTGACTACACCAAAGCCTTTGACTATGTGGATCACAACAAACTGGAAAATTCTTAAAGAGATGAGAATACCAGACCACCTGACCTGCCTCCTGAGAAATCTGTATGCAAGTCAAGAAGCAACAGTTAGAACTGGATATGGAACAACAGACTGGTTCCAAATAGGGAAAGGAGTACATCAAGGCTGTATATTGCCACCCTGCTTATTTAACTTATACGTAGAGTGAATCATGCGAAGTGCAGGGCTGGATGAAGCACAAACTGGAATCAAGATTGCTGAGAGAAATATCAATAATTTCAGATATCCAGATGATACCACCCTCATGGCAGAAAGGGAAGAAGAACTAAAGGCCTCTTGATGAAAGTGAAAGAGGAGAGTGAAAAAGTTGGCTTAAACTTCAACAATCAGAAAATGAAGATCATGGCATCCAGTCCCATCACTTCATGACAAATAGATGGGAAACAGTGAGAGATTTATTTTGGAGGCAGGTGGGGGGGCAGTTGGCTCCAAAATCACTCAGATGGTGTTGTAGCCATGAAATTAAAAGATTTATACCTCTTGGAAAAAAAGCTATGACCAACCTAAGCAGCACATTAAAAGCAGAGACATTACTTTGCCAACAAAGATCCATCTTTCAAAGCTATGGTTTTTCCAGTAGTCATGTATGGATGTGAGAGTTGGACTATAAAGAAAACTGAGTGCCAAAGAATTGATGCTTTTTAACTGTGGTGTTGGAGAAGACTCTTGAGAGTCCCTTGGACTGCAAGGAGATCCAACCAGTCTATCCTAAAGGAAACCAGTCCTGAATATTCCTTGGAAGGACTGATGCTGAAGCTGAAACTCTAATACTTTGGACTCTGATATAAAGAACTGACTCACTAGTAAAGACTCTGATGTTGGGAAAGATTGAAGATGGGAAGAGAAGGGGACAACAGACAATGATATATTTGGATGGCATCACCGACTGGATGGACATTGAGTAAGTTCCAGGAATTGGTGATGGACAGGATAGCCTGGGGCACTGCATTCCATGGGGTCATAAAGTTTCAGGCATGACTGAGTGACTGAACTGAATTGACTGATAAAGGGGGAAGGGAGTGTAAAACTATGTGCATATCCAGGTAAGACATATACTAAAACATGTCCTGTGAATACTGAAAAGCTTTCACCTCAGTCTCCTCCATAAGGTCAGAACAAGTTTATCTTATTAGTAGTGGACTTCCCCAGCACAGAACCAGTCTGCAAAGACTAGGAAAGGTGAATCATTTCACTATTAGTTTGTCTGTCCTCTTCAGCTCCTGGAATTCAAGGAAATCTTGGTCGTTAGTTGGACATAAAAGGACCAGAAACTTCAGGGAATACATAAGTAATAAATAGCCTTTTAAAATATAGTTTGTAAAGGGCTTAAAGAAACAGACTAATATAACTTTGGGCTTCCCAGGTGGTGCTATTGGTAAAGAACCTGACTGCCAGTGCAGGTAGATATAAAAGACCCAGGTTCTATCCCTAGGTTGGGAAGATCCCCTGGAGAAGGAAATGGAAATGTCCTGAAGTATTCTTGCCTAAAGAGCCCCTTGGATAGAAGAGCCTGATAGGCTGCAGTCCATAGGGTTGGATATAACAGAAACAACTCAGTGCACACTGTCGTTTCAACAGCAAATAAAACCCAGCAACACTGGAGAAGGAAAATAATCTAATTTCTGGATATATCACATTAAAAATTTCAAAAGTGTACTTTTGAAAAAAAAAAAAAGTACAAATAAACAGGAATGCATGGCTGATTCAAATTAAATTGACAGAAGCTGTCTTTATTAGACAAAGACTTAAAAAACAGCTGTTGTAAATATTTCCGAAGAACTAAAGGAAAACACAGACAAAGAACTAAAGAAAATCAACTAAACTATGTATGAATACTTTGGGGAAAAGTGCACAAAATATTTACATATTAATGTTAGTAAGTGTACAAGATGTGCATAATTTGTGATATTAGTAACATAAACGGGCAAGGAAGAGCTATAAAGGAGAAGAGTTAGTGCAATCGACATTAAAGTGATATTAATTTAAGACAGACTGTCAGGGGCCTCCCTGGTGGTCCAATGGTTAAGAGACTTACTCCCAGTGCAGGGGAGGCAATTTCAATCCCTGGTCTGAAAACTAAGATCCCACGTGCCATGGGGCAATGGAGCCTACAGGCTGCAATTACAGAAGCCCATAATATGCTGCAACAAAAGCCCATCACAGATAAAAATTAAAAAAAATAATAAAAGAAATAACAACAAAAGCCCAGTTTCTTAAAATGAACAAGAACAAAAAAGACCTCGAATAAATAATTCTCCCCAAAATGAAAGTGAAAATTGGTCAGTTGTGTCCAACTCTTTGTGATCCCATGGCTGCCCACCAGGCTCCTCTGTGCATGAAATTCTCTAGCAAGGATCCTGGAGTGGTTTGCCATTCCTTTCCCCAGGGGATTTCCCCAGCCCAGGGATCAAACCTGAGTGTCCTGGGAGATTCTTTACCATCTGAGCCACCGGGGAAGCCCAAATCTCCCAAAAAGAAATACAAATGGTCAATAAGCATATAAAGAAGTGATCAGCCTTACAAGTCGTTAAGAAAATGTAAATCAAAACCACAGTGAGATGTTACTTCACACCTATTAGAAAGGTTCTCATTTACCAAGACAAAACAAAACAACAACAACAACAACAAAGTATTTATGAGTATGTGGAAGAATTAGAAGCCTAAAACACAGCTATGAAAAGTGGAAAATTGGTGCAGCCACTTGGAAAAGTACGGGGTTTCTCAAAAAGTTAAACATGGAATTACAATAGGGACCATTATTTCCACTTCTAAGTATAAACACAGAAGAATTTAAAGCAGGGCTTCAATAGGTAAATGTACATCAATATTTACAACAACAGTCATAACAGCCAAATGTTGGAAACAAAAAGTGCACCAAAAGATTGAATAAGGAAAACATAGTACATATAGTGGTATATTGTTTAGCCTTAAAAAGTAAAGCAACTCTAACACATGCTCTAACATATAAGCCTTGAAAACATTATGTAAACTGGAGTAAGGCTGACATAAAAAGACAAATATTGCACGATTCCACCAATTTGAAGTTCCTAAAATAGGCCAATACACAGAGAAAGCATGATGTAGTCTGAGATTTGAAGTTGGAAAATGGGAAGTTATTTTTTAATAATATTTTCAAAGAAATCCAAGAAGTATGGTAGAATGAAAAGAAACAAACCTGTGGTAGGTGATTTAGTCTCTAAGATTTATGGAGAACATATTTCTTAATATCACCTTACTTTCAACTTGGGCATTACTAAAATATGGGCTGCTGTCAGAACAGGAACGCATTCAACCTGAGTCCAGTCTAACCAAAGTCCAGTCCAATCCAAGTTCAATAAAAACAAGATAAGCATGTATTACCTTTTAGAGTACTTGCCCCAAATTGTTAAATGCCCCAAAGAATGTATGCTTCTAACCAATTAATTATCTACTTCTCTTGTTGTAATATCGAATTGCCAACATCTGGTGGATCCTAGGAAAAGCAAGAGAATTCCAGTAAAACATCTTCTTTCATTGACTATGCTAAAGACTTTAACAGTATGGCTCACAACAAATTGTGGAAAATTCCTAAGGAGGTGGGAATACTAGACCACCTTACCTGCCTCCTGAGAAACCTCTACGTAGTATAAGAAGCAACAATTAGAACCAGACATAGAACAGACTGGTTCCACATTGGGAAAGAAATACATCAAGGCTATACATTGTTACTCTGCTTATTTAAATATGCTGAGTGCATCATGCTAAATGCTAGGCTCGATGAATCACAAGCTGGAATCAAGATTGCCAGGAGAAGTATCAATGATATTAGATATGCAGATAATACCACCCTTATGGCAGAAAGTGAAGAGGAACTAAAGAGCCTCTTGATAAAGGTGAAAGAAGAGAGTGAAAAAGCTGGCTTAAAACTCAACATTCAGAAAGCTAAGATCGTGGCATCCAGTTCCATCACTTCATGACAAAGATGGATATACAGTGGAAACAATGACAGACTTTATTTTCTTGGGCTCCAAAATCACTGCAGACGGTGAATGCAGTCATGAAATTAAAAGACACTTGCTCTTTGGAAGAAAAGCTATGACAAATATATACAGCATGCTAAAAATCAGAGATGTCACTTTGCTGACAAAGGTTCATATAGTCAAAGCTATGATTTTTTTCCAGTAGTCATGTATGAATGTGAGAGTTGGACCATAAAGAAATCTGAGCACTGAAGAATTGATGCTTTTGAATTGTGGTGTTGGAGAATATTCTTAAGAGTCCCTTGGACTGCAAGGAGATCAAACCAGCTAATCTTAAAGGAAATCATCTCTAAATATTCATTGGAAGGGCTGATGCTAAAGCTGCAATACTTTGGTCACCTGATGTGAAGAGCCAACTCATTGGAAAAGACCCTAATGCTAGGAAAGATTGAAGGCAGGAGGGGAAGTGGACGACAGAGGATGAGATGGTTGGATGGCATTACTGACTCGATGGACATGAGTTTGAGCAAACTCTGAGAGATGGTGAAGGACAGGGAAGCCTGGTGTGCTGCAGTCCATGGGGTTGCAAGAAGTTGGACATAACTCAGCGACTGAACAACAACTTCTTGCAAGAAGAAGAATATAAACAACTAGAGACAGAACCTAGAGTGTGTACTTGTCTGCCAGTTCCTCATTCCTTGATAACTAACTAGATGTCCAATTTGGAATGATGGTGCAGAAAGTAATTGACCTGTCAACAATAAAGACATAGAGTAACTTGTATTTGTAACATATGAGGAACAAGTGAAGTTGCTTAGTCATGTCCAGCTCTTTGCAATCCCATGGACTGTAGTCCACCAAGCTCCTCCATCCACGGAATTTTCCAGGCAAGAGTATTGGAGTGGGTTGCTATTCATTCTCCACAAAATGCTAGGAGACAAAGTGAGAAAGTCTGATTCATCTTATGGATATTTTCCAAAAATAATTTTAATGAAATATGGGAATCATACAATTCTTGTCTTTACATGATCCTATCAATGTGAATAGCATAAACAATAGAGTGTCAAGTAAGGTTTTACCCTAAGGATTCTGTTACAAAGAAGAAAGTTGAGAACAAGATGTGTTGGTAATAATCTAGAATTTTTTACTTACACGTGCAAGGAATACAATAATGAATTAACTTGTTGATCAGGCAGTTTTATTGTTTCATAAAATTAAAGGAAGGTTTAAATAATCAGACCTTGAAAAGAGGAAGAATGTACCTTGGCCCTAGGAATAAGTTTACTTGGGCATTAATTTTTCCCAGACCAGTGTGTGCAACCTTTTTTTTGCATGTTTTGTGTATTTTCTTACTTTATAGACCTACTTCATGAACAAGCAAGATTTCATTGCTCCCGAAGCTCAGATCTTTATCCCCATGGTCTACATCATTAGAGAGCCATTGACTGTCTGTTCCTTCTAAAAAGTTTTAGAGAAGGACTAAGGATAGGCACACATTGGGTATTTATCAATCTTTGGAACAATAGTTTTAGGATGTCATATAAGAAAATGAGCATGGAGTCATCAGAGTGGAGTTCAGAATTGTTCCTATAAGAAGAAGAAATACAGTTCTCAGAAAAAGTGAGGTGCCAGGGTCAGATAATTTACTTTTCTTCACAGGAAAACCTGGTCTAAACAATTCTTATTTTTNTGGGGTTTCTCAAAAAGTTAAACATGGAATTACAATAGGGACCATTATTTCCACTTCTAAGTATAAACACAGAAGAATTTAAAGCAGGGCTTCAATAGGTAAATGTACATCAATATTTACAACAACAGTCATAACAGCCAAATGTTGGAAACAAAAAGTGCACCAAAAGATTGAATAAGGAAAACATAGTACATATAGTGGTATATTGTTTAGCCTTAAAAAGTAAAGCAACTCTAACACATGCTCTAACATATAAGCCTTGAAAACATTATGTAAACTGGAGTAAGGCTGACATAAAAAGACAAATATTGCACGATTCCACCAATTTGAAGTTCCTAAAATAGGCCAATACACAGAGAAAGCATGATGTAGTCTGAGATTTGAAGTTGGAAAATGGGAAGTTATTTTTTAATAATATTTTCAAAGAAATCCAAGAAGTATGGTAGAATGAAAAGAAACAAACCTGTGGTAGGTGATTTAGTCTCTAAGATTTATGGAGAACATATTTCTTAATATCACCTTACTTTCAACTTGGGCATTACTAAAATATGGGCTGCTGTCAGAACAGGAACGCATTCAACCTGAGTCCAGTCTAACCAAAGTCCAGTCCAATCCAAGTTCAATAAAAACAAGATAAGCATGTATTACCTTTTAGAGTACTTGCCCCAAATTGTTAAATGCCCCAAAGAATGTATGCTTCTAACCAATTAATTATCTACTTCTCTTGTTGTAATATCGAATTGCCAACATCTGGTGGATCCTAGGAAAAGCAAGAGAATTCCAGTAAAACATCTTCTTTCATTGACTATGCTAAAGACTTTAACAGTATGGCTCACAACAAATTGTGGAAAATTCCTAAGGAGGTGGGAATACTAGACCACCTTACCTGCCTCCTGAGAAACCTCTACGTAGTATAAGAAGCAACAATTAGAACCAGACATAGAACAGACTGGTTCCACATTGGGAAAGAAATACATCAAGGCTATACATTGTTACTCTGCTTATTTAAATATGCTGAGTGCATCATGCTAAATGCTAGGCTCGATGAATCACAAGCTGGAATCAAGATTGCCAGGAGAAGTATCAATGATATTAGATATGCAGATAATACCACCCTTATGGCAGAAAGTGAAGAGGAACTAAAGAGCCTCTTGATAAAGGTGAAAGAAGAGAGTGAAAAAGCTGGCTTAAAACTCAACATTCAGAAAGCTAAGATCGTGGCATCCAGTTCCATCACTTCATGACAAAGATGGATATACAGTGGAAACAATGACAGACTTTATTTTCTTGGGCTCCAAAATCACTGCAGACGGTGAATGCAGTCATGAAATTAAAAGACACTTGCTCTTTGGAAGAAAAGCTATGACAAATATATACAGCATGCTAAAAATCAGAGATGTCACTTTGCTGACAAAGGTTCATATAGTCAAAGCTATGATTTTTTTCCAGTAGTCATGTATGAATGTGAGAGTTGGACCATAAAGAAATCTGAGCACTGAAGAATTGATGCTTTTGAATTGTGGTGTTGGAGAATATTCTTAAGAGTCCCTTGGACTGCAAGGAGATCAAACCAGCTAATCTTAAAGGAAATCATCTCTAAATATTCATTGGAAGGGCTGATGCTAAAGCTGCAATACTTTGGTCACCTGATGTGAAGAGCCAACTCATTGGAAAAGACCCTAATGCTAGGAAAGATTGAAGGCAGGAGGGGAAGTGGACGACAGAGGATGAGATGGTTGGATGGCATTACTGACTCGATGGACATGAGTTTGAGCAAACTCTGAGAGATGGTGAAGGACAGGGAAGCCTGGTGTGCTGCAGTCCATGGGGTTGCAAGAAGTTGGACATAACTCAGCGACTGAACAACAACTTCTTGCAAGAAGAAGAATATAAACAACTAGAGACAGAACCTAGAGTGTGTACTTGTGTGCCAGTTCCTCATTCCTTGATAACTAACTAGATGTCCAATTTGGAATGATGGTGCAGAAAGTAATTGACCTGTCAACAATAAAGACATAGAGTAACTTGTATTTGTAACATATGAGGAACAAGTGAAGTTGCTTAGTCATGTCCAGCTCTTTGCAATCCCATGGACTGTAGTCCACCAAGCTCCTCCATCCACGGAATTTTCCAGGCAAGAGTATTGGAGTGGGTTGCTATTCATTCTCCACAAAATGCTAGGAGACAAAGTGAGAAAGTCTGATTCATCTTATGGATATTTTCCAAAAATAATTTTAATGAAATATGGGAATCATACAATTCTTGTCTTTACATGATCCTATCAATGTGAATAGCATAAACAATAGAGTGTCAAGTAAGGTTTTACCCTAAGGATTCTGTTACAAAGAAGAAAGTTGAGAACAAGATGTGTTGGTAATAATCTAGAATTTTTTACTTACACGTGCAAGGAATACAATAATGAATTAACTTGTTGATCAGGCAGTTTTATTGTTTCATAAAATTAAAGGAAGGTTTAAATAATCAGACCTTGAAAAGAGGAAGAATGTACCTTGGCCCTAGGAATAAGTTTACTTGGGCATTAATTTTTCCCAGACCAGTGTGTGCAACCTTTTTTTTGCATGTTTTGTGTATTTTCTTACTTTATAGACCTACTTCATGAACAAGCAAGATTTCATTGCTCCCGAAGCTCAGATCTTTATCCCCATGGTCTACATCATTAGAGAGCCATTGACTGTCTGTTCCTTCTAAAAAGTTTTAGAGAAGGACTAAGGATAGGCACACATTGGGTATTTATCAATCTTTGGAACAATAGTTTTAGGATGTCATATAAGAAAATGAGCATGGAGTCATCAGAGTGGAGTTCAGAATTGTTCCTATAAGAAGAAGAAATACAGTTCTCAGAAAAAGTGAGGTGCCAGGGTCAGATAATTTACTTTTCTTCACAGGAAAACCTGGTCTAAACAATTCTTATTTTTGTGAAAGCTATACAGGGAAGGGGCTTCCCTGGTGGCTCAGAGGTTAAAGCGTCTACCTCCAATGCGAGTAGACCTGGGTTCGATCCCTGGGTTTGGAAGATCCCCCTGGAGAAGGAAATGGTAACCCACTCCAGTATTCTTGCCTGGAGAATCCCATGGATGGAGAAGCCTGGTAGGCTACAGTCCACAGGATCGCAAAGAGTCGGACACGACTGAGTGACTTCACCTTCACCTTCATACAGGGAAGGAGTGCTTAAAAGGAGGAAACTTTCCCCAAACCTAAGAAATAGAATAAATAATGAAAATAATTATTTATATAATAAACAATAGCACATGAAGGAAAAGATAACAAAAATTAGAGGATTTCAGACTCTCAGGCTTCTGAAATACTTTCTGCCCCCCACACATATAATATTCTACCTACTCTTCAAAGTTTACAGAACTGGTTATTGTTTATACATCCATGAGCCAGTCAACAAACTGCATTGCAATTATGTCTTTATTTGTCTCCTCTTGAGTAGACTCTGGGCTGCTTAATTACATCTGTATTTTTCACAGCTATATTCTAGTTACCTCCCTCAGTGTCTGGTAGAGTGAAATGCCCAGTGTAATGCATGCTATTTCTTAACACTCTAATAAATCCACTGGCACAGTTATTTATAATCTATACTTTATGTATTAATCAATATTCCTTAACATTTAGCACAGATGCAAGGAATATAATAAATACTTGTTAACTTTATCTCATTTTGACATACAAAAAAAGAAACATTATACATAAAATAGCATATTTGTGTAACTTTTCATATTAAGCAGTGAAAATCAAGTACATTTATTAGAAACATTGAGCTAAAGAGTTGATAAATCACCTTCACTCTTTGAAAGGACTATGTAATTGGAAAATGTACATCTCAGAAAGCTCTGACTATCCTGATTATGTGAACTTTACAAAAGAATGTGGACTGGGAAGATTTTTGGTTTCCTCCTGTGCCCAGAGCTCTAGGGTTTGATTATAAAACAGGCATTGCAGGGCCAACCAGTGTGAAGGTTATATAAGGAGAGCTCTGAAATACAAGGCTGCTTATGGAATATTCTACCTCAACTTTCATGTGTTATTATAAGAATTTTTTATTCTCTGTTCCTATTTTAACCTACAGTCTGTGTCTGTTTGAGTCATCAGGTCAATTGAGTGAAGTTATGTAGTGGAAAGGTTTCAGATGAGATTTTCACTCACATTTAAAAAAGTCGTATTGCTGTGGCTTCCCCTACTTAGCCTTGGGAAAAGAAAAAAAAAAATCATATATCAATACCTAAGTGCTGGAAAAAGCACACAACGCACTTTCTTTTAACCGGTTCATAAAACTGAATTTTTATCCACAGCACCAAAATTAAATATGAACTCATTCTGTAAGGGCAGGAGGACTAATTTTCTTTTTAGTGTTCCATATGGCTAAATTTCACATAAAAGTCCTCATGTGACTGGGACTAAAGCAATTTCCATGGCATGACAAAATATAAGAAAAACTTCAAGAAAAATGAGAAAATCCATATTAGATCAGATCAAGAGGTCAACTTAATCAAACTCTTTTTAATAGCATTATTGTATGTGCTAAAATTTTTGAGGTGTAAGAAGCAAAAAAGGTCAGACCTCCGATAGTTAATCAAATAATTAGGCAGATAACACCAATATATAAAAGGAGTGTGTGTGATGATCTTTCCGTCATGTCCAATTCTTTGTGACCCTGTGGATTGTAGCCTACTAGGCTCCTCAGTCCATGGAATTCTCCAGGCAAGAATACTGGAGTGAGTAGTCATTCCCTTCTCCAGGGGATCTTCCCAAGCCAGGGACTGAACCTTGGTCTCCCACATTCAGGCAGATTCTTTACCTTCTGAGTCACCAGGAATACTACTACTAATATGGCATGAATAACTCTGACAGTTCCATCAAGGTAAACTATATGACTTATTTTTGGCTATATTTTCAGTAAATTGTATATTTCTTGTTGCTGTTGTTCATCGCTGTTGTGTCCAACTCTTTGTGACCCCATGAACTGTAGCACCCAGGTTCCTCTGTCTTTAAATATCTTCCAGAGTTTACACAAATTTGTGTCCTTTGGGTCAGTGATTCTATCTGTCTCATCCTCTGTCACCTGCTTTTCGTTTTGCCTTCAGTCTTTCCAGGATCATGAGAGTCTTTTCCAAGAGCTAGCTCTTTGCATCAGGTGGCCAAAGTAGTGGAGCTTCAGCTTCAGCATCAGTCCTTCCAGTGAATATTCAGGGTGGATTTCTTATAGAGTTGACTGGTTTGATCTACATGTAAACAAACATGGAGCTGAAGGCAGCTCTTTTGCTCCTTTTCCTGTTTTCTTATTTCCATTTCACTTTAACCTTAGAAAAAACTATGTGTAGGAATGAGATCACTAGGCAATTTAGCCTAACTCCTGACTTTTGCTCTCCTGAAAGCACACCACTCTGCCTAAACTGTTGATCCTTTTCCTAGGTAAAAAAAGAAGTAAGAATAAAGCAGTTTAAAAAATGACTAGCTCTCTATCTTCCAACAGTTCCTCTAGCAATCCTGCTGACAGATCACGGGGCAGGATAATATTGATGAGAGAGCCAGCCCATTTGCACCCAACAGAGAAGGCTACAGAACCCGATCTCCTTTCTCAATGATTCATGAGATTCTTCACCCATTTTCTCCTTGAAATACTGTCATGGCTGAACCAAATCTTTGGAATTGGCCTCAGAACACAAGTCCACCCTCTCCCCAGATTGCTGGCTTTTCTGGTTAAAGCTAGTTTCCATTCTATTGACAATTGTTTCTCAAATTATTGTCTCTGGAGCAGCAAGCAGCTGAACCTGAGCTGAGTAACATTTCCTTTCATTCATTCAGAAGTTATTTATAGTTACTACAAGTTTGAAATCAGGAACCTTAACTAGTAATATACTAGGGGACAATATGTAATGTTTCTTTTTAATATTTCCCAACATTTAAAACATAATATGCATACTCTCTCTAAGGTCATGGCTTACTTTTGGTCATCCAATTGTTGTCTAACAAATCCAGGCTAGAAGCAGAGTTATTTGTAGTTCAGAGTAATTTTGAGACTTGAGACATTGGTATTGAATCTGGTTCTGGCAAGAATATGGTGTGACTTATGCTGAAAGTAAACTGAGATGTATTAAATTTTTTAAGAGTTTTTTTTTTTTTTTTTCAGCAAAAATTGACTTGAATCTAGCAACATCAAACCAGAACTGGTTAGGAGTGCTCTACCACCTTGGGGAGAGACTTTTACACAGAAAAACCAGGAGCAAAACAAGAAAATTATTGATTAAAGCACATTTGACTCTTTGTTATTGGTCATGCTTATTTAACTTATGTGCAGAGTACATCATGTGAAATGCCAGGCTGGATGAAGCTCAAGCTGGAATCAAGATTGCCGGGAGAAATATCAATAATCTCAGATACACAGATGACACCACTCTTATGGCAGAAAGTGAAGAGGAACTAAAGAGCCTCTTGATGAAAGTGAAAGAGGAGAGTGAAAAACCTGGCTTAAAATGCAACATTCAGAAAACTAAGATCAAGGCAT
>SJYX01006727.1:48188-79079 GCA_006410675.1 Oreotragus oreotragus | reverse complement strand
ATGGACATGAGTTTGGGTGAACTCTGGGAGTTGATGATGGACAGGGAGGCCTGGCGTGCTGCGATTCATGGGGTCTCAAAGAGTCGGACATGACTGAGGGACTGAACTGAACTGAACTGAAGCATCACATTGACTCTGAAGTTAGACTAAAGAAGAAGAATCTCCTTCCTGCCTTATTTCTAGGGCGAGGAGACCAATAACATGATTATATGAAGTTATACTGCATATTAGAAAGAGGTAAGTAAATGCAGAAAAATAAAGCAGGGAAGAACAATAGGAGGTAGGTGAGGATACGAAGACAATTGTTTACATAGTGGTCAGGGAAGTTCTCACTGAAGCATCTCATCTGAAAGAAGACTTCTATGTAGAGTGTTCCAGACAGACGTAATGAGGTGGATGAACAGTTGGTCTGTTTGAAGCACATAGAGAAGCTGATGGCTGGAATAGCATGATGGATGGGCTGAGCAGCAGGGAAAAAGCATGGAATAATTGAAGAGCTAGAGTACAGTGGTAGTTGACAACTATACCTTTTCCTCCCCTGAGTAACAAAAGGAATCATTGAGAAGATTAGACTAGAGCAATGAGTGTTGATTCAAAGTCTTAAAATAATCTTTCCACCTTTGTATAAAAGTAGATAGTAAGGAAAATAAATATGGAAGCAAAGAGACTAGTTGGAAAGCTATCACAATATATTGCAGGTAAGAAATGGTGGTAGATTGGATCACAGAAGTAGCAGGTCAGGTGATAAAACAGAAGGGTCAGGTTAGGGACATATTTTGAAAATAAAAGCAAGAGAACTGGCTGACAGATTTGATGTGGGGTTGCAAGAAAGAGAGCAGGTAAAGCCAGTGGCAAGATTTTTGGTCCAAGCAGCTGAAGAATTACAATTCATTGACATAAGGGGGGTGTAGTTGGCAGGGACTCTAAAAAGCTGGCGAGCAAGGCCAGGGGTTCATTTTTCATTTTTGCACATGTTGAAGTTAATTTACTTAATAGATATCCTATTGGAGGTGTTGATTTAGATACATGAATTTGGAGTTCAGAAGCTTAGCAGAGAGGTCTAGACTCAAGACATTAATTAGAGAGGTATCAGAGTATGCGTGACAGAATTGGGTTGCCAAGGGAGGGGCTGTAAGTAGAGAAGAGAAGGAGTTTAGGGATTAAGCCAAAGGCCAGAACTGTGAGAAGGAACCAGTGAACTGACGGTAAGAGCAACTGATGAGAGGAAAACAAGAAAAATGTAGTCCAGGAAGCCAACAAGAAAATGTTCAAGGACGGGATAATCACTGCGGTCAGATGTTCTAGAAGGTATAATTAGATCAACAGCGACTTTTGATCACTGAATTGAACAACCTGGTGACCTTGACGTGAGTGCTTTCAGTGGATGGGTGAAAACTTGTTTGGATTAAATAAAAGAGAAAATGGGGAAAATCAAATATTTCAGGTAGAGACCGCTCAATACCAGTTTTGCTATAAATTAGAACAGAGGAATTGGGTAGCAGATGGACAGAGAACAGGAGCCAAGAGGAGGTTTTTAGAAAGTTTGGGGTGTGTATTAATATGTTGATGGCGATCATCTGGTAAAGAGAGAAAAGCTAATCCAGGCAAGAGAGATGGCATTTTTGCTAGAGCTGTGTCTTTGTACAGAAGAGATAGGATGTAATTTAGTGTCTAAAAGGAGAAGGTCCCTGAAGATAAACTATGGGATGAGAGAATTTAAGAAAGAGAATGTAAGAAACAGTGAGGCTAAAATTTGAGGAGGATCATATAAATTTAACCTGATAGGGTAATATGGTATGGTTAGCACTTGCCTTCTTAAATTCCTTCCTCAGCTTGTTCTGATCACACACACACACACACACACACACACACACACACACACTTTGCTTGTTTTTTATCTCCTGGATTTCAATCACTATCAACAGCGGTACAATCTGATTTATAGATGCTCTAACTGCCTGCTTGCTATTAATTTATTCAAGCAATATTTATGGAGTATCTTTTATGCCCAGGTACTGTTTTGGGCACTGGTGATTTAGCAGTTGAACAGGATGGTTAAAGTCCCTCATCGGAAAGATTCATCCATTCTAGGGTGTGTTGACGGGAAAGGAGTAGAAATAATAAATATGTAAGTAAATAATATGCAGACTTGGCATATTAACAGCAGGGTATCCAAATTTTAATATTTCTATTTATGAATCATACAGAATCATTTACCTGGGCTTGAAATATATGTGATCACACTGTTTAGGAGGAACCTTAAAGGTGCGTGACATAAAATATTGCTTTCATTTCATTAGAAAGAAATCTGTAACAGAGATGGTGATCATAAATTGTATAAAGTCAAATTGAAATAGGTAGGGAACTTACCAATTACTATTAAGCCAAATCAATATTTAATTTCAATTTAAAGGATATTTTAATCCTCACTAACAGTCAAAAACTTGAGCAAACCCTTTCAATTACCCAACTTCCTAAACTATGTAAAAACCCTAATCATATATATCAACACCATTTCTTTTTTGCCTAATTGTTGGTAATTCTTTGATGTTTTTTTAAAGATTTCACTCTTTTTGTTCTAATATTTAATTATATATTGATTACACATAGGTCAAATCTAAATCTCGTGTCTACTTTGCTCTCTTTTACAGACAAAAATGTGACAGAGATGTGAAAGTTCCTCAGGTCAGAAATAGGTCTGGGGTACAGTGCCTGCTAGGAATCATCTGCCTTGATGTGGAAGAGTGTTCCAGGATCAGATCACTGAGTCTGAAACAGAGAGCACTGTTTACTGTTTACTGTGAGTTTATTTCTCACAAACTAAGAGCCTTTAGCAGAACTGATCCTAAACTACTCCCATGTGAGATTACACTAGTGGACGGTGAATTTTTCTCTCTTTTTTTGGCCTTGCCATGTGACTGACGGGATCTTAGTTCCCCAACCAGGGATTAAGCTCAGGCCGATGGCTTTTTAAGCACTGAGTCCTAACCATTGGACCGCCAGGAATTTCCTGGACAGTAGGTTTTGAAAACTCAATTCTCTTATTAACTGATTCTGTCTTCATACCCTAAGGCACTCCAGGAATATGAGCCGTGGTGGTTCTATTTCACCGGCAAAAGCTTTGCTCTTACATCTTCTTCTCTACTTATCTTCCTTATTCAAACATTTGGCAGAAAAAGTGGTCTCCCTCTTGGAATTTTGTCTTTTCTCTGCTCCAAGCATCAAGGCTCAGTTAGGACTTAGCCCATTCCCTCCAGTACTGGCCCTTTACTAGTTCCTGGAAACATAATTTCTCAAATCAGTTCCTTTTGTTTAAGGCAGCTGGAAGCTTGGCCGTGATAGCTAAGATTTTCTTGCAATATCACATGTACATATTCAGAAAGTGGGTGGTAAGAAAAGGGAGATCAACTTCAGAGGTCCTGTGATGGTTATGTGTAAACACATATTATATTTCCAGAAACAATTATTTTTTAGCATTTAGTTTGTTTTTCTAGCTATAGATTTTTCTGAGTTAAAACTGTTTTCACAAATTCCAAAGTAAAGCTACAGAACATAGGGAGAGTGTCACAGCACCTAAACACACATTTAGGGGAAGGCAAAGGCAGACACACACACACCCTGATCTGGTCAGAATCTCAGCAGGTAATTTCTAGTATTTTCTACCATTTTTACACATTGTTTTAAAAGTAAATTACAAGAAAAGCTGGGCTAAATGTTACTGAATTAATACAAGATGAGAATTTCTCATACATTCCTAAAAAGACATTTTTCAGATAAGGCTCCAAATCTCCTTTGTTTGTTTCTCAGGAGAAAAATATGCCATTTGCCAAATTCCACTATACACACATTCACATAGGTTTATTTACCACATTGTTCTACTAAATGTCTAAGATGGTATATAACAGCTACATCAAATAAAAAGACGTGGCAGAAAGCAGAAGATGAAAGAGGGAAAGCAACGAACAAACACCAGTCAAGGGTCACATGAAGGAGGGACATGAAGGGAGCTCAGACAGAAATATCCACCAGCATCCTCTTCACTAAAGGTGGGCACAAAACTGGTGCCACTTTCCCTGGTGGTTCAGATGGTAAAGAATCAGTCTGCAATGTGGGAGACCTGGGTTCGATCCCTGCATCTAGAAGATCCCCTTGAGAAGGGAATGGCAACCCACTCCAGTATTCTTGTCTAGAGAGTCCCAAGGACAGAGGAGCCTTGTGGGCTATAGTCCACGTGGTGGCAAAGAGTTGGACACGATCGAATTACTAACACTTACAATCCTCCATAAAGAGAACTCTTCTCTTATACTATGGTATATACTACTGATAATTAAGCAAAAACAAAGCAAAAGAACAATCGTTAATAGTGAAAATGGATTTTTTTTTTTCTGGGAATCATTGTAAGTGATTTAATATAACACAGAACTCCTTCTCAGCATCTTTACAGCAGATGCAATGATAGATCAGCTAGTTATTTCTTGAAATGCCTGCAAAGTAGGACAATATATCACTTGTACAGCTGTGTAGGAGCCCAGAATTGGGAAGGGGGGCAGGAAGGAGTGGCCTCATACTTTCACTGGCATTAGGAACAACTGAATAGCTCATAATGTGCAGACACCCACACCCTACCTACCCAAGATATTGTTGCTCAAGAATTCTCAGAGAGAACCTTGAAATGTGCATTTTCAACATGCATTCCAAGTCATTCCAATGAGGGTCACATTTAAGATCACCTAAGTGATGGTTTCAATTTTTTAAATATTAGGTAGATGATATTTTCATGATGAATGCACTGCTAAAGACACATGTAAGATAAGCTTCATAAATACCCAAGCTGTCTCTCAACTTGGGGAAAAAAAAAGGCATTTCAGAATGCAAATTAATGAGAGTGATTTTGGAGCGATAACCCTACATCTGATCTAATTATTTGTTTTAAATAGATCATTTGAAAATTTCATTCTTAACTCTCATTACTAATAAATAGCTTTACACCACCCTTATGGCAGAAAGTGAAGAAGAACTATAGAGCCTCTTGATGAAAGTGAAAGAGGAGCGTTATAAAGTTGGCTTAAAGCTCAACATTCAGAAAACTAAGATCATGGCATCTGGTCCCATCACTTCATGGAAAATAGATGGAGAAACAGTGGAAACAGTGTCAGACTTTATTTTTGGGGGGCTCCAAAATCACTGCAGATGGTGATTAAAAGACGCTTANCTTAAAGCTCAACATTCAGAAAACTAAGATCATGGCATCTGGTCCCAACACTTCATGGAAAATAGATGGAGAAACAGTGGAAACAGTGTCAGACTTTATTTTTGGGGGGCTCCAAAATCACTGCAGATGGTGATTAAAAGACGCTTACTCCTTGGAAGAAAAGTTATGACCAATCTAGCAGCATATAAAAAAGCAGAGACATTACTTTGCTAACAAATGTCCATCTAGTCAAGGGTATGGTTTTTCCAATGGTCACGTATGGATGTGAGAGTTGGACTCTAAATAAAGCTGAAGTGAAGTGAAGTGAAGTGAAGTCGCTCAGTCGTGTCCGACTCTTTGCGACCCCATGGACTGTAGCCTACTAGGCTCTCCTGTCCATGGGATTTTCCAGGCAATAGTCCTGGAGTGGATTGCCATTTCCTTCTCCAGGGAATCTTCCCAACCCAGGGATCGAACCCAGATCTCCTGCATTGTAGACAGACGCTTTACCATCTGAGCCACCAGGGAAGTCCAAGCACTGAAGAATTGATGCTTTTGACCTGTGGTGTTGGAGAAGACTCTTGCAAGTCCCCTGAACTGCAAGGAGATCCATCCAGTCCATCCTAAAGGAAATCAGTCCTGGGTGTTCATTGGAAGGACTGATGTTGAAGCTGAAACTCCAGTACTTTGGCCACCTGATGTGAAGAGCTGACTCATTTGAAAAGACCCTGATGCTGGGAAAGATTGAAGGTGAAAGAAGGGGACGACAGAGGATGATATGGGTGGATGGCATCACCAAATCAATGGGCATGAGCTTGAGTAAACTCCGGGAGTTGGTGATGGACAAGGATGCCTGGTGTGCTGCAGTCCATGGGGCTGCAAAGAGTCGGACACGACTGAGCGACTGAACTGAACTGAACTGAATACATTCCACAATTGTCAGCAACATACTGCTATGCCACCAACTTATAAATTACCTGGAGAAGAATGTGTGGACTGGTATCCTTCAGACAATGCTTGACAAATAAAATTTCTTTTGGCTTTTTAAAAACAGTATTGGGTGAATTTAAGACTGAACTATCTGGCAGATGCCTAGAGTGTAGCTGTGTGTGTGTGTATGTGTGTGTTTGCCTGTTCAATTGTTCAATCATGCCCAACTCTTTGAAACTTCATGGACTGTAGCCACCAGGTTCCTTTGTCCATGGGATTTTCCAGGCAACAGTACTGGAGAGAGTTTCCATTTCCTTCTCCAGAGGATCTTCTCAACCAGGGATCTAACATGCATCTCTCGCACCCCCTGCATTGGCAGGCAGATTCTTTACCACTCAGCCACCTGTACTACAATTAAATCTAAGCAATATGTTTTAATAGCAGCCAAGCTGGGTGTAAGATTTTTATGATTAGAAAATTGTGGGATTTACTAGGATGCCCTGGGAGAGAGGGCTTTCCACTTCCACTTGCCAAGTCCAAGTTCTTCTTAGAACGTATTTTCAATCTGCATACATAAAAAAGTTTAATCGAAGTTGTGGCTCAAGCACAAAAGAATAATATCTGGAAGTCATTCAAAGAACAGTTTGGTTTGAGAAATGGTCTTTGGTGGTGTCCCTTACAAGGAAAATTGTGGTAGCAGTGGAGTCTTGTTTCAGACCCTTTGCTTCTCTAAGGGTTGCCTCTGTACCAGAGCACCAGCATCTGCTGGAAACTTGTTTCAAATCCACATTCTCAGACCCAGCCTAGATCTGCTGAGTAAGAATCCCTGAGGACGGATTCTCACTGGGCTTTCCTGGTGATTCTCGTGCATGTTAAACTTTGCAAACCAGGCTGTCAAGCTTACTCAAATTTTAGAGACTAGGGAACAATCTATATAAAACAACAACTTTAGCTTTGGAAAATTGATGTGTACTTCTTCTTTCTGGTAACAGGAAAACTTTAGAACTGTATATGCAAATATATGCAGTTGATTCTAATTATGCTAATTGTTTCTACTTGATTTATTTCAAACTCTGCTTCTTAGTAGGCTTCCCTGGTGGCTCAGACAGTAAAGAATCTGCCTATAATGCAGAAGACCCAGGTTCAATTACTGGGTCTGGAAGATCCTTGGGAGAAGGGGATGGCTACCCCGTTTCAGTATTATTTTTAATGTACTTTTATTATTATTTATTTACTGGTTGCAAAGTGGTGGCTGTTGGGAAGAACTAATTTTAGGGGTCAATGCAGCAATTTAGAAAATAGATTTTAACATTTTCATTAATTTTATTAATTTGAAAATGTCTTGCCCAATTCCTTGCAGGTTTCCATAGCCCATTTTTTAATTCAGAGACTTGTCCCTGCCTAGCCCCTAAATGCTTCAAGTTCAAAGAATATTAAAGAGTACTATTTTATTTGAAGAGTACTATTTTCTCCAGCCTTATCTCCTACTATGCTTTTATACTCCTTTATTCCAGTGATTGTTCCTATATTTTACCAAATGCATCTTGCATGTTTCTATTCTTTTTGTCTTTGTTCATCTTTACTAGAATGCACTTTTCATTCCTGTTTCACATCCTTCAGAGGCAGCTGAAATTCCATTTCTGCCTTGAAATCTTACCTGACAAACTGAGCTCAAGTACTTTTTAAAACACCATCTAGGTGGCTCAGATGGTAAAGAATCTGCCTGCAATGTGGGAGACCTGGGTTCAGTCCCTGGGTTGGGAAGATCCCCTGGAGGAGGGCATGGCAACCCACTCCAGCATTCTTGCCTGGAGAGTCCCCATGAACAGAGGGGCCCGGTGGATGATGGTCCATGGGGTCACAGAGTTGGAGATAATTGAGTGACTAACCACAGCACACATTGTCAGGAAATGCCGCTGCACAGATATCAATCCGATGGGAGCTTTACGCTCGTTCAAATGCAGGAGCTGTATCTTCTACTTGTATTTACATGGTTCAGTGGAGTGTCTTGTACACAGTTGGTGCTGCAAACATTTTTGATTAATTTTCTTATTAACACAACCTATTAGAGATTAAAAACCTCAGTGCATATTAGGTACCAACTACCTCTTTTTAATAATATTATTTTATTTTTTAATCACTTCTTTTTACATTAGTTAGGGTATTGGCTTTGTGTATACATGTGTGTGTATACACTAAGTTGCTTCAGTCGTATCTGACTCTTTGAGACCCCATAGACTGCAGCCCACGATCCTGGGCTTTTCTAGGATAGAATGGGTTGCCATTTCCTCCTTCAGGGTCTTCCTAACCCAGGTATTGAACCCAGGTCTCCTGCATTTGATGCAGATTCTTTACTGTCTGAGCCACCAAGGAAGCCCATACCTATGCATATATACATATCTTATAGGCCATGTTGTATGATGAGGAGAGACTTAGTTCCCTGACCAAGAATTGAACCCATGCCTGCTGCATTGGAAACTCAGAGTCTTAACCACTGGACCTCCAGGGAAGTCCCTCTTTTAATTTTAATACTGAATCATCTGACCAACTGGACTGTGATGAGACCACACACCTTTCACTAGAGGGATTTCCAGCAGTGGGTACTATTCACTTGTTAGTGAATAATGACATGTATTTTGGTAGGTAACATCATGTATTTTAACTGGAGTGGCCAATATTAATGCTCTCTTTCTGCCTATAAATGACCCAGTTGTAATAAAATCTATTATCTCATAGTCAATACTTCCATGAATTATTTAACTATTAGGAACACATGTACTGGCCATAGAGGAATTTGTATAGTTCTGTATATGTGAAAATATCCTCTATTTGTTCAATACTTTCTCTTTGATAAAACGTTTTCTTTTATGTTATCACATTCTTTAGAAAGAATGTGATATATATATTATTATATATATTATATTCTATATATTATTATTTCCATTGCACAGTTATAAGCTCAACAAGTTCGAGTGATTTGCCCTCCTGTGACCCGCAAAGGTCATTCTCTTTTCTGTCTCACTTGCCTCCTCTGCCTTTCCTCAGTTGATAAAACTTTGTCCTTAGTTCACTGTTAAGGGCTGATAGTCAGCAAAGCTTTAGCTCCTAAAGCTCAAGCCACATTTCATTCAATTGAAGAGTGTGCTTTCTAATTCCTTGGGATGATTGATTTAAAAAATCATAAATCAAACTCGCTATTCCATTTGGCAGAAAAAATATTGAAAAAAAAAAACTCTTTTAATTTTAATACTGAATCATCTGACCAACTGGACTGTGATGAGACCACACACCTTTCACTAGAGGGATTTCCAGCAGTGGGTACTATTCACTTGTTAGTGAATAATGACATGTATTTTGGTAGGTAACATCATGTATTTTAACTGGAGTGGCCAATATTAATGCTCTCTTTCTGCCTATAAATGACCCAGTTGTAATAAAATCTATTATCTCATAGTCAATACTTCCATGAATTATTTAACTATTAGGAACACATGTACTGGCCATAGAGGAATTTGTATAGTTCTGTATATGTGAAAATATCCTCTATTTGTTCAATACTTTCTCTTTGATAAAACGTTTTCTTTTATGTTATCACATTCTTTAGAAAGAATGTGATATATATATTATTATATATATTATATTCTATATATTATTATTTCCATTGCACAGTTATAAGCTCAACAAGTTCGAGTGATTTGCCCTCCTGTGACCCGCAAAGGTCATTCTCTTTTCTGTCTCACTTGCCTCCTCTGCCTTTCCTCAGTTGATAAAACTTTGTCCTTAGTTCACTGTTAAGGGCTGATAGTCAGCAAAGCTTTAGCTCCTAAAGCTCAAGCCACATTTCATTCAATTGAAGAGTGTGCTTTCTAATTCCTTGGGATGATTGATTTAAAAAATCATAAATCAAACTCGCTATTCCATTTGGCAGAAAAAATATTGAAAAAAAAAAACAGGTAATATGCAAGCTTTGTCAGGGACACTCTCATAAAGGAAGTCCATGAAAACCCCAAGATATCTAATTTTTTCACTATAGAAAAGGTCATCTGATGAATATAAGTCTTTGATGATGACTTAGTTGTTGTATGAAAGGCAGAAAAGCAGTGATATATAGAGTTCACAAAGGATACTCTGGGAAGTGTTAAGCGTCCAACGTTCAGAAATCAGCCACCCTGAAAACTCCCGCACGGGGATTACTAAACTCATTTCACATGTTTGTAACCTAATTAGGTCTTCAGAGAGAGTCTCCTGAGGCCAAAGACTAACAATATGTCAACCCCTAGTACTGCTTTATTCACATTAAAAAAGGGCTTTCAGTCCTTCAGGAATAACAGTTTCATTAAACCAAGCAAATTCCAGGGAAAACCAATCAGGTTGTAAAGAATTTACATCCTTCCTTTTATAAATGATCCTTCTGACTCTCTCTTTTTTAATCTTCCTAAAAGTTGGTTGGTTTTTTAATCTTCTTTAAACTGTCACTCTCTTCCTTTCTCCCATTTTGCCCAAGTACAGTCATTTTGATATATTTGCAGCAGCCAAGCACCCATTGCCAAAGACGTATGCTCTAAATATTTTCATCAGATTCCATGTAGCTACAGAACGTTTAGAGACATTTTTCAGTGGTGCTGGGTACTGGCTTGGGGATTGAAAAACACCCCCTGAGGCATGAAATCCTCTGTGTTAAACCTAAAATAGTAATGTTCATCTCAATCATCTAGATGATAGCTGTAGAAATGTCCTATGGGTTAGATTTTTATCACCAACGACACTTCTCTACCCGTGCTTGCTTGAGGTTTAAACCTTCTTAATGCGTTTTTCTTTAGCAAGCAACCAGTCTAACTCACCTGCTGTTTCTATGAAATAGAGCAAAAATGTGGCCTGATGAAACTTAATGGCTGATCCTTGTTTAGATATAATCTTCTCAATCAAGTTATTCCAGCAGGCGCACCTGGTTTATGTTGTAACTGCTTCTCTGGAGTGGAAAGGAGTGGGTGAATAGTATGGCAGAACCAGAGGCCAACTGAAGCCTTAGGCTTGGGTAAGAGAGTTCCTGAGGGCTATGGAGGGCCATATGGTGGGAAATAATGATGGGGAAGCCTCTGGCCACAAGATGCCATCCCCAGATTGGTTCAAGTTGGCCGATTGCCCATAAGGCTCTCAGGAAGAAGCAAAACAATGAAAGAGCGTAAATCCAATAGATTTTAAAATAAAACAGTGGAGTTGTTAACAATTACCTGCAAGATCAAGTATTGTTCAAGTTACATATTTGTATGTATAATTCCTCCTAATGGCACCATGTTCAATGCCATGTGAAGTATATCCTAGAGGGGACCCTGTGAGACTAGGCCTTTTTAATGACTGAATAATCCTTATGATCATCATGGTGACCTATAATGCTAAACCCTTTCTTTTTCTTGTGCCTTCATATAGTAAATACAGTTTTATGAGGCTTTTTCACCTTTAATATATCAGTTATTTTACAGCCACACTTAATAAAAGAATTGGGTACTTTCTACAAGGCATGGCTTGAGGCTGATTTTTTGATACCCCTATAATCATAAGTGAAGGGTCACCGTGGTCCAGATGACATATAAAAAGGGGGACACAAAATTTTTATTCTGTTAGACCTCAGGGTTGCCTCTGATCTCAGGGTTGCCTCTCTATCACTGTGTTATTTCCTTTGACTGTTTATTCTCAAGGATGCTTTAGGTATATGAATAGCATCTACTGGTCAAATGCAACTTGTTTATCAAAACACCCATGTAGTTGAGTTTCATGAAATGTGTGCTGTTTTCTCATCAAAACCATGGTCTTGTCATGAGAACCTTCATAAATCATACTCCAAGAACAGCTCCTTAACTGCCTACTGTTTTCTTTTCAAATACCTGTTGTTAATCTTCCTGACAGTTTTGACAGTCGTGTGCCTGCAGCTTTGAATTCCACATGTTGTAAGCAGCTTAAAACTTCAAGCCAAAGGAAAAAGAATATACATCCTTGGTAGAGATCCTAGATTCTCCCATACTGTGTTGCCATGGGCAGGCTAAGTTCAAAGAGGAGGTTTTTCTCAGGGTCTAAAATTTGTTTGTCAGCCACAGGAAGACACAGTACCGATCATTTTCATCAACAAGGATAATAATAACAGAATCTGCCCTTTTTAAAGGATCAGACATTTTTACATGTATTTACTGTGACACTTAGAATAGTTATATATAACGTGACTCATTATCTAAGGTGTAACAGATGATGGACTGTATATCCAAGATGTCAGGATGCCCTCCAGGTAGCGCGAGGGAGTGGAAGAACCAGAAGTCAAACCTAGATGTTATTCGAAGCATCTCTTGGGCTTCCCTGGTGGTCCAGTGATTGAGAATCCACCTGCCAATACAGGGGAAGTGAGTTCAGTCTTTGGTCTGGGAAGATCCCACATGCCTGAGAGCAACTAAGTCTGTGTGCCACAACTACTGATGCACACACCGGAAATACTGAAGCCCGCTCTCCCTAGCATCTGTGCTCCCCAACAAGAGAAGACACCTCAATGAGAAATCCACTCATTGCAACTAGAGAGTAGCCTCCACTCTCTGCAACTAGAGAAAGCCTGAGAGCCGCAATGAAGACCCAGCACAGGCAAAAATAAATCCCTTTTAAAGAAAAAAAGCTTGGCTTCCATTTTGCTAAGGTGACCTTCATCCAATCTGCCCTTTCTAACTTAGAAGGACATATAGCCCTTATTTCACTCTCATTACTGAAAGGAGCCAGTCCGGATTGTAATACCAATCAGAACAGTTCTCCAGAGGCCAGAGATTAAGATGGGCTTAATCACAACGTTGGCACCTGCTTGTCGCCATAGACTCTATCCCTACTCCTCCTACAAGGACATTGTCAGGGGTAAATTCTGAGTTCTGGGTATGGCAGGTGGAACTTCTTCAAACCTAAGGCTCAGGGCAAGCTCCCTCTGTCCTCAGTCACTCCTGATGACATACACAGAAGGAGGATAATCCAAGCCTTCACCTGGAGACACAGTGGACAGGTCCCCATGGAGCATCAAGTTCTGGGCGAGTCCTCCTGGGTACCATCTTGGCTGAGCCATGCCAGTGTATGTTACATTTTAACTTACATTTGGTGGCTCAGCAGTAAAGAACCCACCTGCCAAAGAAAGGAGATGTGAGTTCCATCCCTGGGTTGGGAATACCCCCTGGAGAAGGAAACACAACCCACTCCAATATTCTTGCCTGGGAAATCCCATGGACAGAGGAGCCTGGTGAGCTACAGTCCATAGGCTCACAAAGAGTCAGACACGACTTAGCAACTGAGCATGCATGCATGCATATTTGGAAACTAGGGTATTTTAACACTTTCACATACTTAGCTTGACTGAGAATCTTCCTCCCTATAAGCCATCCAAGCTTTTAAAGAATTATTAGAAAGCAGGGCTATCATGGGCATGACAAAGGGCTTAAACATAGGTGTGTGGGATATAAAAATTATAAAGGACATTTGTACATTTATAGCTTCCTTATTTTATAAGAGAATTCAATCCCCCAAACAATGACAAATATATGATAAAGCCCTTGGCAAAGACAAAGTCCTTAGCTGGCCTTCAAGGCCCTTTGGAGTCTTGGCTGACTTTCCCTTTACCCCTCCCCGTACAGTGCTTCAGACTCACCATATTTCCTGAGCACACCTCACACGTACTTGGCTGCCCAGTAACACTCTTTCCCCAGAGAGCTGCTGGTGCTCTCATTTCATCCAGTTCTTAAATCAAATACTCTTCCTTTGAGATGCCATCTTGGGCCAGCCTCTCAAAAATAGCATCCTCACACTTCTCTGCCTCTGTGATTTTATGATTTAAAGAAATGAATATTTAGCTTTAATCCGTGATTCCTGGTTCACAGCTCTTCACACCCGTGGCATGTCCTGAGCCATAAAAGTAGTGGGAGCATCTTTTCTTATAATATTTTGTTTCTTGTCCTCAGTTCCCAATATCATTTCAGAGCTGTAAAAGGTAAAATCGGTGTCATTGTATTCATAACAAATCCCTTTCTACCACAACTGAATTTTGTTAGTCAGGTGACTTTCAGAAATCTCTTGAAAATGGCAGAGCAGGACGGGTCACATCCATGAAAAGAGAGTTGAAACTTTCAATCCAGCATTCACAGTGCTTGGCATATAGAAAGAACTCGACTGTGTCATACTAAGTAAAGTAAGACAGACAAAGATAAATATGTGATATCACTTATATGTGGAATCTAAAAAAATAATACAAATGAACATATTTACAAAACAGAAAACAGACTCATAGATATAGAGAACAAGCTTATGGTCACTAAAGGGAAAGAAGAATGGAGGGATAAATTAGGAATATGAGATGAACAAAAACTACTGCATGTGAAATAGATAAACAACAAGAATTTACTGTGTAGCTGTTGTTATTTTAGTCTCTAAGTTGTGTCTGGACTGTAGCCCACCAGGTTCCTCATGGGATTCTCCAGGCAACAATACTGGAGTGGTTTGCTATTTCCTTCTTCAGAGGATCTTCCTGACCAGGACCCAAACTTGTATCTCCTGGATTGGCAGGCAGATTCTTTACCACTGAGCCATCACAGGGAAGTCCTTTACTGAATAGCACAAGGAACTATATCCAATATCTTGTAATAACCTATAATGGGAAAGAATCTGAAAATATATATATATATATATATATATATATATATAAAAAACTGAATCACTTTGCTGTATACCTGAAACTAATATTGCAAATTGACAATACTTCAATAAAAATAAATAAATAACCATGCTAGCTCAGTCTGTTTGCCAAGTCCTGGATGCCAAGGATGTCGCTATGATGATGGAGATGGTTTAGGCTTCTCAGTCCCCAGCCCAGATCTCTTCTACTACGCCATGTTTTCTCCAGCACAGCTGAGGCAACTTTGCTCTGGTTCCTTGAGTGTACCCTGAGTCTCATGTCTTCCCAGGTTCTTACACATCCAGCAAATTTCCGTAAAGAGAAAATCAGGACCTTTCCGTTTGTGGGAGGGACTTGAGCTCAGTGCTGATCTTCTCTCTTTTCTCAGAGTCCTTCTAAATGATGTTGGTTCACAAAAAAAGGCGAAAGGTATCAGAGATGTACATGCTAGAAGAGGATGCAATCGGGTTTCAAGAAAGAGCCAAAAGGGTGTGATTTTTTTTTTAACCCTTCTTAATGTATATTCTTTAAAAAGTGCTGGCCCACGATAAGCTGTTGTTTCTGGAATGAATGAGTAAATGAAAAGAGAAATCTAGATGTATTATTTACATATATGTCAGAGAGTACCGGGACATAAGGAAAAAGCAGAGATGGATAAAAATGGTTCTCTCTGGGAGCAGGACTCAGAAGGAGGAAAGATAGTAGCACTGTATGGTTGATTTTTCATGAGGTGAATCTTCATTATGGTTTCACTTTTCAAACTGTATTCATGTATTATTTTGCACAAAAACACAAAAATTGTTATAAAAATATTTAGGAAGAGACATTTGATCAATGACATGTCTGTGAGCTCCTTCCAGTCTGTGAACTTATTGCCTATACTGATCCCTGTCGCAAGTCCTGAGCCTCGGGAACATTTATTATCTGATAGAATCTCCTTACATCTGGTAACCACCAACATGAGGGTGGGGAAGAGATGTTCTGAGAATAAAACTGCAGGAGGTCAAAGAGCAGTACATGTCCCGGTTGATTTATTTGGGGAAATGGACAATTTTCACTTCCCCACCACCACCCCCAGCATTGAATGGCTTGTAGGATCTTAGTTCCCCAAACAGGATGGAACCCACACCCTCAGCAGTGAAAGCTGCTAACTACTGGCCTGCCTGAGAAGTCCCAAAACGGACTATTTTCAAGCATGGATAATTATAATGAAATTAGGTGAGAGAAAAAGAGATTGCTCACCTGGAGTAATGCTCAAACATTTTATAAATATTTGTGTACTTAAGGAATCAATGAGCCAAACCAGCTTTTATAAACATTTCCCTTTTGTGATGTTAGAAAAATCTCACTGTATGTCAAAGAATTTTCTAGAAGTGCCTGTACATCTTTTTGATTAAATTGGATCAACGGATCAACTGGCATAATGGGAAGTTTAGTGACTCAGATCAATACAGAGTAATTATTATATCTACATTATATTTGAGAACTAGCTGAAGGCTATTGACTAGTAAACTCTGTTTTTTGATTTGTGTAGGTGGTAAGAGCTGGGAGGAATGGGGTGTAATAGCCCAGTCGCCACATGTCCAAGCTGTGGTCAGGCTGACTGGGAGGCCACAGAAGGCACAGGGGGCAGGCAGTGTCACAGTGACCTAGGTGGGAAAGGAATTTGTGAAAGATTAGGTACTGCTGCTGCTGCTAAGTCGCTTCAGTTGTGTCCGACTCCGTGCGACCCCATAGATGGCAGCCCACCAGGCTCCCCCGTCCCTGGGATTCTCCAGGCAAGAACACTGGAGTTGCCATTTCCTTCTCCACAGGAATCTGTATAACTAAATCACTGTTCTGTATACCTGGAACTAACACAACGTTGTTAATCAACTGTACTCCAATAGAAAATAAAATTAGGGAGTTTGGGATGGACGTGTACACACTGCTGTATTTAATGGATTCCCACCAAGAGCCTAAGGTATAGCATAGGAAACTCTGCTCAAAGTTATGTGGCAGCCTGAATGGGAGGGGACTTCCGGGGAGAACGAATACATGCATATGTATGGCTGAGTCCCTTTGTGATTCAGCTGAAACTATCACAATATTGTTAATTGGCCATACTCCAACACAAAATAAAAAGTTTAAAAAAATAAAAATAAAGTTAGTCCCCCCAAAAAGCATCAGAGAGCTCTGCTTTATCCCCTCTACCCCAGGAAACCCAACTTGGCCATGGGCTGGGGCTCTGGTCATTCTCTATGTAGAATTTGAAAATACTAAACATTCTCCCTACCCTGCTTACTCGGTCATCAGGGAGCCTCTGCTTTGGAAGGTGAGGGAGGGTCAAGAGATGCATATTCAAATTTTTCTGTTTTCATTGAATCTTCCCTGATTAATATCTCTCAGAAACCTGTGATTATCATCATTTCGCTTACAAAATGCAAATACACTCTGTGTTCCCCGCAAACATTTTGGGATAAACACAACCAAACTGCCAGAAGGTTTTATTTCCCCAAAGCGCCCCTTGCATGTAAAATATGGCTCTCTCCCAGTTCCATTTGTTAAGCTCTCCTTCTCTTTCTAACCTATAATCTGTCTTCACCGGAAGCAGGAACCTGATGGGTTTTACAGGCTCAAACAATGGGAATAGCATCCCTTCATTTTCTCCTCCCCTGTCCCAGCCTGTGAAATGCCCACTGATATAAGCTGGCAGTCCAATAAAAATGAAAATCCTATTCAATATTCCATTCACTCTTGTACATATGCAGTATTGGCATTTTGCATGTTAATATCTGACACTGTTTTTTAATTTGTTCTAAACTGCCAGCTCATTTGCATCATCTCTCTGTGATCTCCCACCTGTGCAGCAATTTGCAGGGAAAACATAACCATTTATGTACCTACTGAAACTTGATTCAGTAACAGAACCTGATCCAGGGAGACCTCATCTTGTTTTCTAAACATTCTCCACTTGGGCTTTGAACTGGGCTCTTAATACGCACACCAGCAGCCCCAGTCATTGTTTCTTAAAACCAAGTGAAGCTTTCAGATGCTCACACTTTTGGACTAAGCTGAACAGCTTGATCAGAGAAGGCAATGGCAACCCATTCCAGTACTCTGGCCTGGAAAATCCCATGGACGGAGGAGCCTGATGGGCTGCAGTCCATGGGGTCGCTGAGGGTCGGACACGACTGGGTGACTTCACTTTCACTTTCACTTTCATGCATTGGAGAAGGAAATGGCAACCCACTCCAGTGTTCTTGCCTGGAGAATCCCAGGGATGGCGGAGCCTGGTGGGCTGCCGTCCATGGGGTGGCACAGAGTCAGACACGACTGAAATGACTTAGCAGCAGCAGCAGCAGAACAGCTTGATGGCATCCACATGGTAATATATTGGGTTTTGTGCTGTCAGGACCACAGGATGTCAGTGCCTATGCAACTTGGACTGGATGATGGGATGAGAGGAATTACAGAAATTACAAAACAAGTACATGTCAACAGTTTTTTCTTTTTTAATTAATTTGGCTGTGCTCGTGTTAGTTGTGGCACATGGGATCTTCAATCTTGTGGCATGCGGGTTCTTTTTTTTTTAATTGGAGGATAATTGTTTTATAATGTTGTGTTGGTTTCTTCCGTATGACAATGCAAATCAGCAATAACTGTGTGTATATCCCTTCCCTGTTTGGCCTCCCTTCCCCTCCCATCTCACCCGTGTCACAGAGTGCCAGGTTGACCTCCCTGTATCATAGAGCAGCTTCCCACTAGCTGTCTATTTTACACATGATAGTGTATATATGTCAATGCTATGGAATCTAGAAAAATAGTACTGATGAACCTATTTGCAAGGAAGGAGTGGACCTCCAGGATCTGTAGCTGCACCATGTGGAATCTAGTTTCCTGATCAGGGATCAAACCTGCACCCCCCTACATTGGGAATGCATATTCTTAGCCATTGGACCACAAGGAAGTCCCACATTTCAACAGTTTTAACAACAAGGAGATACTATTTTTAGGCAATTTGGGGAGTTTTTTAAAAAGCTATTTATTAGTTCTCATAAGCTAAGAACTCATAACCTAGAAAGGAAACAATGTCCTATTTTATCTTCTGTATTATAAAGTGAACAACTCAAAGGATTGAGCTTTGGCTTATTTTCCCCAAATTAATTGAGCCTAGCAGGTAGAATCTGGAAAAGGAAGATGCTGATTCCAATGAATTGAATTCAGATACAAAAATCTCTTGTTCAAGATCTGTGTACCAGCAGTAGATAAGCAAATTATTTGTTAAATCATATTTCTGCTTATTATCTGTCTCTTCCAGATAAAAAGATAAGCTCCACAACAACATGTCTTTTTATCTGTTATTCAGCTAACTGATGGATCTTAAATGTCTAGAACATGGACTGGTACAGTGTAAACACTCAGTGAATACTTTTTGAATGACTGTATGGACAATGGTCCCTGCTCCCTTTATGAATCTGAGTAATCATGGAAATCTTCCTGCAAAATGGTTCCTAATCTTTGAAATTTCATAGGTCAAATGCATTTGAAAACAAAAGAAAGTGAAAGTCACCCATTCATGTGTGACTCTTTGTGACCACATGGACTATGCAGTCCGTGGAATTCTCCAGGCCAGAATACTGGAGTGGATAGCCTTTCCCTTCTCCAGGAGATCTTCCCAACCCAGGGATCGAACCCAGGTCTCCCTCATTGCAGGCAGATTCTTTACCAGCTGAGCCAGAGGAGATGCCCAAGAATACTGGAGTGGGTAGCCTATCCCTTCTCCATGGGATCTTCTCAACCCAGGAATCAAATCGGGGTCTCCTGCATTGCAGGAGGATTCTTTACCAACTGAGCTATCAGGGAAGGCCCAAAACAAAAGAGAAAAGGAAAAAATATAGGACTGCTAGAACCAGTACTGCCATTTTGTAATTGTTAAATATGGACTTTGAAAAATAACAATGAATATTCTGGAAGCTCCTCCTTGCTCCTCTGCACTATTCATAACACTGTCCTTTTTGTGGTTTCTACACAGCTCAGTGGTCCACGATCTACATCTTATAACCCCCAGTTTCTCCAAGCGTGGTCAACAATAGCAACATCAACTGGGAACTTGTAGGAAATGCAGATTCAGGTTGAAAAGATTTTCTTAATAAGAGAAAGGACTTTTCAATGCAAAAGTAAGAAAAAGGGAAATAATCTAAAATAATGTTAGCCTTTTCTCAGAAACGACTGATGCAGACTTAGGTCACAAACCAGCATCTGTCTGCTGGCAAATTTTCAAGAGCTCTGAGCTTAAAAAATCACAGCTACAAGTGCTTCTGAATTGACATGACTTCTACGAAAATGGGCCAGTCCTAAGGATATGATGGATTCCAAACTAGACAACTTAAGTGATTACAGAAGCAGAGCCTTAAGGGTAATTTGAAAGATCATCTGGTCCAATCACTCAGGCCAGTTAAACTCTAAATCACGCAGTTTTGTTACATGGCTCCCAGCTGATTTGATCCCTCTTGAGTGTCCCGATGCTTCCAGTGCTTCCAGAAAGTGCTCACCAGCCAGCTGGCTCTGTGGACACATCTCATCATCTCCCACCTAAGGGGCTCCCATCCCGAGCCCCACCTAAGCCTGAGAAAGACAGAACAGAACTCAAAGAACAGCTTCTGGTTGCTTCTCTCTCATTTTTGACATTTTCAACAAATATTTGTTTCCTCAACTTCTTTAGATAATAATGAAAATAATCTGGAAGTGATTTGTGAGCATAAGATACTCTCTGTCAGCCCAGTGAGGAGGATTTGCATCTGTAAATTACGTATCATTGTATATAAAGATGGGCTTCCCTGGTAATTCAGTTGGTAAAGAATCTGCCTGCAGTGCAGGAGACCCCAGTTTGATCCCTGGTTTGGAAGATCCCCTGGAGGAGGGCATGGCAACCCACTCCAGTTATTCTTGCCTGGAGAATCCCCATGGAGAGAGGAGCCAGGTGGGCTACAGTCCCTGGGACTGCAAAGAGTCAGACAGGACTAAGTGACTAAGCACAGGACACACATACAAAGACACATGCACAGGGACTTCCCTGGCGGGCCAGTGGCCAAGATTCCAGGTTATCAACGCAGAAGGCCTGGGTTTGATCCCTGGTCAGGGAATTACATTCCACATGCCACAACTGAAAAGAAAAAAAGACCCCCGCCTGCCAAGACTAAGACCTCACAGAGCCAAATAAATAAATTAAAAAAAGATAACATTTGCGTAGTGGCACTGGTGGCAAAGAAACCTCCTGCCAATGCAGGAGACTCAAGAGACACAAGTGTGATCCTTGGGTTGGGAAGAACACCTGGAGGAGGAAATGACAACCCGCTCCAGCATTCTTGCCTGGAAAATTCCATGGACAGAAGGAGCCTGGTGGGCCACAGTCCATGGGGTCACAAAGAGTCAGATATGACTGAGCACATGGCTCGCTTCATTTACCTCTACACGGATTACCTTGTGAGCCACTTCAGCTATTGACCTTCAACATCCCCTGAAAGGAGTTCAGGGTGGAGTAGTTTACAACGTCCCTCATATAATCTGAAATTCCCAGGTGGCTTAGATGGTAAAGAATCTGCCTGCAATGCAGGAGATCTGCATTTGATTCCTGGATCGGGAAGATCCCTTGGAGAAGGGACTGGCAACCCACTCCAGTATTCTTGCCTGGAGAATGCCATGGACAGAGAAGGCTGATGGGCTACAGTCCACGGGGTTGCAAAGAGTCAGACATGACTGAGCGACTTACACTTACTCACTCACACATATAACCTAGCTTCATATTTACAACTCCAAGTACTAGGCTTATTTAAAAAGCCTTTTGGTGGATGTTTTAAGAATGTTATTTTTTTTTTTAAGTAGGGAATATAAAGGACACAGGGGCAGATATATCAGTCAACAGAATACAACAAAGAAACCTCAATTTTCTATCAGGCTTCTATTGTCAACAATCCAGAGCATAACCAAGTCTAATCTCTGCAGTACTGATTGTTATAAAGAATTATTTTTTTATAACCAGATCACCAAACATTTTATTTATTAATGTAGGTGACTACTAAGGCACAGAAACAGCTTTCTTAAAACAGATATGGCAGTTATAATTCCAACATGGAAAATTCTATTTTGTGAAATTTTATTTCTATTTAAATCTTATTATTTCTGGGCGAAAAAAAAGATCTCTGAATTGACTGGAAGTCTCTAAAGATAGCTGCTTTCAAATAGACTTGAAAATAGTTTTATTTTTCATTGGGATTTTTCATGTGGCAGATGTGAAGGTGACAGGTCACTCATTCATTGTTTAATTTCAAAATGGAGCCAAAACAAATTGCAGCCACAGTAAATTTGCCCACCTAATCTTACATGAAACGTACAAGCATTCAAATACTCTTATGGATTAGGGCAGCTTACCGCTGCTTGATGCTTGACTGAAATTTCCTTGAAGAAATTGATGGAAAGTGAACTTGATCTTATAATAAAGAAATACCTAGAAAGTTTACTCCCCTTCTGTCTCTTACTCCTTTTTTTTTTAACCCTCATGCAGTATCCAAATCCATGTAAACCACAAGACTGCTAAAAACAAAATGTCCAAACATATTTTTTGCTTTCCCACAATTATTTGTCTTCCTAATTAATTCCACAGTCTGAAATAAATTATTGACTTACCAGACTTTCTTGTTTTCTGTGACAGTTTCAGCAGTAAACAGGCCATTAACAATTCATAATGAGAGGACATGTTTGTTTTTTTCCTTGTGCTAATTTGGTACCCTATTAGAGACTGTCTCTGACTCTTCCCTTTGGTGTCGACTCCTTTTGGAAAAGGGTGACAGACTGCTGGGCCCTATATGTTTGAATAAAGAGACTTTTCAAAGGAAAAATAAAACTCTTTTGCCATATCCAACTCCTTATGCAGAGATGATTTGTGAAACTTCTCTTTTGTCCTTTTCTTATCTATTTTTTAAAAGTACTTTGTAGAGGAACTGCAGCACTCTGTATGTGGACTGAGTCATTCCTGACCTGCACTCTTTATCCGTACTCATTGACTGCTTCCAGACAAGGTTGAAACTGATTTTCTATGAGTCTATGCCATAAAAGAGATCTGAATATTCTTCATGAAAGATGCCTTGAAAAATGGGTGGGATTTTATAGAGGACAGTATCTTTATGGGAGAAAGAATATAGGGAAAGAGAAATTCAAGAAAAAAACTGATAGGATGGTTAGTGAAGAAGTGAAGTGAAGTCGCTCAGTCGTGTCCGACTCTTTGCAACCCCATGGATTGTAGCCTACCAGGCTCCTCTCTCCATGGGATTTTCCAGGCAATAGCACTGGAGTGGATTGCCACTTCCTTCTCCAGGGGATCTTCCCGACCCAGGGATCGAACCCAGGTCTCCCACATTGAGGGGCAGACTTTTTAACCTCTGAGCCACCAGGGAAACCCAGGATGGTTAGTAGTATGGAGTAAAATACTATCCTATTGGATATTTTTTCAGTTTGAAGCTTAGGGATAGAAGAGATTGGTAGATAAGATACCTGATTTAAGGAGGGAAGAAAACGCCTTGTTGAAGGAGGGCGTTGAGAGAATGTAACTTCTGGTTGATCTGAAATGTGAACCCAGGCAGGCAGAGACTCCTGCTTCTCTTCCTGTCTTTAGAATGTTTCTTCTACCCAGTATTCCTGCCCTAGCAGTTGTTTCAAGGACACAACCTTGAGAGGGCAACTCATTACCGAGGCCACCTGGATGAGATAACATGACTTGATCCCATTAAGGCTGCTGTATAGACTGGGAAGGTTCTGACAGGTACAGAGCTCTACTTCTTGCAGCCATTCATGATAAGCCTGTATATATGTTCCCTTCATTATTAAGCCTGCCTGGAGTGGTCTGCCCCTTTCTTGTCTCTTTCTGCCCTCCTTGTATTTGGGTCGGTTTTAGACTTCACCTGGAATTCCTGAGGTTTTAAATCATCCCTTTTAAAGTTTGGAAATGAATCATAGGGGATAGGCAACCATTCTTGGATCAAGTGCACAAAAGTAATCATTATCTTGCTTCCCAGGTGGGTCAGTTGTAAAGAATCTGCCTGCTAATGCAGGAGACACAGGAGACGCAGGTTCAATCCCTGGGTTGGGAAGATCCCTGGGGAATGGAAACCCACTCCATTTTTCTTGCCTGGAAAATCCTACGGACAGAGGGGTTGCAAAGAGTTGGACATGATGGAGCAACTGGAGCATTCACGCACATCTTTCATCTCACATTTGTCTGGGAATTGCTATGTGAGTCTTGACTTAGAAAAATGAAAGACAAATAATAAAAAATAGGATAATATTGCTCAAACTTTAATGTAAGGAATGTGGTAGAATCAAGAGTAAAAAGAAAGTACATTGACTAGAGATGGTGCTTTGGAATGAGACTTGTATTCAAATTTAGCTTTGGGTCTCAGTGTCTTCATCTGTAAAACTGGGAAAGTAATGTGTACTTCACTAAATGAGAAAATGTAACTTAATGTTGAGATTGGCATATAGTAAAGGATTTAATAAATTGTAAATAAAGTATTTACTAAATAATATTATTGAATTACATACTTATAATATTAATAATTTTATCTTATAGATTATATTCCTTTTACTTATTATTATTTATTTCCTACTGTATTTAAAGAATCTCAGAAGTTTGGTTATTGAACCTTTGGTTTAACAGAGGATGATGATTCCACGATAATACATTAAACCTTTACTAGGGAATTTCAAAGAAAAGCTGATCAGTACAGCAAGAGAGTACACTGTATTTTCCTTAAGTGTCTTTTTGTTGTACTTTCTTCAAGGACATAAAAAGCATATTTTCTCAGTTACACCAACATGTGAAACTGAAAAGATGTACACCCTCCTTGTCAGAAGACCATTTGTTTAGTCCCAGGGGTGGGTGGCCCCAAATCTTCTTTCCTCTTTGCAGCCACACTTTTTGCAATGTGACTTTGTATTTCCTTCTACCAGGAGGCAGAGTTTTCCCCACCTGTGATTCTGAATTTGGCCATGTGACTTTCTTGACCAATGAAATGTTAGCAACAGCAGTGCCAACACGGGCTTGAAAAAGCACTTGCACGTTTCCTCTTCCGCTTGCTCTCCTCCGTTAGCCAGTGGGATGGATGTTCAGTTCAGCGTGTTGGAGGATGAGCCACAGGGAGCCAGCCTAAGTAATCCAACATCCTAAATGAGGTCCTCCTAGGCCAGTTTGCTGACCTTCAGGAAAATTCCAAACACAGAGAAGCCCAGTGGACCCACATGCCACTGGAACAACTAAACCCGAGCGCTACAACTGGAGAATCCATGTGCCACACTGAAAGATCCCTCATGCCACAGGTAAGACCCAATGCAGCCAGATAAATTAAATAAATAAATGAGTATTTTCAAAAAGTAAATAAATGAACCATGGACACTCAGGATTAGTTTGAGATCTATACCTCAGCCCTCAACCTTTGTCTTCCTCCACCTCTCCTCTCTATGACTTTGCTCCCTAACCCTAGTAAAACTCAACTAGACAATCTTCAGCAAATCATCAGAAAGAAGATGATGGTACATCAGGAAAGCAAGGATGGAGAAAAGCAGTCATATGCCATTTAATTGGGAAATATTTCATGAAAATGGCAATGGTGTTAGAGTAATATGTTTTCATATTTGGATCCCATTTTTGGCATTTATTAGATGTGTAATATTATAAAATTACATTTGCTCCTAAGTATAATATCAAGAGGAGAAGGCAATGGCACCCCACTCCAGTACTCTTGCCTGGAAATCCCATGGACTGAGGAGCCTGGTGGGCTGCAGTCCATGGGGTCTTGAAGAGTCAGACACGACTGAGCGACTTCTCTTACACATATTTTTTGAAGAATCATATAGGAAAGACAATTGGAGTGGAATAATGGGGAATCCATGCATAATGGGTTTTTTCACCCCATGGGCACAAGGCATGGCCTATTCTTGAACTATTCTTGTCTTAATCTTGACCATAGAGCATGTCTCCTTTACTTGATCCCTTCATGAGTGAGAACACAGTGTCTCTTATCTTCTCATCCCTAAGAGTTAGCATAAAACCCAGTAAAATATTCTTAATGTTTATTAAATGAATAAACCAAATCTTAACTATAAGCAGCAAAATAGACACTGATCACTTATGTACCAGCTTCATTGCTGTTTTGAAAAGCAAAGTTTGAAAAAGGCTTCCTCACCCTCTTGTACTTGTTGGTGGGTATGTAAATTGATACAACCACTATGGAATTTTTTTTTTAACCCTCATGCAGTATCCAAATCCATGTAAACCACAAGACTGCTAAAAACAAAATGTCCAAACATATTTTTTGCTTTCCCACAATTATTTGTCTTCCTAATTAATTCCACAGTCTGAAATAAATTATTGACTTACCAGACTTTCTTGTTTTCTGTGACAGCTTCAGCAGTAAACAGGCCATTAACAATTCATAATGAGAGGACATGTTTGTTTTTTTCCTTGTGCTAATTTGGTACCCTATTAGAGACTGTCTCTGACTCTTCCCTTTGGTGTCGACTCCTTTTGGAAAAGGGTGACAGACTGCTGGGCCCTATATGTTTGAATAAAGAGACTTTTCAAAGGAAAAATAAAACTCTTTTGCCATATCCAACTCCTTATGCAGAGATGATTTGTGAAACTTCTCTTTTGTCCTTTTCTTATCTATTTTTTAAAAGTACTTTGTAGAGGAACTGCAGCACTCTGTATGTGGACTGAGTCATTCCTGACCTGCACTCTTTATCCGTACTCATTGACTGCTTCCAGACAAGGTTGAAACTGATTTTCTATGAGTCTATGCCATAAAAGAGATCTGAATATTCTTCATGAAAGATGCCTTGAAAAATGGGTGGGATTTTATAGAGGACAGTATCTTTATGGGAGAAAGAATATAGGGAAAGAGAAATTCAAGAAAAAAACTGATAGGATGGTTAGTGAAGAAGTGAAGTGAAGTCGCTCAGTCGTGTCCGACTCTTTGCAACCCCATGGATTGTAGCCTACCAGGCTCCTCTCTCCATGGGATTTTCCAGGCAATAGCACTGGAGTGGATTGCCACTTCCTTCTCCAGGGGATCTTCCCGACCCAGGGATCGAACCCAGGTCTCCCACATTGAGGGGCAGACTTTTTAACCTCTGAGCCACCAGGGAAACCCAGGATGGTTAGTAGTATGGAGTAAAATACTATCCTATTGGATATTTTTTCAGTTTGAAGCTTAGGGATAGAAGAGATTGGTAGATAAGATACCTGATTTAAGGAGGGAAGAAAACGCCTTGTTGAAGGAGGGCGTTGAGAGAATGTAACTTCTGGTTGATCTGAAATGTGAACCCAGGCAGGCAGAGACTCCTGCTTCTCTTCCTGTCTTTAGAATGTTTCTTCTACCCAGTATTCCTGCCCTAGCAGTTGTTTCAAGGACACAACCTTGAGAGGGCAACTCATTACCGAGGCCACCTGGATGAGATAACATGACTTGATCCCATTAAGGCTGCTGTATAGACTGGGAAGGTTCTGACAGGTACAGAGCTCTACTTCTTGCAGCCATTCATGATAAGCCTGTATATATGTTCCCTTCATTATTAAGCCTGCCTGGAGTGGTCTGCCCCTTTCTTGTCTCTTTCTGCCCTCCTTGTATTTGGGTCGGTTTTAGACTTCACCTGGAATTCCTGAGGTTTTAAATCATCCCTTTTAAAGTTTGGAAATGAATCATAGGGGATAGGCAACCATTCTTGGATCAAGTGCACAAAAGTAATCATTATCTTGCTTCCCAGGTGGGTCAGTTGTAAAGAATCTGCCTGCTAATGCAGGAGACACAGGAGACGCAGGTTCAATCCCTGGGTTGGGAAGATCCCTGGGGAATGGAAACCCACTCCATTTTTCTTGCCTGGAAAATCCTACGGACAGAGGGGTTGCAAAGAGTTGGACATGATGGAGCAACTGGAGCATTCACGCACATCTTTCATCTCACATTTGTCTGGGAATTGCTATGTGAGTCTTGACTTAGAAAAATGAAAGACAAATAATAAAAAATAGGATAATATTGCTCAAACTTTAATGTAAGGAATGTGGTAGAATCAAGAGTAAAAAGAAAGTACATTGACTAGAGATGGTGCTTTGGAATGAGACTTGTATTCAAATTTAGCTTTGGGTCTCAGTGTCTTCATCTGTAAAACTGGGAAAGTAATGTGTACTTCACTAAATGAGAAAATGTAACTTAATGTTGAGATTGGCATATAGTAAAGGATTTAATAAATTGTAAATAAAGTATTTACTAAATAATATTATTGAATTACATACTTATAATATTAATAATTTTATCTTATAGATTATATTCCTTTTACTTATTATTATTTATTTCCTACTGTATTTAAAGAATCTCAGAAGTTTGGTTATTGAACCTTTGGTTTAACAGAGGATGATGATTCCACGATAATACATTAAACCTTTACTAGGGAATTTCAAAGAAAAGCTGATCAGTACAGCAAGAGAGTACACTGTATTTTCCTTAAGTGTCTTTTTGTTGTACTTTCTTCAAGGACATAAAAAGCATATTTTCTCAGTTACACCAACATGTGAAACTGAAAAGATGTACACCCTCCTTGTCAGAAGACCATTTGTTTAGTCCCAGGGGTGGGTGGCCCCAAATCTTCTTTCCTCTTTGCAGCCACACTTTTTGCAATGTGACTTTGTATTTCCTTCTACCAGGAGGCAGAGTTTTCCCCACCTGTGATTCTGAATTTGGCCACATGACTTTCTTGACCAATGAAATGTTAGCAACAGCAGTGCCAACACGGGCTTGAAAAAGCACTTGCACGTTTCCTCTTCCGCTTGCTCTCCTCCGTTAGCCAGTGGGATGGATGTTCAGTTCAGCGTGTTGGAGGATGAGCCACAGGGAGCCAGCCTAAGTAATCCAACATCCTAAATGAGGTCCTCCTAGGCCAGTTTGCTGACCTTCAGGAAAATTCCAAACACAGAGAAGCCCAGTGGACCCACATGCCACTGGAACAACTAAACCCGAGCGCTACAACTGGAGAATCCATGTGCCACACTGAAAGATCCCTCATGCCACAGGTAAGACCCAATGCAGCCAGATAAATTAAATAAATAAATGAGTATTTTCAAAAAGTAAATAAATGAACCATGGACACTCAGGATTAGTTTGAGATCTATACCTCAGCCCTCAACCTTTGTCTTCCTCCACCTCTCCTCTCTATGACTTTGCTCCCTAACCCTAGTAAAACTCAACTAGACAATCTTCAGCAAATCATCAGAAAGAAGATGATGGTACATCAGGAAAGCAAGGATGGAGAAAAGCAGTCATATGCCATTTAATTGGGAAATATTTCATGAAAATGGCAATGGTGTTAGAGTAATATGTTTTCTTATTTGGATCCCATTTTTGGCATTTATTAGATGTGTAATATTATAAAATTACATTTGCTCCTAAGTATAATATCAAGAGGAGAAGGCAATGGCACCCCACTCCAGTACTCTTGCCTGGAAATCCCATGGACTGAGGAGCCTGGTGGGCTGCAGTCCATGGGGTCTTGAAGAGTCAGACACGACTGAGCGACTTCTCTTACACATATTTTTTGAAGAATCATATAGGAAAGACAATTGGAGTGGAATAATGGGGAATCCATGCATAATGGGTTTTTTCACCCCATGGGCACAAGGCATGGCCTATTCTTGAACTATTCTTGTCTTAATCTTGACCATAGAGCATGTCTCCTTTACTTGATCCCTTCATGAGTGAGAACACAGTGTCTCTTATCTTCTCATCCCTAAGAGTTAGCATAAAACCCAGTAAAATATTCTTAATGTTTATTAAATGAATAAACCAAATCTTAACTATAAGCAGCAAAATAGACACTGATCACTTATGTACCAGCTTCATTGCTGTTTTGAAAAGCAAAGTTTGAAAAAGGCTTCCTCACCCTCTTGTACTTGTTGGTGGGTATGTAAATTGATACAACCACTATGGAGAACAGAATGAAGTTAAAAAACAAAAAATAGTTTAAAGACTAAAAATAAAACTACCGTATGATCCAATAATCCCACTACTGGGCATATACCCCAAGAAAGTCATAATTCAAAATGACACATTGCCACCCCTATGTTCATTGCAGTGCTATTTACAAAAGCCAAGATGTGGAAGCAACCTAAGTGTCCACTGACAGATGAATGGATAAAGAAAATGTGGTCATCTATACAATGGAATATTACTTGGCCATAAAAAGGAATGAAATTGAACCATTTGTAGTGATGTGGATGAACCTAGAGTCTGTCACACAAAATTAAGTCAGAAAGAGAAAAACAAATATTAATGTACATTAATGAAAATTTGGAAAACTCAGCAGTGGCCACAGGACTGGAAAAGGTCAGTTTTCATTCTAGTTCCAAAGAAAGGCAATGCCAAAGAATGCTCAAACTACCGCACAATTGCACTCATCTCACACACTAGTAAAGTAATGCTCAAAATTCTCCAAGCCAGGCTTCAGCAATATGTGAACCGTGAACTCCCTGATGTTCAAGCTGGTTTTAGAACAGGCAGAGGAACCAGAGATCAAATTGCCAACATCCGCTGGATCATGGAAAAAGCAAGAGAGTTCCAGAAAACATCTATTTCTGCTTTATTGACTATGCCAAAGCCTTTGACTGTGTGGATAACAATAAACTGTGGGAAATTCTGAAAGAGATGGGAATACCAGACCACCTAACCTGCCTCTTGAGAAATCTGTATGCAGGTCAGGAAGCAACAGTTAGAACTGGACATGGAACAACAGACTAGTTCCAAATAGGAAAAAGTGTACATCAAGGCTGTATATTGTCTCCCTGCTTATTTAACTTATATGCAGAGTACATCATGAGAAACGCTGGAATGGAAGAAACACAAGCTGGAATCAAGACTGCCGGGAGAAATATCAATAACCTCAGATATGCTGATGACACCACCCTTATGGCAGAAAGTGAGGAGGAGCTAAAAAGCCCCTTGATGAAAGTGAAGGAGGAGAGCGAAAAAGCTGGCTTAAAGCTCAACATTCAGAAAACGAAGATCATGGCATC
>SJYX01006727.1:16931-34389 GCA_006410675.1 Oreotragus oreotragus | reverse complement strand
TTTTGAACTGTGGTGTTGGAGAAGACTCTTGAGAGTCCCTTGGACTGCAAGGAGATCCAACCAGTCCATTCTGAAGGAGATCAACCCTGGGATTTCTTTGGAAGGAATGATGCTAAAGCTGAAACTCCAGTACTTTGGCCACCTCATGCGAAGAGTTGACTCATTGGAAAAATTCTGATGCTGGGGGGGATTGGGAGCAGGAGGAGAAGGGGATTGACATGAACAGGGAGGCCTGGCGTGCTGCGATTCATGGGGTCGCAGAGAGTCGGACATGACTGAGCAACTGAACTGAACTGAGAGTTGTGAGGCATCTGGACTATATGAATTTGAGGATTCTCTAGAAATTTCTGGTTATGTAACTGACTAGGTGATATTTAGGTCCATGTGTATTTATGAAATACACTTTTTGTTTTACAACTAAAAGTTAAAAACAAAATGACTAGTTTAGCAAAATAGGAACCATACTCCATTACAGTTAACTAATTTAAAATTCTCACCCTTCCCACCTGTGGATTTTTGATCATGAGCCCAGTAGTGTAAAACTTGGCCACCCTTGTTGTAGCATAATGCCTTTACCTAGGAAATTTACCCAGGAAATACTAAAAATATTTATTGAAGTGTTTATTAGTTTGCTAAATGAAGTCCAGAAAATTGAAGTAACTCTGAAAGGTTAAAGTCAAAAGATAATTACCCTTTTGGCACCACACTCCAGTACTCTTGCCTGGAAAATCCCATGGACAGAGGAGCCTGGTGAGCTGCAGTCCATGGGGTCGTGAAGAGTTGGACACGACTGAGCGACTTCACTTTCACTTTTCACTCTCATGCATTGGAGAAGGAAATGGCAACCCCACTCTAGTGTTCTTGCCTGGAGAATCCCAGGGACAGAGGAGCTTGGTAGGCTGCCGTCTCTGGGGTCGCACAGAGTCAGACATGACTGAAGCAACTTAGCAGTAGCAGCAGTAGCAGTAACAGAAACAGTTCAGTCACTCAGTTGTGTCCAACTCTGTGCGACCCTATGTAGATATATTCCTAAGTATTTTATTCTTTTCGTTGCGATGGTGAATGGAATTGTTTCCTTAATTTCTCTATTTTCTGTTAGTGTATAGGAATGCAAGGGATTTCTGTGTGTTGATTTTATATCCTGCAACTTTACTATATTCATTTGATTAACTGTAGTAATTTTCTGGTGGAGTCTTTAGGGTTTTCTATGTAGGGGATCATGTCATCTGCAAACAGTGAGAGTTTTACTTCTTTTCCAATTTGGATTCCTTTTATTTCTTTTTCTGCTCTGATTGCTGTGGCCAAAACTTCCAAAACTATGTTGAATAGCGATGGTGAAAGTGGGCACCCTTGTCTTGTTCCTGACTTTAGGGGAAATGCTTTCAGTTTTTCACCATTGAGGATAATGTTTGCTGTGGGTTTGTCATATATAGCTTTTATTATGTTGAGGTATGTTCCTTCTATTCCTGCTTTCTGGAGAGTTTATTATCATAAATGGATGTTGAATTTTGTCAGAGGCTTTCTCTGCATCTATCTGTGCGACTCTATGGACTGCAGCATGCCAGGCTTCCCTTATCATCACCAACTCCCAGAGACTACTCAAACTCATGTCCATCATGTTGGTGATGCTATCCAACCATCTCATCCTCTGTTGTCCCCTTCTCCTCCTGCCTTCAATCTTTCCCAGCACCAGGGTCTTTTCTAATGAGTCACTTCTTTACATCAGGTGGCCAAAGTATTGGAGTTTCAGCTTCAGCATCAGTCCTTCCAATGAATATTCAGGACTGATTTCCTTTAGGATGGACTGGTTAGATCTTCTTGGAGTCCAAGGGACTCTCAAGAGTCTTCTCCAAAACCATAGTTCAAAAGCATCAATTCTTCGGCGATCAGCATTCCTTATGTTCCACCTCTCACATCCATACATGACTACTGGAAAAACCATAGCCTTGACTATACGAACATTTGTTGGCAAAGTAATGTCTCTGCTTTTTAATATGCTGTCTAGATTGGTCATAGGTTTTCTTCCAAGGAACAAGCATCTTTTAATTTCATGGCTGCAGTCACCATCTGCAGTGATTTTGGAGCCCAAAAAATAAAGTCTATCACTGTTTCCATTGTTTCCCCATCTATTTGCCATGAAGTGGTGGGACCGTATGCCGTGATCTTAGTTTTCTGAATGTAGAGTTTTAAGCCAACTTTTTCACTCTCCTCTTTCACTTTCATTAAGAGCTTCTGTTTCCTCTCACTTTCTGCCGTAAGGGTGGTGGTATCTGCATATCTGAGGTTATTGATATTTCTCCTGACAATCTTATTCCACCTTGGGCTTCAGCCAGCCTGGCATTTTGCATGATGTACTCTGCATATAAGTTACCTTTTTAGCCTCCGCCAAATGTTATCTGCCTTGCTNGAGCTTCTGTTTCCTCTCACTTTCTGCCGTAAGGGTGGTGGTATCTGCATATCTGAGGTTATTGATATTTCTCCTGACAATCTTGATTCCACCTTGGGCTTCAGCCAGCCTGGCATTTTGCATGATGTACTCTGCATATAAGTTACCTTTTTAGCCTCCGCCAAATGTTATCTGCCTTGCTTTGCTTTGTTTGACCTTTGCCAGTGAGAATTTTGTTTGAGCATGTATTACTAAAGTACTGCTGTGAGGGTAGTAGATTTGTGAGATCCTGAGTTTGCTGTTTAAATCAGCTGAGACTTTTAGTAAACTAAATCCTTAGTTGTTGTCTTAGCCAGTTCAGAATTTACTAAGTTCTTTGAGATAAATCATATAAGTGATTGTTTAAAATTCTATTCTGATACTGCAATTACTTAAAGAAATTACCCTGAAAATCTACTTCTGAAGTAGGTATTAATATAGTGTCATATCTTGCTTATACTTTCACACTATACTTCAATCAGTTTTTTAAAATTGGCCAGTATAAGAAGAAAATAATCAGCCATATGGAAATAATAGCATTGTGTCACAGTGTCAACTTTCATGTTAGATTTGGGAAACTGAAATATAATTATGAGTAATAAAAACACACATACTATACAACAGGGTACGTGAGGATGTGCTTTTGACACAATGGAAACAATTGCTAATAAGATAAGGTGCTTTATTTGGAAGAGAGACTTTGTTATTGACAGTGGCTTTCCAATTTTGCCAACTATAAAAGCAACTGTGTTGGTGAATGAGATAGTCATGGAAAAAAGTGTATACAATCCTTATGCTTAGAACACATGCGTTGTCAAAGTTGCTTCTTGCAAAAGTGAAGCGTGACCCAGATTATTAAAGCTCTCATTCTAAGGAGTCAGTGGGTTATTTTTTTCACTTAGTTTATTACTTTCATTAGGCAATTTATGGAGCTTTTCATTCTGAGTTTCATCTTAACCCCAAACACTGATTCTATCTTTATTGATTCTGCCTTTATTTTTGTAAAATAAATATTTTTGATAAATCCATGGGAAATTTACTACGTGTACTATTTTGTCCTTGTTGATGTTTGTTTGCATGTCATGCTGTATTTCTCATGTGTTCTGTTTCCAGCCAAGTATAGCAGCAAGGCCTTTTAAGAGGAGGTTTTTGTATTTCTTCCTTCCAGAGATTGTAACACTGTGTTCTATTTATAAGGAGGGTTCACTGTTGATTAATTGAAACAGATTGAAAGTTCTATATTATAATCTATTGATAGCAGAATTAGAGAATAATATTTGCATGTTTTAAAACATCTTGGCATATGCTTATTAATATTATGCTTTTTATTTTTGCAGGAAGATTCTTTGGCAACAGATGATTTCCTTGTGGACTACTTTAATGAATTCCTAAGCCTTCCAGTGAGTGTATTATTATGTTCTGTGGAATATATTATCAAAGCAAAATATTGTACACACTGGGTTATCTTGTGAGACAGATTTATCAGGGATAATTTTTTTAAAATACCAATTAAAGCATTTAGATTGTTGGAAATGTTCTCAAGCGGTGTCAGCTTCAGGAACGAAACAGACAATCGAAAATGGCTTAGCAAGGTAGTCTTGACTTCCCCAGAAGGGTGCCTTACAGACAGAGGTCTAGGAGCAAGCACATCAGGTGGGAAATTTGCTGGGTCTTTAGCCCAAAGATGCAGGTTCCCTCCCCTGGCTCCTCATAGGTTGAGGACCACAGAGTTACAATCTTTCCCAGATGTCACCTAAGTTTTTATTGGACAATTGGTAACTATTTTCCCTACCCTTTTAGTTTTTTGAACATGTCCAGGATAAAGCCCACTAAAATATCCTTATGAGGAAGGAGAATCAGAAGGTGGAAGAACAAAGGTTTAGTAATTAGCCACCATTTTAGGAAATCTTATTCACAAGCCAGCTATATACCTTTCTGTTCAACTATTTAACTTCTCCTTTGATAGAAAAGACCATATCTTTCTTACAAGATAAAGTTGTATCTTTTTATGGAGTTAATCATTTGGGTTTGAATCATAGTTTGGAATTATTATTATTGAAGAAAGCTAGATCAGTTATATTACAATAAAAGTAAATAAAGAAAAGAAAAAAGGGAAGCTGGCATTTTTCTAACCATCAAAAGCATTCTGTACAAAGTCTTATACAGTTGTATTTGGGTATTATTTTAGTCTTTGAACAGAGGCAATGAAGAGAGAATATAAAAACATTTAAGAAACTAAATTTCTTGCCTCTGGGCAATTATTGGTATCCTCTTGGACAGATATTAAAATGAAATTTATGTTTAAGGCAACTAGCATTTTTTATCAATAGTAAATAAGATGGGGGACACTGCTGGTGGTGTATCATAGGTAGATACTAGATAAGAGATTTTTGGTCTTAGCAGTGACAGAATAAGTGCTGAGGGGTTTAGGAAAAGTGAAATGGGGATGCATAAAAACACTGATATTGTTGTGTAGAAACAGAGTTCATCAGGAATGTCAGATGAAAGAAAGATAAAAGATTTGTGTTATTCTTAATGGAAACTGTTTTATTCAAATACTTATTAGGGAAAATCTGAAATATAAAAAAGTCTCAGGTAATTTTAAAGGGATTGGGCCCTAAAATGAGCAATGTCTTAAAGCCTAACTACAGAAAATGTTTTTTGAAGGGAAAGTACTAGATGTATTTTTTTCCCTAGATTAATTTTTGTGCATATGTATGTACTATGCCCACATGTTTATTTGTTTTGTTTCCTTTTTTTCAAAAAGAATTTGTGTTATCTCCCCCATGGGGCATGCTGGGTCTCTGAAACCATCATGGGAGTCAGGTTGAGACACTAAGCCACGCTCTCCCTTTCCGGCAACAGGCTTGAGCCATGTTACAGGACACTCCGACAGCTTCCTCTGTGGTCTGACTCTTCACCTTTCATCGTCCAGTTGTGTGTTACAAAATACCCAGCAGAGCCACAAAATTATTGTCAGAATTGTATTCTTCTGGATTATGCAGTCTTTCCTCTAGGCTCTGCATTCTCCATTCTTCTTCCAAAACAAAAACAAAAACAAAAACAATACATTTTGGTGAAGTTTTAGAGAGAAAAGTCTTTCTGTTAGATCTGATTTCAGTTTCTCAAAATATACATTTCGTTGTCTCGAGATTTATGATTATATAGACTTTTACTTGGCCTAAAAAATACACCCTCCCGCCACCTAATTTTCTTCATTATTAAAAAAAGATCTATCTTAAATTATAGAAGAAATATAACAATAGTATGGGAAATTAACTTCAAATGTATGAAGAGTTCAGCCCATATCCTGCCATCCAGTTAGAACAGACATAACCTTTTCGTGTACATTTGTTTCAAGGCTTTAGTTGAAATTGACTTAGTGTGGTTTCTTTTGAACTCTATGCAATAATGTTTTTCATCCTTCAGGCAGTTTGACGCCTTCATGTGTCCCATGGAGCCCACCTGGGCCACTTATCCTTCTTTTCTGTCTCTCCAAATCCTCTGCTTTTATATTATATTCACTGTCTCTCTGTCTCTCTCCATCTATCTCGTCCCTTTGCATTTACATTTGGTACTATACAGTCTACCTATTAACTACTCACGCTTCATGCCCAAGATGGGAGAAGGGGAAATATCACAGGTTTTCAAAAAGCATTTGGGGGCAGGGAGGAGAAGGAATAATGGATTCCCAGACAGAGTTACTGGCAAGATTCTAGAACAGATTAGTAATGTTTGGTTTATGAGCACTTAACTAAGAATTAGAAGTCAGCATGGGCTTACTGAGAATTAGTGAGCCAAACTAATCTCACGCTCTTTGTCTTTTTTATTTCCCCCTCTCTCTTTTGGATAGTTATGAATCGGTACTTTAGGGAACTGTAAATTTAATGTATTATGATTTCAGTGAGTGACAATAATGATAATAAATTGAGCCATCTTCCTGCTCAAAACTTTGTCTAGTGGCTCCTCATTACACTAAGAATAAAATACAAAATCCTGTATAATCTGGCTCTTGCCATCTCTTGGGCTTTATTTCCTATGCCTCTTTTGCTTGTTAATCCTTTTCCAGTCTAGTTGGAAAACGTGGCCTTTTATGTTTCTCAAAGATGAGTATGCTAACTGTACTCACCCGCCACCTAATTTTCTTCATTATTAAAAAAAGATCTATCTTAAATTATAGAAGAAATATAACAATAGTATGGGAAATTAACTTCAAATGTATGAAGAGTTCAGCCCATATCCTGCCATCCAGTTAGAACAGACATAACCTTTTCGTGTACATTTGTTTCAAGGCTTTAGTTGAAATTGACTTAGTGTGGTTTCTTTTGAACTCTATGCAATAATGTTTTTCATCCTTCAGGCAGTTTGACGCCTTCATGTGTCCCATGGAGCCCACCTGGGCCACTTATCCTTCTTTTCTGTCTCTCCAAATCCTCTGCTTTTATATTATATTCACTGTCTCTCTGTCTCTCTCCATCTATCTCGTCCCTTTGCATTTACATTTGGTACTATACAGTCTACCTATTAACTACTCACGCTTCATGCCCAAGATGGGAGAAGGGGAAATATCACAGGTTTTCAAAAAGCATTTGGGGGCAGGGAGGAGAAGGAATAATGGATTCCCAGACAGAGTTACTGGCAAGATTCTAGAACAGATTAGTAATGTTTGGTTTATGAGCACTTAACTAAGAATTAGAAGTCAGCATGGGCTTACTGAGAATTAGTGAGCCAAACTAATCTCACGCTCTTTGTCTTTTTTATTTCCCCCTCTCTCTTTTGGATAGTTATGAATCGGTACTTTAGGGAACTGTAAATTTAATGTATTATGATTTCAGTGAGTGACAATAATGATAATAAATTGAGCCATCTTCCTGCTCAAAACTTTGTCTAGTGGCTCCTCATTACACTAAGAATAAAATACAAAATCCTGTATAATCTGGCTCTTGCCATCTCTTGGGCTTTATTTCCTATGCCTCTTTTGCTTGTTAATCCTTTTCCAGTCTAGTTGGAAAACGTGGCCTTTTATGTTTCTCAAAGGTGAGTATGCTAACTGTACTCAGGGCCTCTCAACCTGGAGGGCTCTCCCCCGAGATATTTGTATCACTTTCTCTCTGATTTAAATCACTCCGTCCAGAAAGCCTTCCCTCCCAACCCTGTCTAAACAATACATGCTCCACTTAGGCTGCTGTGTTTGTCTTCAGAGCCCTATCATCTATGAAATTCATTCTCAGATATTTCGCTAATCATAGCTAGTAGGCGTTGACTCTTAATAGCCCAACTTGGAAGTCCAAACTCTTTAATATGGACCCTTTGCAATTTGGCCCCAATGTAACCTTTCTAGCTTTGTCTCTAGCTTCATCCTGATGTCATCCTGCGTGCTCTTCCCTCCCGTCCCTGGCCGCCCTCATCCACCTTGGCCACACGCATTGTTCCTGTGCTCATCTCCCAGTGTAATGGCTGGAAGAGCAGAGAGACAGGACCGTGTGACCTCAGCTTCTTCACTCATTGCCCATGTGATCTCAGGTATATTCCTTAATTACTGAGTTCCTCAATACCTTTCTCTAAGGAAACAGTAGAACCATCTTGCAAGACTGTTACAAAATGAGGTAATACGTGTTACGTACCTGGCACAGATTTAGTGCTTCTCTCTCCTTTTCCTTCACTAACCAGCCCATCTCTTCTTCCATTCCTGTGACATGAGGGACAGTCACGCTTTAGTTGGATTGATGGATTATTGTCATTCTAGAGAATAATCTTTTCCACACAAATCTGTCATTGGCTTTGACTTTTAAAAATCATTATTTATCAGAGACTTGGATGAAACATTACAAGTGAACTGGTGTTTTTCCAGCTTACTCAGCTGGTGAGTGACAGGGTCCACCCAGGTCCACATGGCTCAAAAACTTGTCCTGCTGCACTGTAGTGACTATAGAAATGGCAGGAGAGGAGTAGACTAACAGTTTGGATAACAGAATTTAGTCTCATTTTGGTCATGGTAGTCTGGAATATCGGAGAAGGCAATGGCACCCCACTCCAGTACTCTTGCCTGGAAAACCCATGGACGGAGGAGCCTGGTAGGCTGCCCATGGGGTCGCAAAGAGTCGGACACGACTGAGCGACTTCACTTTCACTTTTCACTTTCATGCATTGGAGACAGAAATGGCAACCCACTCCAGGGTTCTTGCCTGGAGAATCCCAGGGACGGGGGAGCCTGCTGGGCTGCCATCTATGGGGTCGCACAGAGTTGGACACGACTGAAGCGACTTAGCAGCAGCAGCAGTCTGGAATATGGGCTAAAATAAGCAAAGCTAACGTGTTTTTAGGGTGCATTAATAGAAATATAGTTAAGATCAAGAACAATATTAGTCTGGAGCCTAGAAGGCACTCATTAATGTTTGTGTGGTTTTTTTGCATTGGATTGAATTGTCAGACCACATGTGGAATTGTGTTGTATTCTTGGTGCCATATGTTGAGTTGCTCCACTAAACCAGACTCGGGAAGACTTGGTTAATGAATGCTATGGAAACTACGTCAAATGAGTGAGGGGTGAAAGATGAGTGAGTATTGGACCTGGTTTGGGAATGAGTAGAAATGTTGTAATGAAGCAGCTCTTTCTAAATATTTGAAGATGTGACTGAGGAAGAAGGGATAAGAATTTCTTGAGGAAGAAGGGTTAAGAGTTTCTGTGAAGCTCGAGGGCAGAACCAGGGCCAGCATTTTATGAGGAAATTTATTTTCACTCACTAGAAGAAAGATGTTTAAAGATGGTTTTCTAACCATAGAGTGGGCTGGCTAGTGAGGGACTAAACTCTCTGTGATTAAGATATTCAGGTATAGGTAATCATTTGGAGAAATATTTTATAGTGCATATACGTATTGGGTGGGAGAATAGACTTTTTCAGGTAAAGAAAATTTGATTAATTTCTTCTACTCTGTTTTTTTTTTTTTTCTTAATCGTAGAAATTACACTGTCAATTTTCTGGGGGCAGGATAGATCCCTTTCTTCTGTATCTCCCAAAACTTCTTGAGGACAATTTTTTTTTTTAAATTTTACACCTTCCGCATAAGATCCTTTAACTAAATAAACCTTCCAATCTTCTTCTGCCTCTCCTCCTCTACCACCTCCACCCTCAAAAAAAAACAAAAAACAAAAAACCAAAAACCCCAAACAAAAACCCAACAGTCTCAGCCTGACAGTATAGATACATATAACAACATTCTCGATCTAAAAGAGCTCTTAGGTCATCTAGATTTCTGAGGCCGTCTCCACATCTGTGGTGAAATGCCCATGGTTCCATAAGTGGATTGTGGCACAAATGGGCCTTGGAATGAGGCTCTCTGTCTCCTACACCGTCTCTTTCCATTACACCCTTGGGACACATTGTAAGATCCAGAAATTGATGGCTGGTAGCCTGCCTCCATGTTGTTTTTTGATGAGGGGAATCCAGGACAGTTGCTGCTATTATAAATGAGTGTGGCACTTTCCAAATCCTAGCTTTCATAACTTCATTCTGTTTGTTCTGGTGCCAGGATCACATTCAGATATTGTTTTCATTTAGTGTCTGGGAAGGTTTTTTTTTTTTTTTTTTGCTGTCAACTCTTTATGGACAAGTGTTTGCTTATTAAATTTTCTTCTATGCTATAGTGTGAAAACACTCTTTTCCCCCCTTTTTGGTTTTATTTTGTGTGTTTTATGCTCAGTGACTGTTGTGGGATTGAGTAGATGAGCCCACATACAGATTTAGGTTGAGCCTCTGTGGGTGGTTGAGAATGTTTGTGACATTTATGGTTTGCAGAAGCTGAAGGGGTGGCCTGTTCTATACCCTCCTTGCAAGGATAGGTATGTCATGTGTTTGCCAGACCATGCTTAGCTATGTGCCTTTGGAATTTTACCATAACTTCTTTTTTTGGAATGATTCTCCACACTTCTTTAAAATCTGTAAGCTATTATAATTTCTTGCAGCTTTATGAAGGAACTATATGTTAGATGGTTGAGTAAAAGGAGAGAGAGAAAGAGACAATGGATTTGGGAAATGAGTGTGATGAAGGAGAGATGAATAACTTGGGTCTTCCTCTGCCAAAATTCAAATACTCAGAGACTGATTTTTCAAGGTGTTGATGGAGCCCTAGATAGTACTGCTTAGTTCAGCATTTGTTCCAATGGATGTTTTGATAAGCCTTGTAGCTCAAACATAAAGCACTCAAATTACATAATGTAACTCATTTTATTAACTAAGGATATTTTCTATGCATTTTATGTGGCACATGATTCGTTCCCTCCCACTGGTGAATATGTCCAGTAAATAGTTTATGGTTAAACATCTAAAATGACAATAAAACTTAGATTAAAAGAAGTTGTTATTGGTAACTGACTTGTTACATTCAAGCAGTCAGATGTTTCTCATTCACTGACTAAGATGCATGTTTTAAATATAGCTTTGGAGCTCAATTAGTAGAGACAGAGTTTGAGCAGAGATGAACATGTATTAAATTAACCTAGTCATTAGTTTTTAATTTAAATACTGTTCAGCTAAATAATTTGGCACCCGGTAAGTTTCAGTGGTGCTTGGCTGGCAGTTTAAGCACATCACTAATTATTCACAGGTTTTTTTTCCCCCCTCCTCTTTTCAAAGAAATGTGGAACCAGCAATTTATTGTGGTAAAAATATTTTCCTGCACTTGCTTTTTCTGTGAAAATATTTTTCGCACATGGATGACTGGTACTACAAAGTTAGCTTTCACCACCTTCAGGTCAATTCGTTTTTAGAACATTTGGAAAATGATACTCTTGAAATAAGAAAATTAAGTAAGGAAAAGAGCAGTCCGTAACAGCTTGCAGAGGACTGAGTTTGAGGCTCAAACTGAAGATTTTTTCCTGTCATATGATTAAAAGCTGAGTGTTCTCTAAATCAGCCTACTCAGCTTTCTGGGAGAAAGTCTTCCTCCATCATTCATTTCTGTCCACCCTTCCCCACTTTGCATGTCTTTTACTGTCACATGCTAAACTAACTTGAGGAATTTTGTAGATAAGCTTAGAAATGGTAACAACAGAGGACATAATATGTGAGAAAGATTCCTTTTGAGCAAACAGGACTTCGGGGAATACAGCCCAGGGCTCTTTCTCCCACGTGTAGACCCTCGATGGCCAGCCCCTCCATGTGTGTGAGCACACATGGAAGTCAGCATGAAGCAGCAAACAGCACAGTGGGCTGTTGAAGTTTGCTTAACCTGGATTCTGTCTCGCCCTACACCCCGCCTGCCCCACCCCCCAGCTAAAACCTCTCCAGTGGCTCCCTCTCTTTCTAAAGCAATGCTTCTAACACTTGAGCAGGCATCAGAATCATCTGTGAGCTGGTGAAACACAGAATATTGGGAACCACCCCCAGAATTTCTGATTATGAGGTGAGAACCCTAGAATCTGCATTTCTAACAGATTCCTAGGTGATGCTGATGCTGCTGGTCCAGAGACACACTCCAGGAATCACCGATTTGAGAGACGATGTAGAGAGTTACAGCATAAATAGAAAGTTCTTGGTGATCTCGTCCTCTGCTTTTGTCTCCAGGTTTCCATCCTGTTATTCTCCCCTTGGGTATTCTGCTTCAGCAGCGGCAAACTGCTTGGAGGTCCTCAAAGGTGCCCTGTTGTCTGGCACTCCTCGCCTATTGTTTGTGCAAATATCTTGATACACTCACTGTTTCTCTTGCTGAGATCCCTCCTCTCCCTTGTCTGCCCGATATGAATGCCTGTTTATTCTTCCAGACTCAGCTTTCTTTATGTGGTGCTGCTGTGCTTACTCGATCAGTTGTGTCCAATTTCTTTGTGACCCCATGGACTGTAGCCCACCAGGCTCCTCTGTCCCTGGGGATTCTCCAGGCAAAAACACTGGAGTGGGTTGCCACGTCCTCCTCCAAGAGATCTTCCCAACCCAGGTCTCCCACACTGCAGGCAAATTCTTTCTTGTCTGAGCCACCAGGGAAGGGCAGAGGGTGCAGGAGACCACACTGAGCTGTGGGCAGTCAGCCCACTGTCCTTTCGGGGCCAACCTTGGGCTCTTCTCTGAGGCGGTCTCTGATAACCAAAGCATCAGTCTGCCTCTCCTCAAGGACTCTGGGGGTCTCAGGAGGGTCAACTTCCTTAATTTCCTAAAGATTGATGACAAATCTCCCTGTGCCATCAGTCCACTTTATAAATACTTCTGTTGTAGTAGGCTTACACAGGCATTGTCACTCAAAATGAATTATTTCTGCTCTGCAGAGTGAGCGAGGGTGATTTAAAGAGTGAGGGTGACTTTGTCTGTGTAGCCATTTACAAACACACATAGACCAGTCTGTGAACATCCTAGAGGGGTCTGAGATGGAGGAGGAGACTCTACCATTCCCTCAGTGACTCTGACCTTCCTGCCTAGCTGTCGTCTCATGCTGAGGGTGATCCTAGTGTCAAACATACATACTTTTGTATAACGTGAGCTTTAAACACAAGCCCACTACTTTATCTGATCCATAATTGAAGAATTAATGACACATTTTAATGTCAGAGGAAAAATTCACAGTGATGACCTTCTTGAAAGTTCGGTTCAGTTCAGTTGCTCAGTCATATCAAACTCTGCGACCCCATGGACTACAGCATTCCAGGCCTCCCTGTCCATCACCAACTCTTGGAGCTTACTCAAACTCATGTCCACTGAGTCGGTGATGCCATCCAACCATCTCATCCTCTGTCATCCCCTTCTCCTCCCGCCTTCAATCTTTCCCAGCATCAGGGTCTTTTCAAATGAGTCCGTTCTTTGCATCATGTAGCCAAAGTACTGGAGTTTCAGCTTCAGCATCAGTCCTTCTAATGAATATTCAGGACTGATCTCCTTTAGGATGGACTGGTTGGATCTCCTTGCAGTCCAAGGGACTTTCAAGAGTCTTCTCCAACACCGCAGTTCAAAAGCATCAAATCTTCAGCGCTCAGCTTTCTTCACCGTCCAACTCTCACATCCATACATGACTATAGGAAAAACCATAGCCTTGACTAGATGGACCTTTGTTGGCAAAGTAATGTCTCTGCTTTTTAATATGCTGTCTAGGTTGGTCATAAATTTTCTTCTAAGGAGTAAGCGTCTTTTAATTTCATGGCTACAGTCACCATCTGCAGTGATTTTGGAGCCCCCCAAAATAAAATCTGTCACTGTTTCCACTGTTTCCCCATCTATTTGCCATGAAGTAATGGGATCAGATGGCATGATCTTCATTTTCTGAATGTTGAGCTTTAAGCCAACTTTTTCACTCTCCTCTTTCACTTTCATCAAGAGGCTCTTTAGTTCTTCACTTTCTGCCATAAGGGTGGTGTCATCTACATATCTGAGGTTATTGATATTTCTCCCGGCAGTCTCGATTCCAGCTTGTGCTTCATCCAGCCCAGCGTTTCTCATGATGTACTCTGCATATAAGTTACATAAGCAGGGTGACAATATACAGCCTTGAAGTACTCCTTTCCTTATTTGGAACCAGTCTGTTAATCCGTGTCCAGTGCTAACTTGAAAGTTAGGACAACGCTATACTTTATGACAGTTTTCAAGGAATTCAAGGGCTAGTTTTAATTAAATATGATTTCATGTTATGGACTGACTGTAGGACCCCTCTCTCTTGTCTCACATTTCAGTTGAGATGTGAACTCTTTGATTTTCAAAATTGGGCTCGTTTCTCAGGTGCAGGTCTTAAAAGTTGGGTGCCTGATGTGGGGTCTGAACCCTCTGCTCCTCATGGGGCTGCTCTGGATTTTGAGTTACAGGGGTGACTGCTCCAGGGGTGGGGTTGATGGTGAGTTTGTGTCCTAGCTTCTCCTATTTGATGTGGTTTTTATCTTGTTTTCCCAATATATAGTCACACTCAGCCAGCTTTTAGGCTTTTTTTTTTTTTTTTAACGCTTTACAAGGAAATTTTTCTATATGTAGCTGTGGACTCAAGTGTGTCCATCAGAGGAGGCATCTTCAGGATCTTCCTAAGATGCCGTCTGGCTGTAGGATGAGTTTTCATTAAAAAATATGTCTGTGTATATATATACACAGGCTTCCCTGGTGGCTCAGCTGGTAAAGAATCCGCCTGCAATGCAGGAGATCCCAGTTTGATTCCTGGGTCGGGAAATTCCACTGGAGAAGGGATAGGCTACCCATTCTAGTACGTTTGGGCTTCCCTGGTGGCTCAGGTGGTTAAGAATCCACCTGCAGTGTGGGAAGCCTGGGTTCTATCCCTAGGTTGGGAAGATCCCCTGGAGAAGGGCATGGCAACCCACTCCAATATTCTTCTCTGGAGAATCCCTGTGGACAGAGGAGCTGGCAGGCGACAGTCCATGGGGTCGCAGGGTTGGACACAACTGAGTGACTGAGCACAGCACAGCACGTATACATACTCATATGTATTGTTGTTGTTAAGTCACTCCGTCGTGTCTGACTCTTTCACGACCCCATGGGCAGTAGCCTGCCAGGCTCTTCTGTCCATGGGACTTCCCAGGCAAGAATACTGGAGTGAGTTGCCATTTCCTTCTCCAGGGGAATCTTCCTGACCCAGGGATTGAACCTGCATCTCATGCATTACAGGCAGATTCTTTAGCTCTGAGCCACCAGGAAAGTTACTCATATATATATATATATATATATGTATGTGTGTGTGTATATAAAAACACATAATAGATACATATACATATACACATATATTTGGAACTCCAGTTTTATAACATCCTGCTATTAAATTTTAACTAATAGTGTATCTAGCTGCTGCTGCTGCTAAGTCACTTCAGTTGTGTCCGACTCTCTCCTAGTAAAACTTGGAACAATTGGTGCTCTTCTCAGTACACTTACTACATGAGTATGCAGTTCATTGAAGGTGTCCTATGGGATCGCAAAGAGTCGGACACGACTGAGCGACTTCACTTTCACTTTTCACTTTCATGCAGTGGAGAAGGAAATGGCAACCCACTCCAGTGTTGTTGCCTGGAGAACCCCAGGGATGGGGGAGCCTGGTGGGCTGCCGTCTATGGGGTCGCAAAGAGTCGGGCATGACTGAAGCGACTTAGCAGCAGCAAAATAAATTAATGTTCTAAAAAAGGGACCTGATTCTAGATTTGGAGGGCAAAATGAGAAAAGAAACAGACAATCCACCATATGCTTGCTATGGAGTGATTTACCCAAAGTCACAGAGCTACTTATTGGCAAGCTGGTATTAAAACTCAAGACTCCTGACTGTAACTGACTGACTTTAAATAAAAGTTGGCAGCATTTAGTAATTACAGAGAAAAGCTCAGAAATGTTGTCTTTCACTCTCTCTCTCTTTTTTTGTCACAGTGAATGGAATGGTGTTGAAATAGTCTTAAATGAAGAACACATTGTATTTAATTTTCTCCTTTTGGGCAGGGAGACTTAGCTTTCATGGCTCCTGGGGATGAAAGAGAAGACAGAAGTGTTATATCTTCTCTGATTCATTCTTCCCTAGTGATCCGCCCCCTTCTAAGAGAATAACATGGCTTCATGGACACCAGGGTGTATTTCTTTCTAGTTCCAAAGAAGCACAGAGATAAGCTGTTGTTGTTGAGTTTCTCAGTCGTGTCCGACTCTATGCGACCCTGTGGACTGCAGCGTGCCAGGCTTCCCTGTCCTTCACCATCTCCTGGAGTTTGCTGAAACTCATGTCCTTTGAGTCGATGATGCCATCCAACCATCTTGTCCTCTGTTTCCCCTTCTCCTCCTACCTTCAATCTTTTCTAGAGATAAGAGATGTATGCAAAGGAAATTTCTGCCATAATATATCCTGACACTTATGGCATAAGTACATTTGGAAGGAAGGGTTCAGTGGGTTCCCTTACCTATAGTCAAAAGATTTCCAAGCTCCTAAGAGGAAAGATGTAACTGTTAAGAATACAGAACTTTGTGTAAGTATATATGCATACCTGTAAGTAGCAAGTCTTCTTGGAGCAATGAGTCTCTGGTTTTTAAGACATTTCTACAAATTTATTTTGCAGACCTTTTCAGAGGCAGTTAGATTTAATGTGGTCTATGGAGTTTTTGAAGTAGTTAACAATGCTCCACAACTTCTGGAAAAGCAGTTGAAAAAAATTCTACTAAACCAGCGACCTCGAAATCCTATCTATGATGTTGTAAGGAAAGGAAAGAGTGATGTTAAACCTGTTCAAGTGAACACCCCTCACAAAGATGAGACCATTAATGTCAACTACAATATCATGGTAAGAAAGTATATTTGAGTTACATCTTACTGGATAAATAAAACATTAAGTGAAATTATCATCAGATTTCTTGGGCATCCCTTTCTAAAGTGTAACTGTATTTATTAAATTTTATTGTACTTATATACAAAGTATTTGTCAGTAACTGTATCACCTTATTCATATGAAATGACCAGTTTAGCAGTTTCTTGATATTTGATTATCAGTATGAGAAGGTTAATGTAATTTACTTTGAATATTTAGAAAGTACAGTTAATTTGGGGTAGTATAAATATCTATATATATATGTCCTTTATAGTTTAGATGCATTCTAGAAAGTATGAGTATATAGACATATCTTGGATATATTGCAGGTTGGCTCCAGACCACTACAATAAATGAATATTATGATAAAGCAAGTCACACGATTATTTTGGTTTCCCAGTGCTATAAAAATTATGTTTACACTACCCTGTAGCCTATTAAGTGTACCATAGCATTGTGTCTTAGGAAACAATGTACATACCTTAATTAAAAAATACTTCATTGCTAAAAAATACTAACCATCATCTGCTGCTACTGCTAAGTCACTTCAGTCGTGTCTGACTCTGTGTGACCCCATAGACGGCAGCCCACCAGGCTCCCCCATCCCTGGGATTCTCCAGGCAAGAATACTGGAGTGGGTTGCCATTTCCTTCTCCAATGCATGAAAGAGAAAAGTGAAAGTGAAGTCGCTCAGTCTGTCCGACTGTTAGCGACCCCATGGACTGCAGCCCACCAGGCTCCTCCGTCCATTGGATTTTCCAGGCAAGAGTACTGGGGTGGGGTGCCAT
>SJYX01006726.1:103497-119408 GCA_006410675.1 Oreotragus oreotragus | reverse complement strand
AAAAAAAAAAAAAAAAGGATTCTCTGGGAAGAGGCAGCAGCTCGCAATTGTGTCCCTTTGTCTTGCTTCTGCTAACATCCACTGCAGCCTCTCCAGGGCTCACTCTGTGTCTAGGGAGGAGTGCATAAAAAGCCTTCTACTGCCAGATGAAAACATGGCCTTCTCTTCCCTGCCTGGCTTGAACCAGACACTCTGAGTCTCATGCAAATGTTTGGCTTCCTCAGAACAGACCAGTGGAGCAGAGAAACAGTACCTTGACAAGCTTGAGTGCTTGGGGCTTGCTGGACACAATTACAGGAAATCTTTAGTTGATGCAGGACTGGAAGGCGGGCAGAGCATGAGTTTCTGTGGCTGTTGTTGCCCCAGCCTGGGAGAAAAGAACCCAAGCATCTTCCAGGAAGGAACCTCAGCGATGAGCTAGTCTGTGTGGTGCTTGCTTGCTTGCTTGTTGTTACTGTGTTTTGCAGACAAGCTTAGGATCAGCTCCCCTTTATCTGTTTCCTATGGTGGAGTTTGTCATAAGACTTCCACTAGGCCTCAAGTTTCTTGAGGCCTGGGCCACATGTGTTCATGTTACTTATACAAAGTCAGCTTTAGGTAAATATTTGTTCATGAATAAAGAATGAATAATGTAACTTAAAAGGAGTTTGAAAATATGGAACCAGTTCTTTTGCCCTCCCCTGCTCTTACCCATTTTATGTCATGGCCAGAGAAGCTTGGTGATTTTCCCAACGTCCTCTACCAGTTGGTCACTGGCAGGGCCAGGCTATTCAGGTCTAGTCCAGAGCTAGTGTTTTAGGATTCCCTCTACCACTGGGACCCAAACAACTCACAGATGTCGGTTTCTTGGGGGCACCGTTCAAGTAGAAACACTGTTCCCCATTCACCATCCAACTACTGGGCATGACTAGCTGGAGTATTTATGACTGTGATGTGCATGAGAGCAGAGAGTATGTCTGTTTGTCCATCACTGTGTTCTGTGTGCCTAGCACAGTGGCTGACAATCACTGCTCCATCATTGTAATGTTTATTGAATGAAGGAACACAAACACAACTCCAGCCCAAGTTTCATTCTCTTGAATAATCTAGAGACAGAAGATAATGCTTAGTCCCATGTTTATCCTCGAGAACTCTGGGGTCACGAAGGTCTTTGAGTCTTAACTGAAACATCAGCACCAACAGAAGTTCACTCTGAGCTGCATCCAGCCTCTGTAGTCATCATCAGCAGCAGCAGGCAGATAGGAGTCTGTACAGGGAAATAAGCAGTTCTCGCCTTGTTTTAACATGGCTGCCAGCAGGTCTTACCCCTATAATCTTCTCACTCTTGTCCCATGTAAATTATAGACTTCTACAGCCTGAATTCATGGGTGATGCAAAGAGCACTGGACTCCTGAATTAGCAGATTTGGGCACAAGAGTTGGCTCCTCAGCTTCCTGGTTGTGTAACCTTGTGCATGTTCCTTGTCCTATCTGACCTTCAGTTTCTGCATCTGTCAAAAAGGAAAACAAACCATGTGGATTTGCTACTTAGCAGCTAAGTGACATTGGTCAAGGTACTTCATCTTAGGTCTAAGCCTTAGCGTTCTCAGTTGTAAAATGGGTCAAAACAGTATGCATTTCTCAGGGTTGATGTAAGGAACATGAGTTAGTGTATGCAAAGTGCTTGGTACAGTAAGTGCTTAATCTATAGTGGTCCTTGTTCTCATCTTATAGGAGTTATAAAACTCATATGGAATGGCTCATTCTACAGAAGAATACTATATATAAGGGGTGTTATTGAAATTTTAGCTATTTTCTTTGTGCGTCCAATTACCTACTAGCGTTCATACTTAGCTGTTCTACAGAAATACCAAAGGTAAATTGCTCCAAATGAAAGTCATGACCTTAGCTCACTTCTAGGGCTCTCCCAACCCCCTCTTCCTGCCCCCAACTCATCTTCTCTTCCTGTGTTTCCTGTTTCACAATGATGTCAACATCTTTGTAGTTGTCCAAACTAACAGTTGGGAAGAAGTCAATTTCTACCTCATCTTCAAAACCAACCAATTAACCAAATCCTTTCAATTTCCTCAGTTGGGGAACCCTCTCCTATAGCTGGATGTGCATCTCTCTTAGCACTGGTCTCCCGCTGTCATTCCAGAGTCTGTATCTAGTCTTGGGCAGCTGTCTTTCAGGGCCTCACTCTCTATTGTCACGTGTTTCTGTCTTCCCATTTCTAGCCTCTGGCTTTTATGCTAGCTACTCCTCTTTCTCTAACCTGGACAACCCTTCAGAATTTAACTTAGATAATTCCTACAGGAAATCCTCCTTGACTACCTTTCTGCAGTCTGAATGAGAAGTTCGTTCTGGGGGCATCTTAGATATACACTGTCCTTAGCATACCACTGTCATGGTATTTATCATCAGACTATATTAAAGTTTTTAGAGACTTTAAACTTGAAATGGATTAAGGTGTCTTTGTTTCAATATGCAATCTAAAATAAAAACAATACCAAACTATAGAAATAATAGCTAACATTTACTGAGTTCTTGTTATGCATCATGCACCAGTGCTTTATGAATGTTAAAATTAGCGGTGAGTATCTACTTATAAAATAATTCTGATTATCTGGGAGAGGTCAGAGTGGGCTTGGTGTTCTTCTAAGGAGGAAGGTCTCCAGTTGTTCTTGGCACCAGGAACTCAGGGAAAGACATGGTAAAAGAAACTTTAGAGTGTTCCAGGAAAGATGAGCTCTTTCATTATGGCCAGTTAAGTCTGGCTTGTCTTGCTTTCTGCACCTGTCAAACGGGGCTTAATGGTAATCATTTTATTTACTTCATGGGTACAAGGAATGCCCAAGCTTTTAGATACAGTGTAAATTATACATCACTAACGGAAACGGACCCTTTATTTGGCGTAGTACACTGGACCATTTATTCTGGCATAGTACATTGGAGCTGTACCACGTGGGTTTGGGAGTCCAGGCCTTGGAATCCATGCTTGGGCACTTTTAGCAGGAAGCAGAGAACTCATCTCCCAACCAGACCCCTCTCTTTTTAGCAAGGAAGCCCTTTGAATAAGTTCTCAGATGGTTTAGGCTTTCCCTAAATGCTGTTCTGAGGTGGCTACTGTTGTCAGTAGCCCAGTGGGATGCGAAAGCGTGACCGAAGTGAATGTGGGATGTTTACGTACAAGCTGGTTCATCATAGCTGGGAACGAGTATCTAGGTAAAAACTGAGAGGAGAAAATGATTGAACATGGATTTCTCCACAATGACTTCAGTATCTCGACTCAGGTGAATAAACAGAATGTGTCACATGCATAGTAAGAAGTATAATTCACAGTGCATTTGAAAGTTTACAACGTGCCTTTTCACGCACATTATCTCATCCATGTATATATTATCTCCCTGTGGGCAAAAATAGGGAAAAAGCCGTTTTTTTCTCTATACACATCCAGGAAGGTGCACAGTTTGCAGAAGGGGTGAATGAACAACCACATCCAGCTCACACCCTCCCTCCTGCATGTAGGTATCCTTGACCATTTGGTCAACACCATCTCCTTTGCTTCTCACTCTGCTCCATGAAAAATGCTCATTTAGCATTTTTATCATTGGTGCTTATTTTGAACTTGGTACCTTTTTTTCCTAAATTATTTTTTTAAATTGGCAGATGATTAAACTATTGTTCACAGGATGGTTGCATTCTAAGCTCCATGAATGGAGAGATTTTTGTTGTTGTTGTTGCTGTTCACTGTTTTGTTCACAGTATCGAGAATATTGCAGGTAATAGATGCTCAAGGAATATTTATTGCATGAATAAGTGAATTGCTGTTCTTCATAGCTCAGTCATATCTCCTCAACTAGATTCTAATAGCTAGGAAGGCAGGGACTGTCTCTTCATTTCTCTGGTCCCCCTGGAGTACCTGGCATGCTGCTAAAGAACTTGAATATTAGTGGTGTCATTTATATGTAAATGACCCACACATGCACATGGAAATGTGCCTTGGATCAGTAGATGTGGCCACTTTTAGGACCTTCAGAGGCTGAAGGCACCTTTATTTTTGGAAGCTGCACCCAACATTATATTAATCTTTAATATGCGTGTACTTTCCACTATATATGTGTGTCTGTGTGTATGTACACACACATAATTTTGCTGTTAAATGTAAGTAACTTTTGTAATTTGTTTTGTTATTTATTACTTCAATTACCATGTTGATTTCACAGTTTCGGTTTTGTAATTTGAAGCCAAAATGTTTCTCTCATCTCAAACATTTTCTTGGCCCTTGACAAGCCCCCAGGCCCCAGGCCTTGTGGATGTACCCAACGGTTTTGCCTGTGAATACTTCCAGAACAAGAGTGGCTGACCTAGGAGGAAAGAGACAATGCGTTAAACTCGCCCTCATCATCCCAGCGAAACTCTTCTCCATCCCCCTTGATGTCGTTCCTAGGTCTTCTCTTCTGCCCTGCCCCATCTGCCAGACTCCAGGCATGCATGGAGAGAGGATGAGCTCTGCGTTTTATGGTATCTCTAGCTGTCCCCCAAGTGTAAGCGTCTAATTAGGCNAGAGGAAAGAGACAATGCGTTAAACTCGCCCTCATCATCCCAGCGAAACTCTTCTCCATCCTCCTTGATGTCGTTCCTAGGTCTTCTCTTCTGCCCTGCCCCATCTGCCAGACTCCAGGCATGCATGGAGAGAGGATGAGCTCTGCGTTTTATGGTATCCCTAGCTGTCCCCCAAGTGTAAGCGTCTAATTAGGCTTGACACTACCGAGGCGTTTCCCTGACATTTATGTCACTGTCTTTCAATCTTTAGCAGCATTCGGTCTTGTGGGAAGCACAACAAACAATGTCAGAAACAACATAAACTTCCCCATTAGAGGGGGCCCTCAGAAACCTAGCCGCTGTTCATTAGCCACACTCAAAGGGAAGGCCGAAGGGTGGGGCCGGTGTGCGGGTTCCGGGCTCGGAGGAAGAAATAAAACGGCTCATTTAAATTCTTAAGAACTGCATAGGAGGCAGAAGACACAATGAGTATCTAAGAGAAGAAAGGCCATCAGTTGAACAAACTAATCACATGGTAATCAAAGGGGAGTGAATCGCTGCCTACTGAGAAGTACTTTAGAAGAAGTTCCAGGCAGGGAGAGTAAAGGCCTATCGAATGACAGCTTTCATAAATTATAGATTTTTAAAAATTGCACAGAGGAATGTGTAATAACGTGCGAAATAGATTTAGAAACGAAAAGTGCCCAAAGCATCTGAGAAAGGCCAGGGAACAAGAAAGCCTGAGTGAGGAGGGGTTGTGACAGCTTTCGCGGGAAGCCCCGCCCCACACTAGCCCCGCCCTTCACAAAACCCCGCCCCCAGCCGAGTCTCCTGGAGTGGACCTAGGGACACCCTATGCGATGTGTTTGCTGTCCAGATTTGGACTCTTGGAGTCTCGCTCTACCTAACAAGGAGCTGCAGGACTCTGTCTGGCTTCTGCACTGTGGCCCGTCCACCAGCCAGGCAGTGATGGTGGGCTCCCGCCTTTGCCACCAGCAGACCTTTCCTCCCACCGCAGCTTCCTTGAGTCTCTCCTTTCTCAGGTGAGTGCCAGCCAGTTCCATACGCCCTGTTAGCGGATAATAACTAAGGTGGTAACTGAAATGCCTCAGATGTGACTCTACTCAGGAATTTCTGCCTTTTGAAAAGGTGATTTGAGAAGTTGGGGAGTCATGACAAGTTAGAAGTGTTAGGATGAGGTGCTCTTTCCAGGTGTGTGATTTGGGGACCTTAGCCTTTTGGGGTTATATTTACAAGGGAGAGAAGATTCATTCCTTCTTCTGAATTGCGATGAGAGGCTCAAATGAGGTCCTGAGTGTAAAAGTGCCCAGAAGATAGCCCAGCGCAGAGTTAAGTGTTCATTAGTGCCAGTCACGGTGCCTCTCTGTTCTCCCTGAGCATGGTGGTGGACGCAGAGACAGATCCGGGTGGGTTTACTTTTCCTCTGGCCTCCTAGAGGAGCCGGAGTGGAGAAATGTTGTCCCCGGTGCCTTACCAACACTGCCTCCAAGGAAACAGAAAGCTCCTTCTCTCACCGCTCACCCAGTGAGTGAGTGACAGTTGACTGAAAGACTTTTTAAAGTTTATGATGCCAAGCGGGCTTTACTGCTGTTTCCCCCATTCTCCCTTTTATAAACAGCTCTTGTGTGCTAAATCACTTCAGTCATGTCAGACTCTTTGCCACTCCATGGACTGTAGCCTGCCAGACTCCTCTGTCCATGGGATTCTCCAGGCAAGGAGTGGATTGCCATTTCATTCTCCAGGGGATCTTCCCAATCCAGGGATCAAACTGTACTGTTTATGTAACCTGCATTGGCAGGTGGGTTCTTTACCACTAGCGTCACCTGGGTTCTTAGGTGATCCTAATGTTCAGCTAGGGCTTAGAACCACTCCTCCAGGGGAGGCAGAGGCAGAAGGAGTGCTTGGGCTGGTTATATGTATAAAGGAGCCCTGTGTTAGGGTAATTATGCTAGCTGATGTAACACATGACCCCCAGATCTCAGTGGCAGACCACAGTAAAGCTTTATTTTTAGCTCATGTCACAGCCCTGTGTAGATTGGTTATGGGGAGGAGGTCTTACTGATCCATGTCGGCATTCAGGGACCCAAGCTCCTTCCATGTAAAGGCTTAATCATCTTCAGTGCGCAATAGCATCACTGGAATTGTCCAGCTGGCAGGCTGGGGAGGATAGAGGGTAGGATAGAGGGTAGGGAACATGTGCCTCCCGCTAACTGCCTCTGACCGGAAGGACCACATCACTTCTGTCATGCCCCTTTGTAAGAATCTGTCACACATCCCCACGAATGTGCAAAGGCACTGGGACATGTAGTTTTAGCTGTGAGACCAGAAGAGAAAACAGGCTTGATGAGAATCTAGCTGTCCCTTAAATAGACTCTAAAATGGTACAGGATAGCTCAAAAACTGGACCTGAGGGTTTTAACTTTAGGTCCTTGAATTTCTGAAGGGTTCATGCACTTCATGAAATTGGATGCAAAATGTTCTGTAGATGAGCTTTTAAGCTTTGATTCTGTTCTCAAAGGCTGGGAGGCTGAAGTCCTGCTCCTGCTTGGACTAGAGTAGTATTACAGTACCTACTTTATGATTCTGATATTCTCTGAAAAAAATGATATGGCTGGGTCAGGAGTTCTGTCCTCTTGTCTCTTTCCTTTCCTTCTTCCCCTCTAGTGGGGAAAGAAGGATGGATAAGAGGCAGAGGGCTGTGGGCACCGTATCCTGAGGCAGTGCTGCTATTGAGAGGCTGTCAACATGAGCGGGAGGAGGGTTCACGCGGGCATGAGGAATCTGAGAGTCTGCAATGGGCAGGGTAAAGACCCAGCCTTGCCCTTCCAGAATGACCAGGAACAGCGGTCATTCAGACCTTGCCAGTTCTTAGTTTGGGGGGGGGATGGGAAGAGGGAGGGAGATCAGAGGAAAGGGACTCCCAGATACCATCTGAGAGAGCCTCTGTAAGGAATGAAAGGTGACTAGATGAGAATATTGGCATTTTGCACCATTGTCTCAATGCCACATCTACCTGTGATGGGTTCAGCGTGCCGTTGTTTTTTTCCTCATAATGGGCTCCACCTGAAAGCCCTTCCAGACGCTGAGGGCATGGCTGAGGGATTACAAACGGTTCTGTGGCTTGGAAAGAAAAGTTGGGAAACTACTAGTGTAACCTAACAATGGGGCATTGTGCTCTAGCCTGACCCTGCCCACCGGAGGGCCTTTTGTTTCCCACAGTTTCTGGCACTGGACTTCAGGAGGCCAGCGACACTGCTTCTCTCTTAAGGCCAGAAATATTTGCAGCTGGCATTTTGTTTTCTCCCATCTCCTTAATTCCAGGGACCGCCCCTCCTCTGAGGCCACGGCTGAACAGAAGTGGCCTGCTCGCTCTCCCCTGTTTGTATGGCAGGGCAGGAGACAATGCTCAGGCCAGCCGGGAGCGCCGGCTGGAGGAGTGCAACGCCAGCTGTCAGCCTGGGAGAGGTCAGACAGAGGCCGCTCTGGTCCCAGGTGGGCAGGGGTCACCCAGGTGACCAGACTGCACCGGAGGTCCAAAGAGTGTGCAGGAGCATGACCTGTTGGCCTCCTCTGCGGGAGAGGAGCTACAAGCACTGATGGGAATGAACTGCAGACTCTGGCCGGGGGGCGGACGTTCCAGGTGCTGCCGCCATCCCTTTAGGAAGTTTGGGCCCTCCACTGAGCTTCTACATCTGCAACCTGAACACAGGGGTTATACTGGCAGGGCTGCCTGTTCCCGTTAATAGTTTTATCATCTGCTGGCATGTGTTAGGTGCTGTGTGTGTGTGTGTGTGTGTGTGTGTGTTGGGGGTTGCATAAAGTACTCTTACTGACTTTGGAGGCAGTAAAGTGTAATGATTAAGGATGAACATTCTGGAGCCAGACAACCTGTGTTCAAATTCTTCTCAACCTGGTAGCTCAGTGACTTTGGGCAAAGGACTCATTTTGTTCATCTATAAGTAGGCCTAGGGAATTCGCTGGTGGTCCAGTGGTTAGCACTCTGCACTTCCAATGCAGGGGGTCTGGCAGGTTTGATCCCTGGTCAGGGAGCTAAAATCCTGCAGGCTTTGCAGTGTGGCCAAAAAAAAAAAAAAAAGAAGCCTAATGAACATACATACTTATTTCATAGTGTTGGTGTTAGTGTGAATGAGTTACTGGTTATAACATGCTTAGAACAGTGCCTTGTAAACAGTAAGCTGTCAGTTAATGTCAGTTTTTATTAACAGCAAAAAGTACTCAGCCTGTGAGCAGACTTCTAGAGGAAAGGCAGCTTCCCTCTTGTTACAAAGCAAGGGCTCTGTGAATGGTGTTTCTGTCCATCCATCATTATCCTTGAGAAGCCTTTTCTGATCACTCAAACCCTCAGGAGTTGTCCTTTGTTTTAACTGCCCTGTTTTTGTTTTCTGGTACCTTCCTTTAGATTGAGGTCCCTGCCTGATTTATGTATACAATTCTCCCAACTACTGATAGTTAAATATTAAATATTAATATATTAAATATTAAATTTTCTTTTTGGTAGGATTATATACTTAAAAGTGAACTTGCTTTCTTTGTATAAATATACTTCATGGAAGGAAAAATCTCTAATCTAGAATAAAGTCCTGACAGTTTTGTGTACTTTGTGAACTTCAGTTTTAAAAAACACAACACTCTACCAGACAAAAAATACATTGTAAAACTATGGCAATAAAACAGTATGGTACTAATTCAGGAAAAAGATAAAGCAGTGGAACAAAATAGAAAGTCCAGCTATACATCCATAAATGTATGAGCTATTAAATTATGAAGATGACATTGCAAAGTAATAGGTAATTGATATATTGTTATTCAGTAAATACTGTTGCGACAGCTGGCAAGTCATTTGGAAAAATAAATAAACTTGGATTCCTAATTCTAAAAAGAAAAAAGTAAACCGTAAAAGTATAATTACAAAAAAGAAGGAAAAATTTGATAATATTCAAGTAGGACAGACATTTCTCAGTAAGACATGAAGCCATGGGAGCTATTAAAAAACCCCGACTAGTTTGATAATATAAAATCTGAAACTTCCAATAGCCGAATATTATAAAAATAGAAAATAAAACATGGGTAATTGATTCTACATAGCCAAAATACCATAAACAAAAAACTGACTAATTGGAGAAAATCTTTCTGTATTTCCTTAATATGCAAAGTGAAAGTGAAAGTTGTTCAGTTGTGTCCAACTATTTGCAACCCCATGGACTGTATAGTCCATGGAATTCTCCAGGCCAGAATACTAGAGTGGGTAGCCATTCCCTTCTTCAGGGAATCTTCCCAACCCAGGGATCGAACTCAAGTCTCCTGCATTGCAGGTGGACTCTTTACCAGCTGAGCCATAAGGGAAGCCCCAAAATACTGGAGTGGGTAGCCTATTCCTTCTCCAGCAGATCCTCCTGACCCAGGAATTGAACTGGGGTCCCCTGCATTGAAGGCATATTCTTTACCAGGTGAGCTATCAGGGAAGCCATAATATGCAAGATCTCTTCCAAATCAATAAAATCAATAGTTCAGTTCAGTTGCTCAGTCGTGTCCGACTCTTTGTGACCCCATGAATCGCAGCATGCCAGGCCTCCCTGTCCTTCACCAACTCCCGGAGTTTACTCAAACACATGTCCATTGAGTCGGTGATGCCATCCAGCCATCTCATCCTCTGTCTGTCCCCTTTTCCTCCTGCCTTCAATCTTTCCCAGCATCAGGATCTTTTCAGATGAGTCATTTCTTTGCATCAGATGGCCAAAATATTGGAGTTTCAGCTTCAACATCAGTCCTTTCAATGAACCTTCAGGACTGATTTCCTTTAGGATGGACTGGTTGGATCTCCTTGCAGTCCAAGGGACTCAAGAATTTTCCAACACCACAGTTCAAAAGCATCAATTCTCTGGTGTTCAGCTTTCTTTATAGTCCAACTCTCACATCCGTACATGACCACTGGAAAAACCATAGCCTTGACTAAATGGACCTTTGTTGGCAAAATAATGTCTCTGCTTTTGAATATGCTGTCTAGGTTGGTCAGAACTTTTCTTCCAAGGAGTAATCATCTTTTAATTTCATGGCTGCAGTTACTATCTGCAGTGATTTTGGAGCCTCCCAAAATAAAGTCTGTCACTGTTTCTATCATTTCTCCATCTATTTGCCATAAAGTGATGGGACCAGATGCCATGATCTCCTCTTTCACTTTCATCAAAAGGCCCTTTAGTTCTTCTTCTCTTTCTGCCATAAGGGTGGTATCATCTGCGTATCTGAGGTTATATTTCTCCTGGCAATCGTGATTCCAGCTTGTGCTTCATCCAGCCCAGTGTTTCCCATGATGTCCTCTGCATATAAGTTAAATAAGCGGGGTGACAATATACAGCCCTAGCATACTCCTTTCCCGATTTGGAACCAGTCTGTTGTTTCATGTCCAGTTCTAACTGTTGCTTCCTGAACTGTGTACAGATTTCTCAAGAGGCAGTCAGGTGGTGTGGTATTCCCATTTCTTTAAGAATTTTCCATAGTTTGTGGTGATTCACACAGTCAATGGCTTTAGCATAGTCAATAGGGCAGAAATAGATAAAAATCAATAGGGTGATATGCCAAACTCATGAATAGATATTTCAAAGAAAAAGGCATATTAAAGGCCAATAAATACACAAAAGATTAGCTTGTAATTTTAAAAAAGTCTCATAGATAGCTTTAAGTATTATATTTTCAAGAGTCTCATAATGCCTAATATTTCCAGGTGTTAGATAATATACTCTCAAACAGTGTTGGTGAACATGTATTGGCACTATTTTTTAAAAAGGCCATTTGGTAATATCTATCAAAATTCAAAATGTTTATTTCTGTTGACACAGACATGCCACTTCTAGTATTTTATCATATATACACTTGTGTATATGTGTATACATTTATGTCTCTATGCACACAGAAATGAACATTTAATGTGAAGTGTTGCTTATAATAGCAAAAATTGGAAATAACCCAAATTATCATTGTAGGGGGATGGTTAAGTAAATCATGGTGCTTTGATAGAAACAAATTCTGTACAGCTGCTGAAAAGAATCAAATAAGTCTCTGTATTTTCACAGAAACATGTCCAAAATATGTTACGAGAAAGAAAAAACTAATAAAATAGTATATAGCATTACCTCATTTGTAAAAATGTTTGCATGTCATATATTCTTGCATGTGTATAATAGTTTCGGAAGGATATACGTACAAGGAAGAGTTAACAGTGCTTACTTGTGAGAATAGGACTGGAGGAGTGCTGGTGAGGGAAGAGGGGTGCTTTAACTTTATGCCCATCTACACTCTTTTAGTTTTGTTTATAATGAATTGATATTATCGTTAAAATATAAAAATTCTAAAATTAAAATTTTATTGAGATCAACACAATAGCAATATCAATAGTGATGGATTTCAGAAAATATTTTAATAGTCACCACGTCTATTTGCACCCCTATAAGGTGGTTCACATGGTAAAGAATCTGCTGCAATACAGGAGACACAGGTTCATATCCTGGATCAGGAAGATCCCCTGGAGGAGCGCATGGCCACCCACTCCAGTATTCTTGCCTGGAGAACCCCATGGACAGAGGAGCCTCGTGGGCTACAGTCCATAGGGTTGCAAAGAGTCAGACATGACTGAGTGGCCAAGCACATTTTTTTATGTCTAGTTGCACCGGTTCTTGAGTCTATAAGTCCAGAAGGCACTATTCACAGAAATAATCTGCAGAGCCATACATATGTGCTGTGCATATGTGCTTTAAATTTTTCTTTGAGATTCACCACTTCTTTTTCTTTGACCAACAGGTGTAAAGTCTTTGATCTCTGTAGTACTCTCTGTTGGTGGTGGTTCTTGTTTAGTTGCTAAGTCAACCCAGGGATTGAACTCACATTTCCTGCATTGGCAGGCAGATTCATTACCACGGAGGCACCAGGAAAGACCAGTCCTTTCTGTCAGGGCAGGCCTCATCAAAATAAAAAAACAAACTTTAGGATCAATCTTAAAAACCAAATAGCGAATGAACATGGCATAGCTTCTAAACCAAGCCCACAGGATCTGTGGATACAACATGAAGTTTGAAACACAGTAGATACTGATAGCAATAGGTGAGAGTGGAGATGGAGGGAGAAAACTGAAGAGAGGATGAAAAGATTAAATGAGGGGCTGTGGGAGGACTAATGATAACGTGTAGCCTGAACTGGGGTCTAAGAGTAACTCAACTCTGGACACCTGCCATGTGCTCATTACCCACCCTAGACTCCAGCTCTACCTAGCATACATTTGAAGGAGGATATTAGCATGGTAGCTCAGCTGGTAAAGAATCTGCCTGCAATGCAGGACACCCTGGTTCAACTTCTGGGTCAGGAAGATCCCCTGGAGAAGGGATAGGCTACCCACTCCAGTTTTCTTGGGCTTCCCTGGTGGCTCAGATGGTAAAGAATCTGCTTACAATGTGGGAGAACTGGCTTCAATCCCTGGGTCAGGAAGATCCCCAGGAGAAGGGCATGGCAACCCACTCCAGTATTCTTGCCTGGAGAATCCCCATGGACAGAGGAGCCTCGTGGGCTACAGTCCATGGGGTCACAAAGAGTCAGACACAACTGATCCACTAAGTACAACACAGCACAGAATTGGCATGGAAGGCCCCTCACACGTCCCCACCACCCTTCCCTTTCTTCTGCATGCCCTTGCTAAGGGCTGCCCAACAGCCTGGTAGAGAACAATATAGTCAGGCTTCCTATTTGTGTCATCTGTCTCTTTTTATTTCCATTTCAGGTGACTTTCCCTTTGCCTGGCCTTTCCCTGGCCCGGTGCTGGTGACATGATTTCAGATCTGAAGGAGGGGTGCAGAGCTCTGTCCCTGCATTCCCTATGCTCTCCCACGCCATCTCTGGTCTGCTACTCAGGAGACCACCTTGGGCACACTTGATCTTCAGGGCTCATCTCTGAGTCCAAAGACAACCTTTCCCTTCTGGAAGGTCTTCTTTCTTGTTAAAATGTTCTTGTTGTCAAGCTTGCCTCACATTAGTTGTGGTCAGCATCTTGATGTCGTTAACAGAGATGCGTGTGAATGTTTAAAAGCATAAATGATCAAAATGAACTTTCAGCAGTTTTGGTAGCATTCAGTTCAGTTCAGTCATTCAGTCGTGTCCAACGCTTTGTGACCCCATGGGCTGCAGCACGCCAGGCTTCCCTGTCCATCACCCACTCCCGGAGCCTGCTCAAACATGGCCGCTTTTATCTCAACTAGGCTTTAGCATCCTTGGAAATAACTTGCCTGTGGTAGTGAAACTTGTAACTGGTTAGTGCCTCTTGATTGCACCTTTTATTCAGATACAGAATGACTCTTGCCACTGGGCAAGGAAATCAGGAAATTGACTGCCTCTGGCCCTGCCAGGGCAATGGGTATATTCTCAAAGTTCATCAACTAAGAAGCTGTGGTGTGTTTGCTCACTGTAATTTTTCTTTCTGAATCTTCAAAGATGAGGAAAGGAGTCAGGAACTTGAATAAGCAAACCCTGGGGTTTTGAGTCAGATCTATAATGGGGAAACATTAAAATATTTTCATCTGGATTAATGCCCTGCTGGTAATAGCTCTCTGTAACCATCCAGTGATAAAGTCCAAATGGAATAATAGTATTAAAAAAAAAATCCCAATCAAGCCTCCGAAGATTCTATCCTCACCAGAAACTTGGCAGCATCATTCTGGGGTGGTTTTGTGTTGCCCTTTGAGAAGCAGTATGGCCTGGAAAAGTACCCCTCTATAGCTTTCCTGTCCAAACTTGGATTCCAGGATGAAGATAGCCTGTGATATTTTTCCACCTCTTGGTTTTGTTCACATGATTTACATTTTCATCTTGTCTTTTCCCTTCCTGAAACTTTAACTGATGTATCAGTATGGCAATAGATGAGTCTTCTGAAACGGATTCTTTTGAGTGGAAGTGGTGGTAGAGGGGAAAAAACATTGAAAAGATGTGGAAGCTGGCACAAATGGGCATCGTGGGGTCAAGGGTTGCCATTTAGCAGAGCTTGTCTGCAGGAACCACTGGTAGAGAGGCTTCACTGGCTCTAGACGTTTCCACAGGGTGTCCTCCTTTGTCTACTATTGTGAGAGAACTTGGGGGTGGGGACCGAGACTGGGAGCATCCACCTTGATCTTTCAATGTCTTCTCACTTTTATCAGGGGTTTACTAGATCCATCCTACTATAATGGAGGTCTTGCAAGTGTCTGTGGTTTGAAACAACCTTCCTTTTTATTAGTGGTGGCATCTGGGATGCATAATTAATGATGTTACCCAGATTGAGATTCATGGTAGTAGTGAGGGGAGAAAGGGACCTGGTGCTAGAATCAGTATGGAATTTGGAGCCAGTTATTTTGGCTAATTATCTTTCATTATGCTAGTGGACGAACTTTCCAGGTGGCTCTGGTGGTAAAGAACCTGTCTGCCAATGTAGGCGATAGGAGAGATGTGGGTTTGATCCCTGTGTTGGGAAGATTACCTGGAGGAGAGCATGGCAACCCATTCCAGTATTCTTGCCTGGAGAATCCCATGGACAGAGGAGCCTGGCAGGCTACAGTCCCTAGGATCCCAAAGAGTTGGATACAACTGAAGTGACTTAACACACACGCGTGCTAATGGACAAAGCGTTTGGCCCTCTCTGATTGAGATGAAGGTGGTAATTTCTGGTAGGTTCTGATACTACTGCTAGGAAGAGAAGGTGTGGTAATGATTGTGTAGGAGAAACTGGGGGCTAGAAATAAGAATGAACTCCCATTTGAAATGTGCCTAGATACTTTTCAGAGGAAATGAATGTTTTAAAGCTGGCAATTGTAGCACAAACTGTTATGCAATGTCTTGGTATCATAGTCTTAAAAATAAGCATAGACATATATATCTTTCCTATACAAATGTTTCCTCAAATAAAAGATAGTAGTAGGAGAGTGGATGAAATCGGTATTTATTTTTCCTACTGGTAAAAAATTAAAACATGCTGATAAAAAATTAAAAAAACAAAAAAACTAGGCTTTCAGGTAAGGACTAATTTCCAAGGCTATCCTAAGAAAACCTTTTTTAAAGGGAGGTAGGACTAGGATAGAGGGTCAGAGCATCCAGACACAAGAAGAACAGTAAATCCAAGAGCAGTTTCCTCTTAATTGTGCCCCGTGTCTTTGGCCTTGAAGGGCAGAGACTCAGAATTGGTCCAGTGTGAGATGCTTCATCAGTCATAAAGATTTAATTACAATCCTTATTTGACTAGGATTGTAACGGGAGGCCGGTTAGTATTTTCTGGGATTTTTCTCTCATCCCCCCTCACTTTCTCCCCTTCCTGCCCACCTTCCTTGAGACCCCCCCCACTCC
>SJYX01006726.1:34911-103340 GCA_006410675.1 Oreotragus oreotragus | reverse complement strand
CCCCCCATTAAAAGGATGACCAGTTTTGAATTACGGTAATAGCTGCACACTTGGGTTAGGACTAACCTCCCTGAAATTTTCAGGACCACTGATTTGTGGTTACTCCAGTGCTAGAATGAACTTGGTGCTCTGGCCTTTAGACTGGCAATGCAGTAAAAGTTTAAAGCGAAGACTGCCTCAGAGCCAACAGAAGAGAAAAGCTGGAAACCTAAAGGTTATCCTGAAATGCACTTTCCTGTTATCTCTGAGAACAAATGAGTTAAAAAAATTTCAAATACCAGAATACCCTACAGGGAGGAGATATAACTATTAAAGGGCTGTTATAGCTGCAATAAATGTAGGAACAATAAAAATAAATTGATGAAGTAAATGTCAGCGCTGTTCCCCTGAGCTGCCCCCACACCTTTGTCCAAAAGTAGAACATCTCCAATTACAGAGGGTGGAAACAGCCTTCAATGACAATATGACAAGGACGGAACACAGAACGCTGGCACAGGGAACACAATTATGCACAGCCTTGAAAAATTGTATCATAGCACAATGCATGGGAGAAATCAATTAATGATGCAGGTTTCCACTGCTGTCTAATAATCCCAGAAAGGAAAGGAGGGGGAAAAAACCCGAACACCCAGTGCATCAAAAAGGTGACCTGTAAGTGGAAGTCTACATAATACCAGAGGTCAGTCTTCAGAGTTTATAGCATCTGAAATACTTTTTTTTTCTTCTCATTTTTTTCCCTCTGAGGGGGAAAAAAAATCTAACAGTCTTAAGGAGGCATTTAAGTAAAAGTCACTTCTTCTCTGGTTAAATAGGCTTGCAAAAGAGAGTTCTTTGGTGAAAGGGCAGAGATGAGCAAAGCGTGTGGCTGTCGTTGCGAGTCCATCAGCTGAAAGGGAAAAGGCAAAAGTTAGGCATAAACACAGTGGAAGGTAGAAGGTGATTTATCTTGTGCAATTTACAACAGGTGCTAAACATTACGAAAACCAGAGCTATTAAGCAATCAAATTAAGCTATAATTATAACCGAAGAAAACTGTACAGGAATTCTAATTAATTCAAATCTGAACATGTCCAAGAGGAATGCTCCAGCAACCCCACTTCTGAATAAAACAAAACAAAAATAACCCTTGGATAATGCCTTCAGATTGCACAGGAAATTAAGAAATACTTCTCAGCCGGAGTATTCCAGGCATTCCTTATTAAATGGTGAGAGAAATTACCTGCAGTGTCTGAGCACTTGGCTTTTCAGGTATGGACCACATAAAACATGTAGTTAGGGGGCCCTTCACTTGGCAGGATTCGTCGATGGAGTGGACCAAGGGATTCCACCTTCCGTGTAAGTACTTCAGTCGGTCTGAAGGGGTGGCTCCTTCTTCTCTCCTTTGAAGGTTTCTCCCAGGGCATGTGAGGCTTTTAAAGAGCTCTTCACACTCCCCTTATATATTAAAAAAATTTTTTTTGTGTGTATGTCTTTTGGACCAATTCCATTTTCCTCTTAGGCACTCCCCTTCCAGTTCTTAATCCCAGTCTTTCCATCTGACTTGAGCTTTCTGCTGTTCTTCCATCTCAGGGAACCCTGGAATGTCAGAGACCAGGGCAGGATTTTCTGTTGGGTATACCCAAATCACGCAAGTGGTGTCCCATTACCACAGAGTTATGGGAAGAAGTGGATGTTTCGCTATTAGAGTAAGATTTCCAACCCCAAAACTGAACCATTTGATTAGGGTACCTGTTTTCCCTAAATCACGATTCTTTCATTTTAACAACTTAAGAACAGGAACAGCAAAAACAACTGCATTGACAGCTAACATTTATCAGAAGCTTATTATGTATTAGATATTTTACTGAATTCTTTACCTGATTTTCTCAATTAATTCTTTCAACTCTTCTGTGAAAGAGGGACTCTTATAATACCCATTTTATGGAAGAAGAATCAAGGCCCACTGTTGACTGTTAAATCAACTGTTAAATAAAGACCCCTTTTCTGTTATTCACATAAAGCAAGAGAGTTCCAGAAAAACATCTATTTCTGCTTTATTGACTATACCAAAGCCTTTGACTGTGTGGATCACAATAAACTGGAAAGTTCTGAAGGACATGAGAATAGCAGATCACATGACCTGCCTCTTGAGAAACCTATATGCAGGTCAGGAAACAACAGTTAGAACTGGTCATGGAACAGACTGGTTCCAAATAGGAAAAGGAGTAAGGGGCAGGAGGAGAAGGGGACGACCGAGGATGAGATGGCTGGATGGCATCACGGACTCGATGGACGTGAGTCTGAGTGAACTCCAGGAGTTGGTGATGGACAGGGAGGCCTGGTATGCTGCGATTCATGGGGTTGCAGAGTCGGACAAGACTGAGCGACTGAACTGAACTGAACTTGGATTTCTAAATAATTTAATGTAAATTCTCTTTGCTTTTATTCTCTCTGGTTACACTGGTGGGGAATGTGGTTGGGTGGGGAGTGTGGTTGGAAGGAGAGTGATATTCTCAGGATGGGTTTGACTTCTGGACTGACGGCAGCATGGCTCCTATTGTGAGCAGTTTTGCCCACCATTTGAATATTTACCTCTGGACACACCCTTGACTTTTGCTCTGTTTGCTTCCGCTCATATTACACAGTGGTTCTTGTGGGCAGAGACATGTGAAGAAGCACTGATTTTGTGCTTATTTGAATTCATAGCTCTTTGTTAACCATCAGTGGAGTTTTTGTTCTAATAGGAATCTCATGCTGACTTTTGATTATGTTGATAATGGACATGTAATGCTACTTTCCTTCTGTGGTGTGGGTCGCTAGAGCCTTCCTCCAAGGTTACATGGCCTTGATTCAGAGGGAAGTGAAGAGTCAATAGCCTCCTAGTTTGGCAAGAATAGTCCACAAGTGTTTGCTGGAAGCATTTCTAACAGTAGCACTCGGGAAAAATTCTAATTTTCCTGGATAGGTGAGGAAACCAAGAATCAGAGAGTTAGAAATTGGACCAAGGTTGCACTGCCAGTTGCGTGGTAGATCCGAGAAATGAGCTAGCATGTCAGTGCTCTTCCATGTGTCCACCTGCACGTGTGCGTGGCACCGCCCCACCGTGTCCCTCCTCTGCCCTGCAGCACCCTACAGGAGACACAGAGCTCCATGCGGTGACCCTTTCTTTCTCTCTTGCTTTCTAGGACATCTGTTCAATTGGGAGTGAAGGGAGTACAGAAACTGCCTGAAGACTCACTGTAGGGAGGGTTATGCCAACAAAAATGGCTTTTGTGCAGGGTATCCGAGAGTGAGGCCCTCCAGCCTGGAGCCTCCTAAGGGGTAAGTTTAAGGATTTACCAGTCTAGCAGGGGACTTGACATAGTACCTCCTCAGTAGAAAGAAGCTGACATTATTATATAGCTGAGAGATGTGAAGATGTTGTCATGGGAATGTGCACTAGCTGGCCAAAAGCTACACCACACACACATTTAAAAAGTACTTATTATATCACCTTCCTTAAGTACTTAGTGTGTACCAAGCCATTTGCATACATGCAATTCGACTCTCATGACAACCCACTAAGGTTGGTACCACTGCTGTCCCCAACCCAAGTCTGAAGAAATTGGGTCTTAGAGAAAGTCAGACTTCTGTAAGATCTCACAGCTAGTAAAGGGCAGAACCGGGAATCTAATCCTGGCAAGTGGACACAGGAGTCCAGCTCCTAAGCAACTAGCTGTGCCCATTGCAGATTCATAGTGCAAGAGGGGTTCCAAAGGCAAAATGTGAAGAACTTAGTGAGGAGGGGCTGTGGACCTGGGGTGGGGGTGGTTAGGAAGATAATCTTTTTAGCTGGAATCTCACAGATCAGTGGGGTTTGGGAAGGCAGTGGATGATGGAGGATGAGAGAGACGTATAGTCCTCACCAAAGGTGTGAGCAGAGGGCAGGCAGCTCAGCCAGGGAGCATGGAGCAGAAGCGCTCGCAGGGAGAGAGCCTCTGGTTTCCTTTCACCTCTTTTCCCTCTCAGGGTTCTGCCAGGACCACTTTACAGATGGCCTCAGGTTTAGGCAGACCCCCCTCACCCTGAATGTAACCTTGCCCCTGACATACTCTCCTGAGCTTGCTCCTCCTGTGGGGGCAGCAAGTGCCCTTGGGAGCATCCACCCAGGGAACGACTGGCTGTGGGCTTCATGGTCTGAGGTATAATCCATGCTTCGTGTGTGTGTTTTTTTTTTTTTTACACGAACTCCCAAACATGAACCCCCCTCCCACTGCTTCGTGTGTTTTGAGAGCTGTGTGCTAAGGCCTGCAGTGGCCAAGCTCTGCTTGTTGGTCTGGCCTCCTGGGGATTTTCCTAGCCTCATCTCAGCCCCCTGCAATCCTGTCCTCCCCTGTGAGGAGCTTCTGGAGTTGAGGAGGCCCTGGCAGTTCTTGTGTCTTCACTCTGCTTCTGGGTTTTGAAATCCTCTCCAACTTTTGAGTAATGAGCACTCCTCTTGCCTGTGGCTGAGGCTAGTTTTGACCTCATGCAGTGAGATCTGCTTTTAAACTGCCCTTGAGGAATATGGCTGGAGCCCTGGATGGACAAACCAGGATGGCAGCCACCCAGGTGCCCTGTGTCCTGCTTTCTCTGTAAAGTTGGACCAGGAGTCCTGTCCAGGATCTGTGTGTGGTGGTGACGAGCTCTGGCTATGGGATCTGACTGGAGTTAAATCCCACATCTCCTATCACCAATAGCATGGCCCTGGACAATTCCCTTAACACTGCTCTCTGCAGCGTCCTCATTGCACCTCTCTCAGAGCAATGGAAAATTACATGGAAAATACTTAAAAGGGCATGAGGCATATAATAGTTGCTCAATGAAAGTTAGTTGTATTTTTGTAGTGAGTTCCTAGAAGCTCATCCTACCTCCCAACTTTGCTGATGAGAAGTCTGAGGCCCACACAGGTTGTTTACCTGCCTAAGATCAACTACCTAGTATAATAGCTAGAATGTTGCTCCAACACACTGGCCTCCTAAGCCAGGGCTTTTCCCACTTAGCATTAAGTCCTGGGTTTTGGTCCATTTCTTGAAGGAGAACACAAGATCCTACTCATTTTGTTACAAATAGATTCCTGGACCCCAACCTAGACCCATTAAAACGTAATTTCTAGAGTGGTGCGTGAAAATCTATAATTTAGCCAAGACCATGCCCTTGTCATCTACACTTTCCACTTGATTCTTCGGTACTCAGAAACTTCAGAACTGCTGGCTTTGCTTTGTGTAAATTGGTAAAAATACAGAAGGATCAATCCCCACAAAGTCTCCACGTTCTTCAGCCAGCCCGTTTGTGTCCTGCCTGCTGTGTGCCCTTCACGCATGTCCTCAGGGACCTTGCAGATCTGTTGCTCAGCGTTTGGGAGGAAAGTGGAAGGTGAGACGGGGTTCACATGTTCAAGGGGAGGCAGAGATGACTGGTAACACTGATGTTCAGAGAGGGCAAAGGACGGTGAGTAGGCGGTCAGGAAGGGCTCAGGAGCTTGGAGAAGAAGAAGAGAGAACCAGGGGCAGCTCCACCCAGGCTACCCTGAGGGAGTAGAGCTGCAGGGAGCAGGCATCACTAGGGGCAGCTGCGAGGTGTGGGGTCGGGATGGCCCGACTTCCCAGCTACCAAGATACCCACCCCCTTCTTTTGATACCGTCAGCCTGCTCTTTTATGATCGACAAACAGCCTCTCTCCAAAAGCTACTGTCGACTTGATGTTTATCTTTCTGTATGACTGTAGGGGAGCTGTTTTCCCCTTGATAATTTGTTCCTACAACCCCCTCAGGGACAGTAGAGGTGAGTGTGGACACAGTGTGGCCCTAGGAGGCATGGGAGCCTCAGGCGGGAGTGGCAGGAGGGAGATGATCTGGCAGGTAGGGGTGCCATCCCTGTGGTGCTGGGCAGAGCACCAGCTCCCTGCACCCCATCATCTGCTCCCTGTTTACCCCCTGTCTGCTCCCTGGTTATACCAAATTTGGGAGTGGCAGTGAAAATGCCTCCCTGAGCCCTTTAAAGTCAGAGGTCAGGGTGTATGTGAAGACCAAGTAGCTGCTGCCATCTCAGCTATCTCCCATTAAGCAGAGGCTCCAGCCACACTCTGGATGGATGAGATGGGCACATGTGATAACTGCTGATATTTCCAAGTGCTGACCATTGACCATTGATCGTTCACTGTGATAAGCCCTTTATGTGGAGTAGCACATCAGAATGGGTACCAATATCACCATTTTCCAGGTGAGAAAAACCGAGACCCAGAAATAATAAGTTAGTCATTCAAGGCTGTACTGTTGCTGCTGCTGCTGCTGCTAAGTTGCTTCAGTCGTGTCCAACTCTGTGTGACCCCATAGACGGCAGCCCACCAGGCACCCCCGTCCCTGGGATTCTCCAGGCAAGAACACTGGAGTGGGTTGCTATTTCCTTCTCTAATGCATGAAAGTGAAAAGTGAAAGTGAAGTTGCTCAGTCGTGTCTGACTCTTTGCAACCCCATGGAACCCCACCAGGCTCCTCTGTCCATGGGATTTTCCAGGCAAGAGTACTGGAGTTGGGTGCCATTGCCTTCTCCACAAGGCTGCACTGGTGAGTAGTAGATTGAAATTGGAACTGAGGCAGCCTGGCTCCAGAGGTCACACTCAAACCCAGGCCACAGAATACCTGCCTTATTCACTCAGGAGGAAGAGGGGCTCTGCATGTATGTTATAGAGAGGGGTTCTCAGGAGGACGAGGGGTTAGAGAGACAGCTGATGTGCTTGGCTCTGTTGTGTTTGGATGCTGGCTGAAGTCAGCATTGTTTGTGCTGGGCAGACTGGCAGCTCCTGGAAGGCAAGGTTGGGGCAGGTTGAGTTGCTCTGCCAAGGCCCCAGCACCTCTGACTTGTGCGTGATGCTGCTGGTCAAGATGAGTCAAATGGTCAAGTGCAGTTGCTGTTGCCCTGCTCAGCATTGATAGAGAAGCACCTTTTTCATTACTAGCAAGATCTCCCCTTCCAATCGTATTTTTGTACTAGGTTTAGCATTCGTCAGTGGTCATTGCCTGTCCTAGTTACTACAGTGTATTTGCTTGATGGTGATTTTCTATTTCTTTAGTGTCTTCCACATTTATTAATTGAAATTCTGCTGTAAGAAACAGATGTCCCTTCTCTATCATCTATTTATTTATTTATTTGTATCAGCTTGTGAAAAGTAAAAGTGTTAGTCACTTAGTCATGTCTGACTCTTTGCAACTTGATGAACTGTAGCCCGCCAGACTCCTCTGTCCGTGGGATTCTCCAGGCAAGAATATTGGAGTGGTTGCTATTCCCTTCTCCAGGGGATCGTCCCAACCCAGGGCTTGAACTGGGTCTCCTGTGTTGCAAGCAGATTCTTTACTGTCTAAGCCACCAGGGAAGCCCCTTGTATCCTCATTTTTGTTGTTCAGTTGCTCAGTCATGTCCAACTCTTTGCAACACCATAGACTGCAGCAAGCCAGGCTTCCCTGTTCATCACCAACTCCCAGATCTTGCTCAAACTCATGTCATGGAGTTTGGGTGTGATGCCATCCAACCATCTCATCCTCTGTCATCCCCTTCTCCTCCTGCCTTCAGTCTTTCCCAGCAGCAGGGTCTTTTCCAGTGAGGCAGTTCTTTGCATCAGCTGGCCAAAGTATTAGAGCTTCAGCATCAGCATCAGTCTTTCCAATGAATATTCAGGGTTGATTTCCTTTAAGATTGANGTGATGCCATCCAACCATCTCATCCTCTGTCATCCCCTTCTCCTCCTGCCTTCAGTCTTTCCCAGCAGCAGGGTCTTTTCCAGTGAGGCAGTTCTTTGCATCAGCTGGCCAAAGTATTAGAGCTTCAGCATCAGCATCAGTCTTTCCAATGAATATTCAGGGTTGATTTCCTTTAAGATTGACTAGTTTGATCTCCTTACAATCCAAGAGACTCTCAAGAGTCTTCTCTAGCTCCACAGTTTGAAAGCATCAGTTCTTCAGAACTCAGCGTTCTTTATGGTCCAGTTCTCATATCCATACATGGATCCATATATGGATCTTTGTCAGCGTATTAGCATGGGCCTGTATCAGCACAGACCATGGCTATTTATTATATTGAACCCGTAAGTCACCTTTAAATTCCATTGCCATATTTGTAAGTTGAGCCTTGCTCCAGTTCTTGCCTGGATCATGACATTAGCCTTCTAACTGGTCTCTTTGTCTCCAACTTCCTTCCTTTCAAGCCAAACTTTACATGTTCACCTGAGGTCATGTAATGTTAGTCTGACTATGTCACAACTCTTCAGCTGCTTTCTTTTGCCCATAATACCTCTGAATGGTGATATGACAACTAAAATTCATGAATATTTACTAAATGATTTGCATGCATGTTCTCACTGAATCCTCATGATACTTGGACAGATTGAGTAATATGAGCCTCAACAGCATTCCTCTAGTACAGATGAAGAAACTGAGGCACAGAAGGATTAACCAACCTTCCCAGGGCTGCTGAGCTGTTATGTGTTGAGCTCATGTTCTCAGCCGCTGGACTTACCACCTGCTAAATAGGCCCTTAATGATCTGACCTTGGCTACTTCTATAGCTGTGTTTTTACCAGCCCTGGCAGTCACTGCGCTTTCCATAAATAGTACTTGTTATGGAGGTAGGCATTCTCATTCAGTGTTGCTGAGGATCCAGTTGACATTTTGGTTGCAGTGATAGACACTGGTAGCAGCAGAAGGAACAGTTTTCTAAGAAGTATAAACAGTGGTCAATGGTCCTATGACTGTACATGAGTCTAAGCCCTTGTGAGTTTCTCGCCTACCTGCGCACACCAGACTGTCTTCCAGGACTTTATTGCTTTTTCTCTTTCTCCTTCACCACTCAGGATAAGGTAAACCTTGCCTGCAGCATTCTTCCTGAGCATTCAGTCTGCCATGATGCCTTTCTCATCAGATTCCTTCATTAGGCCCCTACCATGTCAATTCTACTTGAGGTCTTCAGAATGTTCTGTAAGAACTCGGGTCAAGGACCATGCATTTTAATTACACCCCCTGGAAAGTTGCCATCTGTATAATATGTGTTCAATTTGAGGATTCCCTGATTGATAACTAGATATAAGACACAAAGAGTCGTAACTCTAATGCAAGTGAATGCAGGCCCTGTACTCATTATCTAAAACCCTTTGGGTCATATGAGTTTTGGAATACAGAATTTTTCTGATTTTAGCAAGATCTTATGGTGTGTATCTAATATAATTAATAATACCCCTTGTGGTATCTGGGAATTATTCCATCATCAAAGATATTAATATTTTTCTAATGAGATACATGAAAATTCTAGGGGAAGTAAATAAAAAATTTAAATAGCCTCATGGCAAGCCTTATCATCACAAAAGTTCCAATTTTTTTTCATTTTCAGAGTCTTTTATATTTTGGAATTGTGGATAAGGAATTGTGCACTGGCATTAAGGTATTAATAGGTGGTGTAAAGAGGCACCAACATTTTATCCTGGGAGTTGAGATGAAAGACCTCCAGGGATGAGAATGCCAAGGCCACTGCCAGTTGTGGTCGGGGGAGTCCTTTGGCCCCTCGCCTAGTTGAGAATAGAGCCCAGTGGCAGGATGAAGAGGCCAGTGGGGAGCAGTGACAGTTGTCTAGGAGAGAAGTCGCTGACGTGGGTGCTGGTAACAGGAGGAGAAACAAGACTGTGTGAAATGTTGCAAAGAAATGAGCTGCAGAGCTTGAGGGGGCAGTCGGTCAATCAGTGTTCCCAGGCTTTGTGCTCCACAGTTTGGGAGAGTGTTGATGTATTAAATAGCATGAGAGTAGAGGTGAGATGGGCTGAGGAGAAGGTGGATGCATTTGAACTTTTGGAGTGTACTTTAACCCATTGGGTAGAAATAACTTTTAAGAATAAAAGGGAATGTGAAGAGAGTTTGGGGGAGACTGGATACATGTATCTGTATGGCTGAGTCCCTTTGCTGTTTACCCGAAACTATCTTTACATGGTTTGTTAATCAGCTATATTTGCTATTTGTGTGTGTGCTCAGTCATGTCTGACTCTTGCGACCCTATGAACTGTAGCCCACCAGGCTCCTCTGTCCATGGGATTTTCCAGGCAAGAATACTGGAGTTGGTTCCCATTTCCTGCTCTAGAGGATCTTCTGGACCTAGGGATCAAACCCACATCTCTTGAGTCTCCTGCATTAACAGACAGATTCTTTACCCATTAAGCCATCTGGGAAGCCCAGTACAGAACAAAAAGTTAAAAAAAAAAAGAGAAAGAATAAAAGAAGATAGTATGACACTACTTCTACAGTGATGTGTGCATCATTGCCAATATTTAATTATTGTCATCAATTGTCCTATCATTATTATGATGCTATTAGTTTGCATGCATCCTCCTCACCAGCCTGCAATCCTCTGCTAGCCAAGGTCAGGCCCATTCTCAGACCAACGTCTGCCCAGTCCAGTCTGATTTGCTCTTGGGTCTCCCAGGAAACCATCACACGTATGCTCTGTGGGTTATGCTGTCAACCTGTAAGTGGTCACTTATTTATTGCAAAACAACAGGCTTTGTCTCCGAGGGGATGTCTTGATCCCAGTCCTCCCTACAAGTAACTAGCTGGACCAGAACCTGTTCTGGAACCTGACCTGGAAGGAGAGGGGGTGGGACTGGTAGAGATCTCCTCTCTAGAATTCTGTCTCTCTCTCCCAGGGGAGCTCCTGAAGAAACCCTGAAGCAGAGAATTTTCCCACTTTCCTTATCAAAGAGAAGGATTTCATTTGCTTGTTTATAAATGAGTGCTGTCTAGTAGTTCAATCTGCTTGGGGACTGGGGCATGGGAGCGTGTTTGAGAGTTTTTTGATAAATATCACGTGGAAATGGTGTTCTGCTTGCATAAGCCAACTCCTGAAAAATGGGTTCTTTAATGTCCTCTCAATGAGACCAGCTACATGACAGCTGGCCTGGGGAGCTGAAATGCTGGTGAGAAATTGAAGCCATAGATCTGTCTCAGAGTGCGGCCTCATCAGCTGTGATTGCTAAGTGTTAAGTTGAAGATCCTACAGCCCTCTGGTCTCACCTGCATGTGATGGATGGCATCTTGGGCGTTAGTCAGGGTTGGATAGGCTGGTGGTGGGGGCTGCTGCTGCCGGGTGCTGATTTGATATGCGTCCCACTCTGGGACATGCATGGAAGATGCCTCGGGGGAGGAGAGAGACCCAAGAGGGCTGGTGGTTGCATCCGTCTTGGTCCAGCTGGGAAAACAGGAAGCATCTGAGATATTTCACACAGAGGAGATTTAATGCAGAGAATTGGTTACAGAGGTGTTGGAAGAAAGGGCTCAGGGAGCCAAAAGGAATTGGTAGGTAGATGGGGAGAAGCAGAAGAAAGAAGAGGCAATACCCAGAGACGAGGAGGCTGCCAATCCTGCTGGACCGGGGCCTGCACCTGAACCCTGTGCTGCTGGAATGACTCTGGAGGTGCGGCCGCCACCTTCCCTGAGGCTGGAATCAGGAACACTCCATCCGTTGCTACTATGGCAACTGTGGGCCAGCACCGGAGCTACCGCCCACTTCGGGGAAAACCAGCAGGGAGCTTTCCTCTTTCTCCCACCTTCTCATCTGCCATCAGTGCCTCCCTTTGGCAGAACTGAACCAGATGGCTGGAGAGTTGTGAAGTGTTCTCCCAGACTCCAAACTCCGCAGTAAAGAGGAATGGATAGAAGGGTCTGTGCAAACTCAGAGGCAGCAGATGAATAAAGGACACAGAGTTCTGGGGTTGAGGTGTGCAAGTGGAAACTAAGAGAAGTTCCTAACTTGGTATGGTGCCCAGGGTGAATTTATGATTTAAAATCCATTGTGCCCTGAGTAGTTTCTTTGTTTTTTTCCCTCCAACAATTCTCTGGAGAAAAGGTGTTAGAGTTGGAAATGATCTGTATTTCACCTTGTGCAGGAATATCCCCTGCGACATTTGGAAGCACCAGAAGATGGTCCTGTAGTTGCTGAAACATCTCCAGTGACAAGGAAGCTTGCTACCTGGGTGAGGTAGCCAGTTTATTTCACAGTTGGACAGTTGTAATTACTGGCAAGCACCCCGCGAGTGGAAACCTGTTTTTTAGGAATTTCTGCCCACTGGTCCTTGTTGTGTACACCATGGGCAATATCCTTACTTCACTTACTCTTTACTTTGTGTTATGTAAGAGAAGGTGGGCTTTGGATTCTGTATTAGTCAGAAGTAGGTTGGTCCATGAAAGACAGGACCCCCCACCCCCACCCCTCCGCAAAAATGGCTTAAGTTCAGGATCTGGGGAGGCCGTACAGGGAAAGATGGGGATGCTGCCCTGTCATCTCCCTTAGAGCCCAGCCTCCTTGCACATTACTACTCTGCCAGCCCCAAAGTATATGCCCCAACCCCATGGGCGAAGATGGCGCTGTGGTCATCTCACCCATGCTCCAAGCAGCAGGATTCGTGGAGGTGGTGGGGAGCGGTGGTGCGTGAAATGTTACTTCTCTCTTAAGAAGTATCCTGGAAGCTGCCGTTAGAAACGTCCCCTTACATTTGATTGGCCAGAACTTGCTTGTTGTTGTTCACTCACTCAGTCATGTCCAGCTCTTTGCCACCCCATGGACTGCAGCATGCCAGGCCTGCCCTGTCCTTCACTATCTCCCGAAGTTTGCTCGAACTCATAAACTTGGTTACATAGTCAAAATCAAGCTGCCAAGAAATCTGGGAAATGTACTCTTTACCTGGATACCTCAGTGCCCAGTCCAAACTTCTTTGACTATGGGAAAGAAGGCAGCAGATACTGAGGTCCAGCGAATACTCCAGCAAAAGAGTCGAGTTTTATAGGCCAAGCAATGCACTAGGCCTGTGCTTATCACATTTACTATGTGAATTTCCTGGGGAGTTTGTTAAATGCAGATGCTGACTTAGCAGGTCTCACTGAGGGCTGGGATTCTACAGTTCTGTCAGGCTCCTAGCAGACACTGGTACTGCTGGTCCAAGGACCATACGGTGTACAAAGGGCTGGACATTGTTGAACAAGACGGACAGAGGCTCATCTTGCATCCTGCAAGTGAAGTTGAATCCCAGACTTTTTACTGTAAACCTGCCTTTGGGGGATGCTGTGAGATTACAAGAGCCTGGCTCCCAGGAGGCCCTGAAATGGAGCCTCCTTCCTGCTTTTGGAGTGTCTCCTCCAGGAGAGTGCTGATTGGGGCAGACCGCATGATCTATTCAAATTGTGTATCAGCTACAGACTCCAGGAAAGTGAGCAGGTTGGGGGTCACCCAGAAGCAGGCGAGATTTCAGAGGAGGTCCAGCCGGCACAGACGACTGCAGAGAGGAGGCTTCAGGCTGGGCGGGGGCAGTGCAGGAGAGCACTTCCCCCTGTGCCAGTGAGGACTAGGGCTTGCAGGAAACAAGGCCGCCACCGTGGGCCTGCCCAACTCCCCATCTGCTCGGGAGAGAAAGGACATGGAGCAGAGGCAGGAATTCAGGCAATTAATCCTTTATTTAAAGAATAATAAACAGCCAGATTTTACATACTGAAAGAGGGAACAAGGTAAAAGGGGTTAAAAACTAAAAAGCAAGGATGGCAGACACCAATTAACACAATGCTAATTGACAATTTCCCCAAGCTTCCATGAAACATGCCAGGCCGATTTCCCCAATTGCTAATTAAATCAAACCGCACACACAATACTAATTTCCCTAACTTAGGGAACTCAGTAGACAAATAAAATGAGAAACTAACTTAAACATTTTGTCAAAGTATGGGAAGACGGATGAATGAAATCTTAACATGAATAAACTTTGGCTTCGTGTAAATTTGTTAAAGTTCTGACATGTTTAATGAAGTCGTGAAATATTCTGGTATCTCTGTTCTGCTCACAATTGCATAAACGTTCTTCGCTAATCACAAAATAATACACAGCAGTCCTCTTACACTTACACTCTCTCCCTCTGGTGAAGGGTACCCAGCACATCATGGAAGTGACATGGAAATTACACCTTTTAAAAATTATAAAATACCTACTTAATTACAATTAAAAACAAAGAAATAACTTTTTCTTTAAAATAGTCCCCGAGGTCTTTTGAGCTGGAGTCTGGCTTTTTGAAAAAGAGAAACCAGTCACTTAATCACAGAGTTGAGTGTGGAGGCAGCTCACGTTGGCTGGTGTTCTGGCGACCCTCCTCCCGCAGCCCTGCTCTGATCTATCTCAGGGGCCCCGTGGCTCCCTTTCCCACCAGCCCCTGCTGCAGCCTGCTTTGAAGTGTCCCCTTTACGCTCTTGCCTCTTGCTACACTCAGGGTCTGCTAGATGCATCCCCGTTGAATTTCCCTGTCACAGAACGGGGACGGATCTTTGAGGTCATCTGTCTAATTCGCTCATCTTCCTGTTGAGGAAACTCAGGCCAAGAGATGAGAATGTGCCTGAGATCTGACAATTGACCTGAGGCCCCCAGGTTTGTTTGTTTGTTTTTTAAATTATGTGAGAATTATATGATTGTCTGAATAACTGGGGCTTATGCTTCCATTGTGTCCAGCCACTGCTGTAAGAGCTCCACACAATTAAGCCAGTGATCCTTGTAATGATCCTGAGAGGTCAATATCATTATCTCCCCATTTTATAGACAAAGAAACCGAGGCACGGCAGTGTTGAGTAGCTCACCTGAGGTCACATCCCTAAGTGGCAGAACTAGATTTAACTCCGGGAAGACTGGCTCCAGGTCCACGCTCTTAACCACTCCATTAACCTGCTCTTTCGTAGACTAATTAGAAAATACAGAGAGAAATAAAGTAGGAAATGAGAATAAATGTCACGTGTAGTAATACTTTTCAGAAAGATATAACCATTATTAGAATTTTGGCCATATCCTAACATAATTTGTCCTCCTTCTTCTTGCGTATTAAAACATAGAATTAAACATATCCACATGCTTTCCTATGATTCACTTGATTTTGCTTTTTTTTCCTAACAGTGTTCTGTGAACAGCTTTCCAGTGCCTATAAACGCACATGTGCAGCATGAACTTCAGTGGTTGCAATGCATCCCACTGAATGGATGTGCCACAGCTGAGTTAACCTATGCACTGTGGTTGACATTTAGGTTGTTTCTTCTTTCTCTCTCATAGCATGCCGCAGTGGACCTCCATATGCAAACATCTTTATTTTCTTGTTGCATCTTCCTTATGGTGACCCCTTCACTGTTGTATATATGTATGGAAACCAGAAGATCTGAAAGGTGAGGGGAAGAGAGTGTTAAGTGGAGGTAGAGGACACCCCTAGATGTGCAGGTCGAGGAAGCTGGACTCCCAACCAGCAATGGAGGAAACCCCCACTCCCTAAGTGAAATATTTCACCACGGGTCCTTTCTTGTGCAATTTCTTGTGGATCACTAAGGCAAGGGTCAGAGTCCCCTCAAATAAATAATGGACACTCACCATCTGAGATTGAGTAAACTATTCTCTAAGGGTGATTAACTTCAGACGTGTGTGTGTGTGTGTGTGTGTGTGTGTGTGAAAAATTATTACATTTTAGGGTATTGGCTGCTCAGTGAAGTATATGAAAACTAGGCTGTTGGTGAAACTTGATTACGTAGCTTCGCATGTTCCACCCACTAGCCAGAGGGGCAAGTGGGTATCTTTGCTCAGCCTGGGATGTAGACGTGGGAGATGGCCACGCGCAGCCGCGGAGCTGGGTTCTTTGGCCTCTTTGTCCTGACACTGGTAATGCATTTGTCAAGAAGGAGGATGCTTATCTGTCCTTGTCCCTCCCTGGGACAAATGCAGACCTGTCACTGTGAGATCAAGGGAACTCTGGAGCTGTGTGGAAGGACAGCTGAAAGTCTTTCTCGTTCATTGTGATTTATCATAATCACTGACCCCTCCCCCAGGATGAAATAGGAATGAAATAGTAATGTGATAGGTTAATGCTGATAATTAAAGAGAGTTTAAGACCAGTATGAGACTGAATTGTGTGTGTGGGTGGTTGAAATGGCTGTTTGATGTGAAAGTCAATGATTGAATTATTCAGAGAGAGTGATTTCCAAACGATAATTTTACACTTTACATAACTGGTTTTGATTTATTATAGTGGCACCCAGTTGAGCCGCTTTAGTTCTAAGGGGCTGTCGGCTTTGCCCTCCCCAACCCCCGGTTTGGAGCCCACACACACAAAAACCTGCTCATGTCTGAAATTTGATGGTATTGTTGTTATCTCTCTGGCATGAGTTTCCCCCCTCGTCCCTCATAAGAGTTTATGGCCTGTTTGGCTTTGCAGTTTATAATCTGGCAGAGGGTGTGTGTGAGAGTGTACAGGAGCGAGTGCATACATGCCTGTGTACGTGTATAGTGAATGGCCCAGATAACCTGATCTCTCCTTCCCTTTCATTGTGGTTTTACGAAAGCTTTGATCTTTTGTCATTTAGCAAGAGGTAGGGCCATGCTGGGAACAGGACCCCATGGGCAGCTGGAATGAAAATGGTGTGGCAGCAGCAAGTTGCAATGCTGCTTCAGAACTGAGAGGAGAGTGAAAAGCTTGGGAGCCCCACTTCCGGATCAACCCAAGAGGAGGAATGTGAAACTTAGAGAACGTATGAACTTATGCCAAGTAAATCCATCTGAAAAACCAGGCCTCCAGAGGCTGCTGTTTCTCATCTGAATCTTTTTTTTTTTTTTGCTGGAAGTGACGCAAACCAAGGCACACTTATCCCGCTGATCTTTTCTGAAGCAGCCTAGAATGCACGTGACACGGGACAGGCAGGCAAGTTACTTATCCTAACAGATCTTCTTGGTTGACACCATGCTCCAACCCTCCCCTCCCAACACTGCAGCCTCCATCCTTCCTTTGGGATTGAGGGTGGCTTATTCTTATGAGTAAAAGCAGTAGCAGGAAGATGATTTGTTTAGTAACAACCCTGAGCACTTACATATGGTTTAATAACGTGGACAGCAGCTAGCATTTGTTGAGTGCTTGCTTTGTGACAGGTACTGTTTTAAGCACATTTACTGTATTAACCCATTTGATTCTCTGTAGAACCCTCGAAGTATTATATTTGTTTTTGCCTCATTTTATACATCAGGGGCTGAGGGTCACTAGGTTGCCCCTGAATGTAGTGTCTGCACTCAGAATTCTTTTTCAGCACTGGTCCCAGTGAAAGATGCCACACTCCATGCTTACTCCTTCAGTAAAGGAGGTCTTTATTTTCTGAAGCCTTTTGGATGGCTGGTTGCATGTCTCTGATCTATGGCTCCAAAATAGGCAGGAATAGAACAGACCCATCGGAGAATATGCTGGAAAATTGTGGGGGAACTCAAGGAGTTTGGGGATGGTGAGGAAAGGCGGGGAGAATGGAAGCAAGGAAAGGAATTAGACACCACTGTGGGGGAAGGGCAAGAGTGGGGAGGGAAAGAGGGCATCAATAGATTCAATAAAAAGGAAGTCTGGACCTTGCCCCTCCGGTTTGGCACTTGGGTCACATTCCCATGAGGCCAGTCCTGAAAGTAGCTTAAATTTTCCTAACCTGTAGAACTGGTCAACTGGACACTGTCTCTCCTCTCTGCTTTGATCTCATTTTAAAAACAGTGTTCAAAATGTGTCAAACTGGGGCTTACTTTTAAATTAAAAAATTTTTATATTTATTTACTTCTTTTACTGTCTTGGGTCTTAGTTGCCAGACTCAAGACCTTTCATTGTAGTGTGCCGGCTTCTCTAGCTACCCTCTGGCATGTGGGATCTTAGTTTCCCGACCAGGAATTGAACCCAAGTCCCCTGGATTGGAAGGTGGATTCCTAACTGCTGGACCACCAAGGGGAGTCCCAAGAACTGGAGTTTAGATACTGTGGAGGTACCCAGTATTGCCAAATAAATCTGGGGTATGATTTCAAGGAGGGGAAGTTAAATGAGTTCATTGGCTAGTAATCAAAATATTACTTTTATAGCAAAATACATCTCAGTAAATTATGAAGTAGAAAACAAAATTCTAATGAATCCTTAAAGCTTGGGATTTCTAAGAACTGAGCTAGGCCCCCAGAGCCCTGGCAGGGTGGATTCACTCTTCTCTGCCCTTTGGGCCTTTTGGGGAGTGAAGAGGAGCAATCCTGATGCACGTGTTCCCCTGGCCTTGCCAGGAATCCCGCCGGGCAGATGAGACCTGGCTCCTACCCAGCCCTGTTTCTGATTGAATCCAGGGGACTTCCATCCTCAGAACTTCTGTGGATAATATTCTGATAAATTTTGGGGTTAGGATACATTTCAAAGGAAGATGGGAACCCCAGAGGCCTTGGAGAAAGAAGAATGGAAACATAACACTCAAAAGCACAAAGTTTGGTACTTGACAAAAGATGATATAAAGCAACTCACAAGACAAATGACCAACTTTTGGGAAAAGATATTTGTATCACATATAAAGGATTAATATTCTTAGTATACAAAGAGGTTTTATGAAGCAAAAAGTAAAGGACAACAGATAGAAAAAATAGAGGAAAACATAGTTTGTATTTTTATAGAAAAAATGACTGATAAACATTTGAGAAGAAAGCCTTACCAGTTATTAAAGAAATGTTAATTAATCAGTAACATATACTTTTTTTTTTAACCTGGGAGATTTGAAAAAATGGAGATAATTTGATGCTGGCAAGCATGCTGGGAATTGGGCAGACTCATCCAGTGTGGGAGGGAATGGGTGTATTGGTACAGCCTCTCTGGTGAGCGGTTGGACTGAATTTCTTAGAATTTAAAATGATCATATTGAGTACCTAAAACTGTAATATAGCAGGAGTATTGTGTCTGTATAATGATGAATGTATAGTGACATTCTTTATAGTTGGTTATGAAGTAGTTGATTACGACTTAAATGTCCACTGAGAGGGAAAGTGGTGAGATATACAGCTTCATCCGTGTGATGGGAAGTTACCTTATCGTGTTACGCACTGTGCTGTCATGGCCTGCTCTTTATGGCCCCATGGACTGTAGCCTGCCGGGCTCCTCTGTCCCTGGGATTCTCCAGGCAAGAATGCTAGAGTAGTTAGCCATTGTCTACTCCAGGAGATCTTCCCGACCCAGAGATGGAACCCGGGTCTCCTGTGTCTCCTGCATTAGCAGGCAGATTCTTTACCACTGTGCCACCTGGGAAACCCTCATTATCTTATGAGATAAATCTTTATATGCAGATGTGAGAGTAAGAACAGTGCAGGCTGACAGTGTCACTTTTTGATTAAAAAAAGATGTATATTTATTTTTTAATTTTATTTTCTTATGGTAGTTACATCCATGTTAAGCTGGAGCAACTTTATTAAAGGTGAATCACTGAGCTTCCCAGGTGGCGCAGTGGTAAAGAATCCACCTGCCAATGCATGAGACACAAGAGATTTGGGTTCGATTCCTGGTGCAGGAAGATCCCGTGGAGTAGGAAATGGCAACCCAATCCAGTATTCTTCCCTGGAAAATTCCATGGACAGAGGAACCTGGAGGGCTACAGTCCATGGGGATGTAGAGTCAGTCATGTCTGAACAACTGAGCATATGCACACACGGGTGAATGAGAGAAAGGGACAAATCCTTGGAGCAGCAATGAAAAACCAGAACTGCTAACTATACCTGGCTCTTTTAAGATTTTTTAAAGGATGTATGTTTATTTTGTAGTTGTGTTGTCTAAACATAGGTACAAATCAAGGAGGAAAAATACCAAGTATTTTGGTACCAAGAGGGCTATAGTCAGTGAGATTAGAGATGGTTTTTCTTTTATGTGTTTTGTAGTGCTTTTCAGGATGAAAGCAAATGCCCTCCTGTCATATCACCTGCTTCCTGTGCAGCCTTCACTCAGTATTCAATATTCACCATTTTGTGTTTCTGGTTACCTGTCAAAATGAATATATTCCTCCTTGCCACCCCCTGCCACCTTACTATACTCAAGGAATCCAAGTTTTCAGTCCTGGAGGTATCTTGTTGTTTCATCCCACCTCCCTACTTTGCAGTGTTTTGCAAATGAGTGTGTGAGGCTCTGAGGGAACACACGTTGCCATATCCTTAGGATAGCCCTGATGGGTCTGTTGTGCCAGCATCCTGTCTAATTAGTTCTCCCTTTCAGTCTCAGATGTGTCATGATCTGGACGATATATCACATGGCTACCCTGCTTGGAGCAGTCACGTGACAGTTCACGTTCATGACATTGGTGAGAAGCGGAGACAGAAATGAAACCCAGAGCTCCCAGTTTCACTGGATACAGTCAAAGGCAAGCCCTGCCTTCAGTGAGCTTCTAGTAACCCTGGCAATAAAAGGCATTTTCCTACAAAGACAGGTGGTTCTCTGGGGGAGAAATATTGGATTTAACTCTCGGTTCTGCCCCTACTGGCCGTTCTCTGAATCTCAGCTGCCTTATCTATAAAGTGGGGTTACTGTGCCTATCTCAGAGGGTTGTTGTGAGTATTAAATACAGTGCTGAGCATTATGCTTAAAACATAAACCTCATTTAAGAAAAGAGCAGTCAAATATAATGCAAAATTATATAAGGCTCCGAGTATATTGTTCAGTCACTCAGTTGGGTCCAGCTCTTTGAGCCCATGGACTGGAGCACGCCAGGCTTCTCTGTCCTTCACCATCTCCCAGAATTTGGTCAGATTCATGTCCATTGAGTCAGTGATGCCATCCAACCATCTCACCTTCTGTTGTCTCCTTCTCCTCCTCCCTTCAATCTTTCCCAGCATTAGGGTCTTTTCTAATGAGTCAGCTCTTTGTATCAGGTGGCTGAAGTATTGGAGCTTCAGCATCAGTCTTGCCAATAAATATTCAGGGTTGATTTCCTTTAAGATTGACTGGTTTGATCTCCCTGCTGTCCAAGGGACTCTCAAGAGTCTTCTCCAGAACCACAGTTCAAAAGCATCAATTCTTTGGCAGCCAGCCTTCTTTATGGTCTAGCTCTCACATTCATACATGACTACTGGAAAAACCATAGCTTTGATACATGGATCTTTGTCCCCGATGTAAAAATGAAAGTTGGATCATGTACTGGAACTGAAGGACACTAGGAACCTTGGACAAGTCCAGTCTTACTTCATAGGCACACTTTCCAAGTACCCTAGGGCAAATTCTTCTTTAGAGATGCCAGAAGATGGAAAAGTTTTGAGTGCTTGTTAGAAGTTGAGCTCGATGACTGAGTAGGTTGATTCATTTGGGTGAGTGTGGTGGAGCCAGAGGCTGTTGCAGTCAGAAGGGAGCTTGGAAATGGCATAGTGCCACTCTGGGCAGAAATTGCTCTGGGAGTCTTTGGAAGCCAGAATCAATGTTGTCTTGCACTAGTCCCACTGGGAGACAAGCACCAAGAGCCCGCTGGACCTCTCCCTTGTCCCTGGCTTTCTTCCTCAAGGAGCCCTGGTGGGGAAGAGACCCTGAAAGGCTCACCTGCCACATCTTGCTTGGACATTGACCACCTAGCTGGTGTCAGAGGCGATCAGTTCTTACCCTCTTCATCCCTGGAAAAAGCTGAGTCTGCTACTATTTCCCTTATTTTCTGGTGGGCATAGAAAAGGGCTTTGGGTTTTCACTTCTGAATTAGCAAGAAGAAGGGGCAAAGGACCTGGGTGAAAGCAATAACACAAAACAACACTTCCGCTGTGCCCCACCCCCCGACTTGATCTGTTTGGAAATTTGAGCCTAAAAGCTCACTCATTCTAAGAAAGTAGATTATTCCAGGACAATGAAGGCATATTCCAAGGGGCTACATGCTTGAACAGGAGCTAGGATCACTGGACAAAACCTTTAGTCTACTCCTTTGTACACTACAGCAAAACTTTCTAAAATTTTGTGAGCATTTACTATGTGCCAGCCACAGGGCTAAATGTTTTACAAGCATAATCTCATTTAATTCTAACAAGAACCTCTGAGCTTGGTGCTATTATTATCTCCATTATTCAAATACTGAGACTGAGGCTTAAAGAAATTAATTTGCCCAATGTTCTCAGCTAGAAAAATCCAGAGTATGAAGCCAGACTCTGATGTCAACAATTATGTCTTATTTCTGTATGCTATAGTCTCCCTGTTAACATAAAATGTGCCAGGCACTGTCCTAGAGAAGAGCTCTATTATTGGCAGGTTTTGACCATGAATTTTCATGGCACACTTCAAATATTTGTTATCCTAATTCTGATTGATGCCTCCTTCTTCCTCCACCTCCTCCTTTTTTTCTAGAGGAAGAAAGTCTCAAATACCTACTGGTTGCTGTACCTCCCAGCCTATGTGGTCAATGTTTAATTACATTAACATTTGTTTTCACTAAAAAAGTAATCACATTACTGCCTTTCATGTCACATTAGTGAAAATGGATACCAATATGATACATATTAATAGAATATGATGGGAAATTGCTAATACAATTAGACTTTCACATTTTATTAGTTCTGGAGTGACACTATACACAGAAGAACAGCTCACGTTAGTGGTGATGAGGAATGGCTGAGAGGTAGTAGATGCCTGTCTACCCTGCAAAGGGAGAGCAGGCTCTCAGGGAACCCTGGAGCATTCAGGGGGTCTCATGCTAGATTTCTGAGTCCTACTTCCTGTTCCCTCCTGTTACATGAGCACCTTTGGGCTGGGACAGGAATTCTTCCTTCACAGCCAGACTGTGTTGCCTGGATTGTGGTCATTAAAGTATCATGTGACATGATTCTGCCTGGGTGGCTCCAGGTCAGATAGAATTAATATTTCATGATCCCTTCTGTGGCGGGTGCTGGCGGGGTAGGGGACACAGGCAGGGAAATGTCCCTAGGGCCCATCCCAACACTCTTTAGCAGCTTTATGGTGGTCCTCTGCCTTAGGGTCGGGGCCTCTGGAATAACATTTGGTTGCTTTTGCCTCCCAGAGGTTTCCCCACCTTCCATCCTTCTCTTCCTGCCCAGACTCACCAGGGTGATGGTAGGAAATCCTTCTTGACTGTGTTACTGGTGGACATCTGAAGGTGCATTGTTCATCCTCAGTCCTGGTTAATTACCTCTTGGTGTGTTAGATTTTATTCCTGTGACTTTGTCTCCTTCCCCACTTGAAACACTGTCCAAATCCAATTTGTCTTCTCAGGCGCATTTCAGATCCCATTTCCTCCAAGAAAAAAATTTTTTTGATTAAAAACTCTGAGAGTGAAGCAGACAAAATCTGATAATATTAGACTTGAAAGAAAATGAGGGCTGCCATGGCCTCTGCAGAGCATGGGGTGTGGTACAGTCTGATATATAAGGACCAGGACTCAGAGAGTGGCAGGGTTCCTGCTTCCTTCCCGCTGCAGGCTTTCTCCTGGTCTTCGATTTTATCTGTCCTTCCCTGGAACAGGATCCAGAATTTGGGATCTTGGGCTGAAAGCCTGTGCTGTGACAATTGTGAAGAAAAACGGTCACAATTAAGGAAGATGTCTGTTACCTTGACAAAGGATTCAGTTTAAAGAGTGGGGAAATAGAGGAAGAGAGAAACAGGTGAGATGAGGACCACCTGGCCTTTAAATAATAGATAATTTACTTTGGAGAAAGTTACACACTGTCGAAATACTAAAAAGAGAGCTTATAGCCTCAGAATAGTCAGCGAATGTAAACCAGTACGGCAGCGGGACTTTCATTCACCAGCTCTTTCATGCTCCTTTCTGGGGAGGGCCACCATGGAGGCTCTGGAGAGAATGGGGAGAAGCAGCAGACTGGAAGCTTGCCCTCTAGAAGCTTATGAGGCTGCATGGCCTGGAGGCAGGATTTCTGATCTGAGGATGGTGAACCCTCAGTCTGCACTCAGATTCCTCACCTGAAGAACCACGGGTGCTGCGACTAAGCTGATGTGTCAGGCTGCCTTCTCCTCTAAAATTCTGTAACTTCTGCTGAAGGATGTGTATTGTTATTGTTCCATCGCTAAGTCTTGTCCGACTCTTTATGATCCCATGGACTGCAGCTTGCCAGCTTTTCCTGATCTTCACTATCTCCTGGGGTTTGCTCAGACTCCACTGAGTCAGTGATGCCATCCAACCATCTCATCCTCTATGTCCCATTCTCTTTTTGCCTTCAATCTTTCCCAGCATCAGGGTCTTTTCTAATGAATACACTCTTCAAATCAGGTGGCCAAAGTATTGGAGCTTCAGCTTCAGCACTAGTCCTTCCAATGAATATTCAGGGTTGATTTCCTTTAGAATTGACTGGTTTGTTCTCCTTGCTGTCCAAGGGACTCTCAAGAGTCTTTTCCGCCTTCTGGCCTGGAGTTCCATTCACCGCCTCCACCTTCTGACCTGCGCCAGCTGTGGGCGAGACCATTGCCGCGTTCCATTGTCTAATGGACAGGGAGGCCTGGCATGCTGGCATACTCCATGGAGTTGCAAAGAGTCTGACATGACTGAGTGACTGGACTGAACTGAATGGAACTGAAATACTCTCCAATCCAACTTTCATTTTTCTTTATCTCCCTCTGAAATATAAATGTAAGTTCAGTAATTGTGGATTGTTTTAAATTATTTAAAATGATTAAAACAAACTGTAAATACCTTTTCCCAAATATTTAGGAAATTCATACACTTGATTATGATTAACAATTTTCTTATTGCTGTTTTAATCTATATAGCCATGGTAAAATGGTATCATGGAATTATTACCAAAATATGAAAATATTGCTCTATAAAATAAATCATATTCTCTCATGACATAAAAGTGGTCAGCAATAAGATCTTTTAAATACATAAGTAATGCATTGGCTAGGATATAAGAGATGAGTCAAGAAAGCCAATTTTTAACAAAATTTTCCTTTTACCAAATTTTGAACAGAGTTAAAGAAAGCTTCCAGTGGAGATCATATCCCTTAATCTTCAAGATAAATTGGAATCTTTTAACTTTCAGTCTTGTTGGGGTCCAGCCCCGGTGGATCCAGGGTAATTCGAAGGGGAGACGGAATCGACGTCCTAGGAAAAACCTATTTACTTAGAAATATAAAGAGAGATTAGAAAAGAATAGTGTAGTAGGAAAATTAGTGGAGAAAAAGAGGCTGAATAAGTTGGTTTACGTGGAATATCAATAAAACTCCAAGACAAGGAGTTTGCACCACCTACGTAGGCCACCAGCGCCCACTTGAATAGCAGAGGGTGCCCTGCCTTGGGCTCCCTCTTGCGTGGGTCTTAGAAGCCAGGGCAAAATTAGTAGGCCTGGCAAGTACCCACACTCCAGACGGGAATTCAGCCAGAAAAACGGAGAACAAGAAAAACAACATGGGGGAATCAGTCTTTCCAGAAACTGATCCATTTTCTTTATTTTCAGGTTTGCTTAAATACCTTTTGTTACACATAGAGACAAATGGAATAAAGTCATGCAGGGGTCAGCAGTCCTGACCTTTATCAAAATCAGGTGCTTCATATAAATGTATACAAAAAAGGTCTTAGGGGTTTTACATCAATTTCTGGCTAGGGGGCCTGCTAACATTGTATGATCCTTTCTTTCTGATAACGGTCAGTCAACCAGAAACTTATTTTCCAGGGGTGATTTTTCTTAAACCAGGCACCATGCTCTGAAGGTACCAGATAAAGTCTCATTCCTATAGGATGAGGGTGTAGTGGGTTACAATTAAGAAAGGAATTTATTTAGCCTAAGTTTAACATGATTAATCTTAAAGGTTAATACTTTTTTCTCCTATATGCTAGTTATATTCCTTATAAGGGCAGGGAATATGGAGATTAGCAGCAAACATTGGCCCAATAAATGAAAAACGCTTCTCCAATATAATTCCTAGTCAACCCACTATACTAATAATTTCTAACTTCCTTAAAAAATCTGCCTTTAGAAAGTTTAAAACATCTCATGCCTCTCACGGTTGGGAGGCTGTAAACAATCACATGTGGCTGGACAAAACTGTTCAGGCAGGCTAGGTAACCTTCAGAGGAGTTTGTAAGTTGAAACACTCTTGTCCCGCCCAGGAATTTTTATTGACTGGAGCTGCAAGTTAACTCCTTCTCTGAGAGAGGTGATAGGGGACAGCTCCCTGTAAAGTCAGAGGTATAGGTGAGAGCATGAAACAGTAAAGCAGGCAGACTCTGGTTTTGGGGGTAGATGCTTGGGAATAGGGGGTTTTCCTGAGGCCTGATCCTGCCTTTACGTATGCTGAAGCCTCCTTCCTCATGACTTTTGCTGCGGGTGGAGTTCCTCATGCTGGCTCCCAGCACAGTTTGGTTCTAGGAAATTTAGAGTTAGGGGTCACGTATTACTTACCTTTTCTGACTCTCACTTTTTAGAAATGAAAGCAAAATAATGGTATTGATAGAGATAACTTGTTTCAGATTATTCAATTTAAAATTCTAGTGAAAACAATAAAGAACTGTACAATTATGAGGTATTGTTATTTGGCAATAGATTTTACACACACACAAATATATAATCTTAATTATCTTTAAACAAATTTAGGGGATGAACTTTCTTCTTTTACAAACAGGTCTCGATTTCTCACTATGGATTTCACATTATTCTACCCATAAAAGTAAATACTATAGGCCACAGATTCTTTCACAGTACTTTATTTAATTTTAATTTTGTCTTTAGCAGCATCTTGTCTTCTGGGAGAAAATTCAAACCATTTCACTGTCAGCTAGCAGATTATCTCTTGGTGAGTTTGTTGATGGGTTGTTTAAGTTTACTTGCACTTTTAACCACCTTTACACTGTGGTGTACACTCTTCTTTCCAGGTATTTTCTATTTTCTATGATTACACATATTGGATTTTGAAAACTCAGTTTTACTAGTGAAAAAAAAACCTAATGAACCATAATTTATAGTTAACTAATGAAAGCTATTTTACTTCAGGTGTATATCCTCCTTTATCTTATCACTGACTTTTTTTTCTGATTTTTCATCTTCAAATTTACAACTTCACTTCTTCCCAAGATAATTTTTAGTTTTCTCCTGTTGGTTACATTTCTCAATTTTCCTATCTATAACTTTGTAATTTGTGTAAAGCAATTCCACATGATGTTAAGAGAAAAGCATTAACAAGAAGTATTAAGCAGAGATAATGTGGGCTTTTATTGTTTTCTGAATTAGTGTGTTGCTATCATTATTATTTTATAATGCATAATATTTCTTCCGTAACTATTGAGGAAATGAAACTATTTTGTTAATAACAAAATCTTACTTAAAAGTGCAGTCAGTCAGCATGGGAACAAAATGAAAACTGGAATATTCCCAAGTCTGAGTTGAGGCATATTAAGAACAGGATAAATAAATTTAAAAAATGATGATTGTCTAGGGACTTACTGTGAGACACAATTCTGTGTCTGGATGTTTGGGACCTTCTATACAATTGTTGCTTGTCTTTTTACAAGAATTAGACTAATCAGATATGATCATAAATCATATATCTGAGAGCTACAATGATGGAATAAAATATATAACACAATAATAGCTTTTAAATGGATTTAATATACTAATAATACATCTATTAACTCTTGGGAGAGGATTCTTTATGGGTCTCATGCATTTCTTTGCTTCTTGCTTCTACAGATAATAGTTGCCCTTTGCCCTTGTTTACATTCTCAAAAGTGTCATGTAGGGAAAAATTTGGAATATAGATACTGTCTTTTAATTTCATGGCTGCAGTCACCATCTGCAGTGATTCTGGAGCCCAGGAAAATAAAGTCCGTCATTGTTTCCATTGTGTCCCTATCTACTTGCCATGAAGTGATGGAACCAGATGCCATGATCTTCATTTTTTGAATGCTGAGTTTTAAGCCAGCTTATTTACTCTCTTCTTTCACTTTCATCACAAGGCTCTTTAATTTCTCTTTGCTTTCTGCCATAAAGGTGGTGTTACCTGAATATCTGAGATTATTGATATTTCTCCTGGCAATCTTGGTTCTAAACTGCGCTTCATCCATTCCAGCATTTCTTATGATGTACACGGCATATAAGATAAATAATCAGGGAAACAACATACAGCCTTGACATACTCCTTTTCCTATTTGGAACCAGTCTGTTGTTCCATTTCCAGTTCTAACTGTTGCTTCCTGACCCGCATACAGATTTCTCAAGAGGCAGATCAGGTAGTCTGCTATTCCCATCTCTTTAAGATTTTTCCCAGGTTGTTGTAATTCACACAGTCAAAGGTTTGGTGTAGTCAATGAAGCAGAAGTAGATGTTTTTCTGGAATTCTCTTGCTTTTTCTATGATCCAACAGATGCTGGCAATTTGATCTCTGGGTCTTTGTCTTTTGTAAACCCAGCTTGAACATTTGGAAGTTCTCAGTTCATGTACTGTTGAAACCTTGCTTGGAAAATTTTGAGCATTAATTTGCTAGCATGTGAGATGGGTGCAATTGTGCAGTAGTTTGAGCATTTTTTTGGCATTGCCTTTNCTCCTTTGCCTTTCACGTCTCTTCTTTTCTCAGCTATTTGTAAGGCCTCCTCAGACAGCCATTTTGCCTTGCTGCATTTCTTTTTCTCAGGGATGGTTTTGGTCACCACCTTCTGTACAATGTTAGGAACTTCCATCCATAGTTTTTCAGACAGTCTATCAGACCTAATCCCTTGAATCTACTTGTCGCTTCCACTGTATAATTGACTAGAATTTGGTTTAGGTCATCTCTGAATGGTCTAGTGGTTTTCCCTACTTTCTTCAGTTTAGGTCTGAGTTTTGCAGTAAGGAGCTCACGCTCTGAGCCACAGTCAGCTTCCAGTCTTGTTTTTGCTGACTGTATAGAGCTTCTCTATCTTCGGCTTCAAAGAATATAATCAGTTTGATGATGTCCATGTATGGAGCTGTCTCTTGTGTTGTTGAAAGAGAGCGTTTGCCATGACCAGTGCATTCTCTTGGCAAAACTCTGTTAGCCTTTGCCTGTTTCATTTTGTACTCCAAGGCCAAACTTGCCTCTTACCCCGTGTATTTCTTGGCTTCCTGCTTTTGCATTTCAGTCCCCTATTACGAAAAGGACATCTTTTTTGGTGTTAATTCTAGAAGGCTTGTAGGTCTTCATAGAACTGTTCAACGTCAGCTTCCTTGGCATTAGTGTTTGGGGCATAGACTAGCATTACTGTGATGTTGAATGGTTTGCCTTGGAATTGAACCGAGATCATTCTGTCGTTTTGGAGACTGCACTGAAGTACTGCATTTCATGCTCTTTTGTTGACTATGAGGCATACTTCTTTTTTTCTAAGTGTTCTTGCCCACAGGAGAACATATAACAGTCATCTGAATTAAATTCACCCATTCCCATCCATTTTGGTTCATTGATTCCTAAAATGTCGATGTTCACTTTGCTATCTCCTCTTTGACCATATCCAATTTACCTTATTCCATATACCTAACATTGCAGGTTCCTATGCAGTATTGTTCTTATGATGGTTTAGGTGCTCAGTCATTTCCAACTCTTGCAACCCCATGGACTGTAGCCTGCCAGGCTTCTGTCCATGGGATTCTCCAGGCAAGAATATTGAACTGGGTTCCCGTTTTTTTTTTTTCTCCAGGGGATCTTCCCAACCTAGGAATCAAACCCAGGTCTACTGGTTGCGGGTAGATTCTTTACCTACTGAGCTACAAGGGAAGCCCTGTTGTTCTTATAGCATTGGACTTTGCTTTCACCACCAGGCACATCCCAACTGGGCATCATTTCTGCTTTGGCTCAGCCTCTTCATTCTTTCTGGAGCTATTTTTCTGCTTTTCCCCAGTAGCATATTCAACACATACTGATCTTGGGGCTCATCTTTCAGTTTCCTATCTTATTGCCTTTTCATACTGTTCATGGGGTTCTCAAGGCAAGAATGCTGAAGTGGTTTGCTATTCCCTTCTCCAGGGAACCATGTTTTGTCAGAACTCTCCACCATGNTGCCTTTTCATACTGTTCATGGGGTTCTCAAGGCAAGAATGCTGAAGTGGTTTGCTATTCCCTTCTCCAGGGAACCATGTTTTGTCAGAACTCTCCACCATGAACTGTCATCTTGGTGGCCCTGCACAGTATGGCTCACAGTTTCATTGAATATCCCTAGACATTTTAGTTTTGTTATATGACGATGCCCCCTCCACACAGTTTTTCCCTTAAGCCTCTTTGACTTGGAACATTGCTAATTGCAATAATTTTCAGATTTTCCTGCACTCTTACTTCTTGCACTTATAAAATAATATATTGTACACTTAATTCCTCTCTCACTTTATCTTGTTAATATTTCCATCACTTTTTGACTTCTCATTTAAAAATATTCCTAAAGACTGTTTACTCTTGAAACAAGAAAATTAGCAGAAATCTTCATTATGTTTAACTGTTTAATATTCATTCACACTTGGGTCAAAGCAATGGACAGTTTTTTATAAATCAGTAAATGATACAAGAATAATTATGCAGGACAGTGAACTGATGAAAGAGATGGCTGAAATATTAATGAATGTGGTAAAACCTTGAATTTATTAAACATTTATCACTTTGCTTTAAATACTAGCATACATCCTGATCTTATTTTTTAGAAAACAATAAACAATTTGATTGTATACACAGCTTTGCATTAATAAACAATGTGTCAACATTTCAACATACTGCTTAAAGGTTTATTCTCCTATTCAGTCCCACATGAAAGAAAAATATTTCAATACTTACTTTTTTTTATCAACTGTCACACATTTCATCCTGGTTACCAGAAATGCGCATGTATCTGCTTCTTATCTAGCCTGAAAATAATCTCTCACATTTGGATAGCATAGCATCTTTGGAGTTTGAACTAGACAATATACATTCTCTCTTTTGGTTTATATGACTATTCTGTAAAATAGATAGACACTTAAGATCTTTATTTTGCATCTGAGACAAATGAGTCATATATTTAAATCTAGATCTTTAGTTGTTTCGTCCAACACACCTTTAACCACAATACAAATAGAAAAACAGGTGTTGTAGCTGAAATATGAATATTCTGATTTAAACATTAAATCTAACCCATTTCATGGACATCATCATATCCTCAAGGTACAGAGCCAAGGACAGGATCAGAGGTGCTATACTGTATTACATGACAAGAAATTAAAATGCACAGAGTCACTCAGTTACTGAGTATTCAAATATAGGGAGCAAATTAATATCAGGCACTGTTTTGGGATGATGCCTCAGTGATAAGTAAGTCTATTTTTAAAAGTTATCTTCTTTTACATTTCTCTATCTTTATTTTATTAACTGAAAAACAATCTATGCTGTTGTTTAATTATTGCAGGTATAGGAGCCTAACTCAAAGACTAGTGAACTAGAAAATCAAGAAGATAAGACCATATAGGATGTACACACGAATATGTCCTAGGGTCAAGTGAAACAATACGAATAATGTATAACCTTCGTTGAGTACAGAATCAGGTCAGAAACAAGCATGCTCAGTTTTGGTACCTGTTTGGGTGTATGAAGTGTTAACCTCTCAAGTGATAGACACATTTTCACCCTAACTTTTGAAGACTTCAGGCTGCATTTTAAAGGTATGTTAAGCATAATCTTTCTGCTTAATAAACTAGGAAAGAAACAGAATAGGTAAGTATAGCAACATATTAAAACAAAATGCCAGTTTTCAACTACAAACAAAGGTTTGCTACCACTTTATGCCCTCCAACCTTCCAAATGATGCCAACTAAGTTCATCCTCCCTGCTGAGCTCTGAAAAGGAGAGGCACCATGGGGATCAAAATTAAAACATTTAATTAGTTTATGGTTTAAATGCAAACTATCTGTGGAAAACAGCAGGCCAATCTTTATCCCCTCCACTCAACAGAAGTCACTTTGGTCCCTGGACAGCTCCACTAATCTTTTGAGTTTAAATACTTTTCAGTCGCCTTGCATTCTCCTTCAAACATCTTAACTGTCTCTTGGAAAGGACGATGCACTTGGTTACTATTTAACCACTTACCTGTTGAAGTAAATGCCTGAGAATTAAAGCTCCCTAGGGCTGGCAGATGAGGTTTCACATAGAGTAAGTGTTGCAACACATCTGGAAATTAAGGGCTTGGGGAAAATGAGGCTGGAATAAGTTTCCAAAAACACTTCTTGTAACTTGTAGAACTGCCATTATAGAAAGAAGTGTTTTAGTGGAGTCAAATTTATATTTCATGAACAACATTATGGTCCTTCTGAAATCTCAGTCATGTACCCCAATGTCATTAGCAGAGAGCCAAGGTTTCAAAAAAACCAAGATAACTGTAGAAAAATGACTGAGAAAAAGTTCCCAAATATTTTTTATAGATTTTAAATTTTTATATCTCATTTGCTACTTGGAAAATTTTGAGCATTAATTTGCTAGCATGTGAGATGGGTGCAATTGTGCAGTAGTTTGAGCATTTTTTTGGCATTGCCTTTCTTTGGGATTGGAATGAAAGCTGACTTTTTCCAGTCTTGTGGCCATTTGCTGAGTTTTCCAATTTTGCTGGCATATTGAGTGCAGCACTTTCACAACATCGTCTTTTAGGATTTGAAATAGCTCAACTGGAATTCCATCACCTCCATTTGCTTTGTTCATAGTGATGCTTCCTAAGGCCCACTTACCTTCAGTTTTCAGGATGTCTGACTCTAGGTGAGTGATCAGACCATAGTGGTTATCTGGGTCATTAAGATATTTTTTGTATGGTTCTTCTGTGTATTCTTGCCCCTCTTCTTTCATCTTCTGCTTTTGTTAGGTCCATACCATTTCTGTCCTTTATTGTGCCCATCTTTGCATGAAATGTTCCCTGTATATCTCTAATTTTCTTGAAAAGAGCTCTAGTCTTTCCAATTCTATTGTGTTCCTCTAGTACTTTGCAAATTAAAGATGCTTGCTCTTTGGAAGAAAATCTATGACAAACCTAGACAGTATATTAAAAAACAGACACACTACTTTGCTGACAAAGGTCCATCTAGTAAAATCTATGGCTNAATGTTCCCTGTATATCTCTAATTTTCTTGAAAAGAGCTCTAGTCTTTCCAATTCTATTGTGTTCCTCTAGTACTTTGCAAATTAAAGATGCTTGCTCTTTGGAAGAAAATCTATGACAAACCTAGACAGTATATTAAAAAACAGACACACTACTTTGCTGACAAAGGTCCATCTAGTAAAATCTATGGCTTTTCCAGTAGTCATGCATGGTTGTGAGAGTTGGGCTAGAAAGAAAATTCAGCACTGAAAAGTTGATGCTTTTGAACTATGGTATTAGGGAAGACTCTTGAGAGTCCCTTGGACTGCAAGGAGACCAAACAGTCAATCCTAAAGGAAATCAGTTCTGAATATTCACTGGAAGGACTGACGCTGAAATTGAAGCTGCAATACTTTTGCCACCTGATGCAAAGAGCTGACTCATTGAAAAAGACCCTGATGCTGGGAAAGATTGATGGCAGGAGGAGAAGAGGACGACAGAGAATGAGATGGTCGGATGGCATCACCAACTCCATGGACAGGAGTTTGAGCAAGCTTGGGAGTTGGTGATGGACAGGGAAGCCTGGNACCTGATGCAAAGAGCTGACTCATTGAAAAAGACCCTGATGCTGGGAAAGATTGATGGCAGGAGGAGAAGAGGACGACAGAGAATGAGATGGTCGGATGGCATCACCAACTCCATGGACAGGAGTTTGAGCAAGCTTGGGAGTTGGTGATGGACAGGGAAGCCTGGCATGTTGAAGTCCATGGGATTGCAAAGAGTCTGACATGACTGAGCAACTGATCTGAACTGAGTAGGTATTGTGTCTCCCTCCCAAGAAAACAATTGGTTTGTTTTTTCTCTAATACTATAAAGATCATATCTTCCTCCAAGACAAAAGTCAGAGAGGTTTGCTTGCAGCAGATTACACAAATCTCAAGTTTCTAATGCTCAGTGGTCCTCAGCTGTGACAGAAATCCACAGTATGTGTAGCATCCACCTAGGCCCCTGCTTGTCACTCTGCTGGGCTTTGATGGAAAGAAGAAGTGGCTTGTGTCATGAATCGTCACGCTCTTTGTCTCTGACTCGGGAGACTCTTGTTTTATATCGGCATCCATAAAGCTCTGGCAGGATCATTTGTCAGCTTATGAGTGCATCAAATTTTCAGACCTTTCACGGTTCTGGACATATCCTGGGAAGTAGGTTTTAATATTACATACATATCTTAAACGTGTAAACTAAGGAATGATTACCTTAAGTAACTTTCCCAAAGTCCTACAGACAGCGAAGAGAAGAGCTAAGCAAAGACAGCTTGACTCCAGAACTCATTCTTTCAAATATGTCACTACACTTCTGGTCATATTTACTTCTAGCTTCCTTAATGCCACTAATGGTTTGGGATGACGTGACTATGTCTCTACTCACAGTGAGTAAAGCGAAGTTGCTCAGTCTTATCCGACTCTGTGGCCCCATGGACTGTAGCCTACCAGGCTCTGAGGAGCCTCTCAGTCCATGGAATTTTCCAGGCAAGAGTACTGGAGTGGGTTGCCATTTCCTTCTCCAACTCACAAACAGTACTATAAGAGATTAGGTTTGACCTGGAAGATCCTCGAATAGAAGTCTTAAAATGTNGCTCTGAGGAGCCTCTCAGTCCATGGAATTTTCCAGGCAAGAGTACTGGAGTGGGTTGCCATTTCCTTCTCCAACTCACAAACAGTACTATAAGAGATTAGGTTTGACCTGGAAGATCCTCGAATAGAAGTCTTAAAATGTACTTCCCAAGAAATGACACACTCCGATCTCAGCTATGTCGATGTTTCAGTTGCACTTTTGTCATCTCTGCTCTGAGTATTTTGCAAGTAACTGACGATATCCACTCTACAGTGATCCAATATCCAAGATCATTCATTTTATGGAGGATTCCTTGTCCTCCTGAAAATAGTGCTTTCCTGCTGTGCTTCAGTCCTTCCCTTCACAACTCCCTTCTCTCAAACCCTTCACTACATTCTCTGAATGTCTCCTCACTGCTGTACTACTGTCTGCAGAGGACACATTGATTTTGCCTCCCTAGCACTGATTACCTCTCTTTGTGTAGCTGCTCATTTCCTTGACTCTCTGATCAGGTAGGTTCGATGTGCCTGACTCTGCTCTCCCTTTTTGGAACCAGGCATATCATTCAAAACTTGCCCATGAGATTCCCACCCTGCCCTGCCCACAGTGATTGATTCAGAAGCAGACATGTCAACCACCAGGCTTGATCAATCACAGCTAACGGGTATTGAACGTGAAGCTTTTGCCTGAACTATGGGCAGAAAAGCAAACTGGCTAAGTATGCTAGATTTTGGAAGTAAGCCTTGGCCTGCCAGTGGCCATGATGGAATCAAAACTATTTCCTCCCTGAGAATAAAGTGAATGCAAATTAAAGCAGGGCCAGGATATGGAAAGGGGAAAATCTATCAGTATTGTCTGAGCCCCTGGATTCAGCTGTACTATGCTTTATCTAGAAGTTTAGTTGTTGTTCAATTGCTCAGTCATGTCAGACTCTGCAGTCCCATGGACTGCAGCACTCCAGGCTTCTCTGTTCTTCACTGTCTCCAAGACTTTGCTCAAACACATGTTCACTGAGTCGGTGATGCCATCCAACCATCTCATCCTCTGTTATCCCCTTTTTCTCCTGCCCTCAATCTTTTCAAGCATCAGGGTCTTTTCCAAAGAGTCAGTTCTTCATATCTAGCGGCCAAAGTATTGGAACTTCAGCTTCAGCAACAATTCTTCCAATGAATATTCAGGGTTGATATCCTCTAAGATAGACTGGTTTGATCTCCTTACTGTAACAGACTCCCAAGAGTCTTCTTCAGAACCACATGTTGAAAGCATCAATTCTTCCACATTCAGCCTTTGTTAAGGTCCAACTCTCACATCTGTACATGACTGCTGGAAAAACCATGGTTTTGACTATACAGAACTTTGTTTGCAAAGTGATGTTTCTGTTTTTGAATATGTCAAGATTTGTAATAACTTTTCTTCCAAGGAGCAAGCATCTTTAATTTCATGGCTGTGGCACCATCTGCAGTGATTTTGGAGCCCAAGAAAATAAAACCTGCCTCTCTTTCCATTTTTTTTCCCCACCTGTTTGCCACGAAGTGATGGAAGCAGATGCCATGATCTTAGTTTTTTGAATTTGAGTTTTAAGCCAGCTATTTTACTCTCCTCTTTCACCATCACTGAGAGACTCTTTAGTTTCTCTTTGCTTTCTGCTATTAGGGTGGTGTCATCTGTATATCTGAGGTTGTTGATATTTCTCCTGGCAATCTTGAATACAGCTTGTGCTTCATCCAGCCCAGCGTTTTGTGTGATGTCCTCTGCATATAAATTAAATGAGCAGAGTGACAATAAACAGCCTTGATGTACACTTTTCCCAACTTTGAACTAGTCTGTTCTTTCATATCTGATTCTAACTATTGCTTCTTAACCTGAGTACAAGTTTCCAAGAGGCAGGTAAGGTCGCTTGGTATTCCCATCTCTTTAAGAGTTTTCTACAGTTTGTTGTAATTCACAGTCAAAGGCTTTAGTGTAGTTAACAAAGTAGATATTTTTCTGGAATTCTTTTGCTTTTTCTATGATCCAACAGACATTGGCAATTTGATATCTGGTTCCTCTTCCTTTTCTAAATTCAGCTTGTACATCTCGAAGTTCTTGGTGCACATACTGATGAAGCCTAGCTTAAAAGATTTTGAGCATTACCTTCCTAGCATGTGAAGTAAAATGACTGCAATTGTGTGGTAGTTTGCACATTCTTTGCCATTGCTTCTCTTTGGGATTGTAATTAAAACTGACCTTTTCTAGTCCTGAGGCCACTGCTTAGTATTCCAAATTTGCTGGCATATTGAGTGTGGCACTTTAACAACATCAACTTGTAGGATCTGGAGGAGCTCAGCTAGAATTCCATCACTTACTCTACCTTTTTCATAGCAATGCTTCTCAAGGCCCACTTGAAGGTCACCACCCCATGGAGGTCACCACCTCCATGATATCTGGCTCTAGGTCAGTGACCACACCATAAAGGTTATCCAGGTCATTAAGACCTTTTCTGTATAGTTCTGTATATTCTTGCCACCTCTTCTTAGTATCTTCTGCTTCTGTTACGTCCTTACAATTTCTGTCCTTTACTGTGCCCATCTTTGCATGAAATGTTCCCTTGGTATCTCTAATTTTCTTTCAGAGATCTGTATTCTTTCCCATTCTATTGTTTTCCTCTATTTCTTTGCACTGATCACTCAGGAAGGCTTTCTTATCTCTCCTTGCTATTCTTTGGAAGTCTGCACTCAAATGGGTATATTTTCCCCTTCTCCTTTGCCTTTCACGTCTCTTCTTTTCTCAGCTATTTGTAAGGCCTCCTCAGACAGCCATTTTGCCTTGCTGCATTTCTTTTTCTCAGGGATGGTTTTGGTCACCACCTTCTGTACAATGTTAGGAACTTCCATCCATAGTTTTTCAGACAGTCTATCAGACCTAATCCCTTGAATCTACTTGTCGCTTCCACTGTATAATTGACTAGAATTTGGTTTAGGTCATCTCTGAATGGTCTAGTGGTTTTCCCTACTTTCTTCAATTTAGGTCTGAGTTTTGCAGTAAGGAGCTCACGCTCTGAGCCACAGTCAGCTTCCAGTCTTGTTTTTGCTGACTGTATAGAGCTTCTCTATCTTCGGCTTCAAAGAATATAATCAGTTTGATGATGTCCATGTATGGAGCTGTCTCTTGTGTTGTTGAAAGAGAGCGTTTGCCATGACCAGTGCATTCTCTTGGCAAAACTCTGTTAGCCTTTGCCTGTTTCATTTTGTACTCCAAGGCCAAACTTGCCTCTTACTCCGTGTATTTCTTGGCTTCCTGCTTTTGCATTTCAGTCCCCTATTACGAAAAGGACATCTTTTTTGGTGTTAATTCTAGAAGGCTTGTAGGTCTTCATAGAACTGTTCAACGTCAGCTTCCTTGGCATTAGTGTTTGGGGCATAGACTAGCATTACTGTGATGTTGAATGGTTTGCCTTGGAATTGAACCGAGATCATTCTGTCGTTTTGGAGACTGCACTGAAGTACTGCATTTCATGCTCTTTTGTTGACCATGAGGCATACTTCTTTTTTTCTAAGTGTTCTTGCCCACAGGAGAACATATAACAGTCATCTGAATTAAATTCACCCATTCCCATCCATTTTGGTTCATTGATTCCTAAAATGTCGATGTTCACTTTGCTATCTCCTCTTTGACCATATCCAATTTACCTTATTCCATATACCTAACATTGCAGGTTCCTATGCAGTATTGTTCTTATGATGGTTTAGGTGCTCAGTCATTTCCAACTCTTGCAACCCCATGGACTGTAGCCTGCCAGGCTTCTGTCCATGGGATTCTCCAGGCAAGAATATTGAACTGGGTTCCCTTTTTTTTTTTCTCCAGGGGATCTTCCCAACCTAGGAATCAAACCCAGGTCTACTGGTTGCGGGTAGATTCTTTACCTACTGAGCTACAAGGGAAGCCCTGTTGTTCTTATAGCATTGGACTTTGCTTTCACCACCAGGCACATCCCAACTGGGCATCATTTCTGCTTTGGCTCAGCCTCTTCATTCTTTCTGGAGCTATTTTTCTGCTTTTCCCCAGTAGCATATTCAACACATACTGATCTTGGGGCTCATCTTTCAGTTTCCTATCTTATTGCCTTTTCATACTGTTCATGGGGTTCTCAAGGCAAGAATGCTGAAGTGGTTTGCTATTCCCTTCTCCAGGGAACCATGTTTTGTCAGAACTCTCCACCATGAACTGTCATCTTGGTGGCCCTGCACAGTATGGCTCACAGTTTCATTGAATATCCCTAGACATTTTAGTTTTGTTATATGACGATGCCCCCTCCACACAGTTTTTCCCTTAAGCCTCTTTGACTTGGAACATTGCTAATTGCAATAATTTTCAGATTTTCCTGCACTCTTACTTCTTGCACTTATAAAATAATATATTGTACACTTAATTCCTCTCTCACTTTATCTTGTTAATATTTCCATCACTTTTTGACTTCTCATTTAAAAATATTCCTAAAGACTGTTTACTCTTGAAACAAGAAAATTAGCAGAAATCTTCATTATGTTTAACTGTTTAATATTCATTCACACTTGGGTCAAAGCAATGGACAGTTTTTTATAAATCAGTAAATGATACAAGAATAATTATGCAGGACAGTGAACTGATGAAAGAGATGGCTGAAATATTAATGAATGTGGTAAAACCTTGAATTTATTAAACATTTATCACTTTGCTTTAAATACTAGCATACATCCTGATCTTATTTTTTAGAAAACAATAAACAATTTGATTGTATACACAGCTTTGCATTAATAAACAATGTGTCAACATTTCAACATACTGCTTAAAGGTTTATTCTCCTATTCAGTCCCACATGAAAGAAAAATATTTCAATACTTACTTTTTTTTATCAACTGTCACACATTTCATCCTGGTTACCAGAAATGCGCATGTATCTGCTTCTTATCTAGCCTGAAAATAATCTCTCACATTTGGATAGCATAGCATCTTTGGAGTTTGAACTAGACAATATACATTCTCTCTTTTGGTTTATATGACTATTCTGTAAAATAGATAGACACTTAAGATCTTTATTTTGCATCTGAGACAAATGAGTCATATATTTAAATCTAGATCTTTAGTTGTTTCGTCCAACACACCTTTAACCACAATACAAATAGAAAAACAGGTGTTGTAGCTGAAATATGAATATTCTGATTTAAACATTAAATCTTACCCATTTCATGGACGTCATCATATCCTCAAGGTACAGAGCCAAGGACAGGATCAGAGGTGCTATACTGTATTACATGACAAGAAATTAAAATGCACAGAGTCACTCAGTTACTGAGTATTCAAATATAGGGAGCAAATTAATATCAGGCACTGTTTTGGGATGATGCCTCAGTGATAAGTAAGTCTATTTTTAAAAATTATCTTCTTTTACATTTCTCTATCTTTATTTTATCAACTGAAAAACAATCTATGCTGTTGTTTAATTATTGCAGGTATAGGAGCCTAACTCAAAGACTAGTGAACTAGAAAATCAAGAAGATAAGACCATATAGGATGTACACACGAATATGTCCTAGGGTCAAGTGAAACAATATGAATAATGTATAACCTTCGTTGAGTACAGAATCAGGTCAGAAACAAGCATGCTCAGTTTTGGTACCTGTTTGGGTGTATGAAGTGTTAACCTCTCAAGTGATAGACACATTTTCACCCTAACTTTTGAAGACTTCAGGCTGCATTTTAAAGGTATGTTAAGCATAATCTTTCTGCTTAATAAACTAGGAAAGAAACAGAATAGGTAAGTATAGCAACATATTAAAACAAAATGCCAGTTTTCAACTACAAACAAAGGTTTGCTACCACCTTATGCCCTCCAACCTTCCAAATGATGCCAACTAAGTTCATCCTCCCTGCTGAGCTCTGAAAAGGAGAGGCACCATGGGGATCAAAATTAAAACATTTAATTAGTTTATGGTTTAAATGCAAACTATCTGTGGAAAACAGCAGGCCAATCTTTATCCCCTCCACTCAACAGAAGTCACTTTGGTCCCTGGACAGCTCCACTAATCTTTTGAGTTTAAATACTTTTCAGTCGCCTTGCATTCTCCTTCAAACATCTTAACTGTCTCTTGGAAAGGACGATGCACTTGGTTACTATTTAACCACTTACCTGTTGAAGTAAATGCCTGAGAATTAAAGCTCCCTAGGGCTGGCAGATGAGGTTTCACATAGAGTAAGTGTTGCAACACATCTGGAAATTAAGGGCTTGGGGAAAATGAGGCTGGAATAAGTTTCCAAAAACACTTCTTGTAACTTGTAGAACTGCCATTATAGAAAGAAGTGTTTTAGTGGAGTCAAATTTATATTTCATGAACAACATTATGGTCCTTCTGAAATCTCAGTCATGTACCCCAATGTCATTAGCAGAGAGCCAAGGTTTCAAAAAAACCAAGATAACTGTAGAAAAATGACTGAGAAAAAGTTCCCAAATATTTTTTATAGATTTTAAATTTTTATATCTCATTTGCTCCTATTCTTTTATCTTGTTTGATTAGAAAACACTTTTTGTTTCCTGATGTTTTCAACATTTATTTTATATATATATATTTTTAACTTACAGCAATGCTTTGAGTCAAGAAACGATCTGTTTTGCAAATAATGAAAATGCACAAATGTTACCTTGGCTTTCAGTTGAGGTCACACAATTAATTAATGCAGAACTAAAACTAGAATATAAATTTTCATAGATCATAGCCTAAGACTTTTCCATTAGAAAAGTGGGACTTCTTATACATTGAATTATATATATAAAGTATAAATATGTAAAAGGAATTCTAGTTGCTGAGACTAGGAAGGCTCTTTTCAGATGATCTGATAATACTCCTATGGGGAAAGAAATTTGTTCTGATTTAAAAACTATACATGGATAGATTGTGACACAACCACTTACCATAATGAACAGTCAATCATATGTAGGTAGAAGTCTAGGTTAGTTGGAAAGGTGAGACAAAAATGGAATGATGGGGAAACTGGGGAGGCAATGTGTTTCTTCAAAACTCCCAAACTTCCTTTCTTTTCCAAATTGTCTCTGATCACTGTAATTTGTGGTGAGAAGGGTCAGCGACAAAGCATCAAAGATCACAGCACAAAGGTGAAGTGATTCACCCTGCTTTAAAAATCTTAGTACAGAACTCTGAGATCTTCTAATTAAAGAACCAAGATAGGCATCTACTCGACCTTCACTTTGACATCTTCAAATTTAAAGCAATTCAAGTCTCACTCCCACACTCAGGTTAATTCTCACTAGAAGAAATGATTCTGACAGTTTCAGAAAGTCACGTTAAGCTCCTATAAGGAAAAAATAAAGAGTAAAACTTTCTTCTTTTACTAATAGATGTGTCTTCCAGTTAAGATTTCCCAAGAGCTCTGGGACTTGGGCCAGAGCAATGTGCAGCAATGGGCTCATGCTGCAGGCCAAGAACCAGAGGTGGGCATGTAGCTACCTCCAGTCCTTCTGCTAATCATCCGTGTGACCACGGGAGAAGTACTTACATTTCTCTGAAATGTAGTTCCTTCTTCTATGCTTGAACACTAATACTTAAAATTCTGGGATGTCTGGATGTTAGTAGTGAGCTAAAGAGTGCCCCCTCCCCCAAAAGATATCCAAAGATATGTCCTTGTTCTAATCACCAGCAACTATGAATACTTTATTTAAGAAAACAAAGGATCTTTGCAGATGTAATCAACTTACAGAGCTTAAGAGGAAGACATAGGCCTGGGTTTCTCTGGGTGGGCTCTAAATCTAATGACAATTGTCCTTATAGGAGGCATACAGAAAAAAGGCACAGAAGATTTCTTTCATCGGTGTCTTATTCTTTCTGTATACAGCTCTTCTGTCTCCTTGGGTAGGTTGATTCCTAGATAGTTTTTGTTATTATTGTTGCAGTGGTGAATGGGATTGATTCCTTAATTTCTCTTTCTGATTTTTCATTGTCAGTGTATAGGAATGGAAGTGATCTCTGTGTATTGATCTTCTATTCTGTGACTTTGCTAAATTCACTGCTTAGAATTGGTAATTTTCTGATAGTACCTTTAGGGTTTTCTGTGTATATAGGATCATGTCATCTGCAAATAGTTAGGCTTTACCTCCTCTTTTCCAATCTGGATTCCTTTTTTTTTTCTTCTTCTCTGATTGCCATAGCTAGGACTTCCAAAACTATGTTGAATAATAGTGTTGAGAGTGGGCACTGTTGTCTTATTCCTGATTTTAGAGGGAATGCTTTCAGTTTTCTATGTTTTTGGGAAATCAGTATTAGATAATCAATATTGTGAAAATGACTATACTACCAAATCTAATCAACAGATTTAGTGCAATCCCTATCAAATTACCAATGGCATTTTTCACAGAACTAGAACAACAACAACAAAAAAAACCCCTCACAATTCATATGGAAACACAAAAGACCCCAAATAGCCAAAGAAGTCTTGAGAAAAAAGAATGGAGCTGGAAGAATCAACTATCCTGACTTAAGACTATACTACAAAGCTACATTTATCAAAACAGTATGGTACTGGCACACAAACAGAAATATAGAACAGTGGAATAAGATAGAAAGCCCAGAGCTAAATCCGTGCACCTATGGGTACCTCATTTTTTACAAAAGCGGCAAGAATATAAAATAAGGCAAAGATAGTCTTTTCAATAAGTGCTACTGGGAAAGCTGGACAGCTACATATAAAAGAATGAAATTAGGACACTTCCTAACATAAAATCAAAATGGATTAAACACCTAAATGTAAGACCAAAAACTATACAACTCTTAGAGGAAAACATAGGCAGAACACTCTATGACATAAATCACAGCAAGATCATCTATGACCCACCTCCTAGAGCAGAAACAAAAACAAAAATAAACAAGTGGGACCTAATTAAATTTAAAAGCTTTTGCACAGCAAAGGAAACTATAAACAAGGAGAAAAGACAACCGTCAGAATGCTCATCAATGCTCATTATCAGAGCATGCATATCAAAATTACAATGAGATATCACCTCACTCTGGTTAGAATGGCCATCATTAAAAAGTTCACAAACAATAAATGCTGGAGAAGGTGTGGAGAAAAGGGAAGTCTCTTGCGTTGTTGGTAGGAATGTAAACTGATACAAACACTATGGAAGACAGTATGGAGATTCCTTAAAAAGCTAGGAATAAAACCACCGTATGACCCAGCAATCCCAGTACTAGGCATACACCTTGAGGAAACCAAAACTGAAAAAGCAGATGCACCCCAATGACTATTGCAACACTATTTACAATAGCTTGGACATGGAAGCAACCTAGATGTGCTTTAACAGATGAATGGATGAGAAAGTGTGGTACATATACGCGGTCATAAAAAGGAATGCATCTGCATCAGTTCTAATGAGGCATTTTAATCTAGAGACTATTATACAGAGTGAAGTAAGTCAAAGAGAAAAATAAATATCGTATGCTAACACATATATAGAGAATCTAGAAAGATAGTACTGATAAAATTATTTGCAGGGCAACAGTGGAGACACAGACATGAGATCGGACTGATGGACACAGAGGGGCAAAGAGGAGGAAGGAGAAGGTGGGATTTATGGAGAAAGTAACATGGAAACATCTATTACCATATGTAAAATAGATAGCCAATGGGAATCTGCTTTGTGACTCAGGGAACTCACACCTGGGCTCTGTAACAACCTAGATGGGTGGGATGGTGATGGAGGTGGGAGGAAGGTTCAAGAAGGAGGGAACACAGATAGTATAACTATGACTGATTCATGTTGAGGTTTGGCAGAAACCAACACAAAACTAAAAAGCAATTTTTCTTAGTTAAAATGATTAACAAAAAAAAAATGGCCAGCTATGCAACAATGGAAAGAAAGATTGGAATGAGGTGACCACAAGCCAATGAACACCTGGAGCAACCAAACTTGGAAGGGCAAGGAATGCATGCCACCTAGAGTGCTCACCTGTTGATGTTGGACTTCTGGCCATCAGAAATTTATCAGAGAGTATAAATTTCTGTTTCAAGCCAACTAACTTATTGTAACTTGCTGCAGCAGCTAAAGGAAACTAATAGAGCATTAAATGTTATCATTGTGAAGAATATACTTAATATATGATCTACAACATAAATGTTATTGGTAAATAGAAGCTATTATTATGCAAATGTTGAGCTGTATAAAACCTAGAGTGACTGCCAAAAGATACGTATACTTAAGAGAAGGACTGTTATTTTATTGAGCACTTCTTGCATGCCATGTGTTTTCCTAGGTGTAAATATACATTATATATTTTCTCCTTCTAGCTATAATGAAAGTAAATATTATGATTTCTTTTGATAGGTGAAGATACTGAGACTCAGAAAAGTGAAATGGTTTACCCATGCTTTAATTAAAAGTAGGAGAAATCAAATTCAGGTCTGTCTGTGGGACAAGTATTTACTCTCATTTTCCATGTTGCTTCCGTGAGACACAGGATGCAGGCATAACGAGTGGGGTTTGGGGGAAGAGAGTAAGCTGAAACTAGCAATTTGCGCAATAGTTTGTCAGGCTTGGACCTATGCATAAATCAAGAAATGAAGCAATGGAATGGATAATAGTGAATGTGGACAAAAGCAAGAGTGCTAGAAAGAGATCTTCTGTGAAGTCTGCAAACAGTTCTTAAATTATAGTCTTGGTAACTAATCACTCAATTCCCTGGAGGCAGAAACTGGCTGGAGGTAAACTATATGTGCTGAAGCTGAGCTCCAGTACTTTGGCCACCTGATGAGAACAGAGGGACACATGGAAAAGCCCCTGACGCTGGGAAAGGCTGAGGGCAGAAGGAGAGGGCATCAGAGGATGGGATGGCTGCACTGCATCCCTGATACAGTGAAAATGAACTTGGGCAAACTCTGGGAGATGGTGAGGGACAGGGAAGCCTGGAATGCTGTAGTCCATGGGATCCCAAAGAGCTGGACATGACTGGGCAGCTAAACAACAACAGCAACAAACCTGTATAGGAAATTAAAGTAGTTCTGATGCTATGGCTAGCAGAAATCTAAGCGGGCCCTCAAGATTCCTGCCCCCTGCGGTACGTTTGTATAAGCCCACCCTGGAGTACGGGTGGGAACTGTGAATATGATGGACGCCACTCCTAATTAGGCTGCTTGTATGGCAAAGGTAAGTGGACTTTGAAGATATCGTTAAAGTCCCAAATCAGTTGATTTGTAATCAAAAGATTGATTATCCGTGGTGGGCCTAATTAATCAGATAAAAGCCCTTGAATGAGCAGCCCTTCCTGAGGTTAGAAAAGTTTCCCCTGCTACCCTTAAGAAGCTAATAACCATGGACAGAGGAGCCTGTCGGGCTATAGTCCATAAGGCTGCAAAGAGACAGACAGACTGAAGTGATTTAGCACCCACTCAAACTACCTTTGGAGAAGGCCATGTGGCATGGGTCTGCACATAGCTTCTGTGAGCTGAGAGTCACCCTGGTCAACCCTCAGCTATAAATCAGGTACCCCGAGACCGTAATGATAAAGAGATAGATTTTGCCAACAATCTGAATACACGTGGAAGTAAATTCTTTTCTGATCAAGCTTACTGATATGAAAGTAGCCTGACCATTCCTTAAAATGTAGACTTGTGAGTCCATGAGCAGAAGACTCAGCTAAGCTATGTCTGGACTCCTAAGTCATCGCAACTGTGAGGTAATACATGCGTGCTGTTTGAAGACAGTAAATGTGTGGCAATTTGTATCATGGCAGTAGGAAACTAACACAGACAACTCTCAAAAATCAATTGTTTTGTTTAAATATACAATTTCCATGAAAGAAACAGGCACTGTGTTACAAACTAGACTAGAACCTTGCAGGATTTACTGATCATGCTGGATACTTAGGTTTGGCACTCCCTGAAATGGCAACCCACTCCAGTGTTCTTGCCTGGAGAATGCCAGGGACGGCGGAGCCTGGTGGGCTGCCATCTCTGGGGTCGCACAGAGTCAGACACGAATGAAGCAACTTAGCAGCAGCAGCAGCTTTGTTCTTAGAAAGTAGTCACCCCCTGACTTCAAACCCTCATCATCCATCCTTTCAATTTTTGAACATGTCTTTAGCACCTTCAGCTGTGAGCCCTGAAATCTGGATGCCACCTTTACACAAATATACATAAACTCATATAGCACATGCATGAGCATGCATTCATATCCAAGCATGCACACAGACATGAACTCAACACATTACACTACATGTACACACACACCACACACACATATACATACAGTTATTGTGCCTGATAACATGGATCATGCCCTTTTTACCTGCACAAAAGCCATGTTGGTTTTCATTTTATTCCTGTTTCTCTTTAATACTTAAAATACTCTTATGCCCAAATGTACCCTTGCAGTTGTACAGTTATGTACTTTTAACATTTTTTATCACATCATAAAATAGCACAGTGACAGTACTTTAATGTCCAACTTCTGCATTATTAATAGGAGAGGTTTTGCTTTTCCAGAGCATCCTGAATTTGTTGTGATCCACAGTCATTACAGCCCAATAAATATGATGTGGGTCAGACTGAAAATGCAGAGAATTTGTTGAACTCTGAATGTATTTGGTGGACTTTGAACCATTTACTGCCATAATCACAATGACACTATTTCAAAAGAAGCCTCTTAAGAGCTTGAAAGCAAATCTTTTTAGCACCATAAATGGTCACCTTATCCTGCAGCAAAAATAACCAATTTATTGGTAAAGGTTGTAACTTATTAACTTCATGTTTTATTTTCCCAAACTCTAGTAGTTAAAAGCAGAATGATATAGTTTGAGCATAGACTTATGATTAAAATTTGGCCCGTTAATGTGATCCAAGTAGTTTGTTTGTAATTCAGATATATTAATTTGTCAAGTTAGTATCAAAATCTTTCTACTGGATGAAATTAATATTTCAATATATTTTACATAATGGGTTTAAGTATTACTGATTAAACATGATAAATTAGTTTTGACTTATGAATATATTTTAAACAGGTAATACACAAAGTGATGAGGCACATATGCATATATTATATAAATAAAAATTATGCAAATAGACTAATAGTACCAAAAAAATCCCCTAATCAATACATAAAATAATATTTAGAAATGCTATTAACAAATAAAAGTCCAAATGAAAATAACTTTAAGCTACTTATCATTTATTATCAAATTAGCAAATATTTCTAAGGATTGTAATAATAAATTTTGCCATGGAAGTAATGAAATGGGCAACCTATCTAGACAGTGTGTATCAATATAATTCAAAAAGCAGGAAAATATATATACTTTGGACCCAATTATTCCAGTTTTTAATTGTAATTATTGTGATTGCAGGCATGAAATTAAAAGATGCTTACTCCTTGGAAGGACAGTTATGACCAACCTAGTTAGCATATTCAAAAGCAGAGACATTACTTTGCTGACTAAGGTCCGTCTAGTCAAGGCTATGGTTTTTCCAGTGGTCATGTATGTACGTAAGAGTTGGACTGTGAAGAAGGCTGAGCGCCGAAGAATTGATGCTTTTGAACTGTGGTGTTGGAGAAGACTCTTGAGAGTCCCTTGGATTGCAAGGAGATCCAACCAGTCCATTCTGAAGGAGATCAGCCCTGGCATTTCTTTGGAGGGAATAATGCTGAAGCTGAAACTCCAGTACTTTGGCCACCTCATGCGAAGAGTTGACTCATTGGAAAGGACTCTGATGCTGGGAGGGATTGGGGGCAGGAGGAGAAGGGGACGACCGAGGATGAGATGGCTGGATGGCATCACCGACTTGATGGACATGAGTTTGAGTGAACTCCGGGAGTTGGTGATGGACAGGGAGGCCTGGCGTGCTGTGATTCATGGGGCTGCAAAGAGTCAGACATGACTGAGGAACTGAACTGAACTGATGATTTTCAGAAGAAAATGCAGTACAGTTAAAAAAAAAAAAAAACCCTAGTATGGCAAAACCAATACAATATTGTAAAGTAATTAACTCCAATAAAAATGAATAAATTTATATTAAAAAAAACTCTAGAAGCCAAAAGGACAGGAATGTGACAATTCCATATTCAGTCCATTGAAAAAGTTAAATCATGATAATCTGTTTTAAANTAAAAAAAAAAAAAAACCCTAGTATGGCAAAACCAATACAATATTGTAAAGTAATTAACTCCAATAAAAATGAATAAATTTATATTAAAAAAAACTCTAGAAGCCAAAAGGACAGGAATGTGACAATTCCATATTCAGTCCATTGAAAAAGTTAAATCATGATAATCTGTTTTAAATAGGACATAATTCAACATATACTATGTCATCCTTGGTAAAGATAATTAGTGGGTGAGGTGTGGGTATGTGTTTATGTGTGCATGCATGCTAAGTCACTTCAGCTGTGTCTGACTCTGTGAGACCCTATGGACTGCAGCCCACCAGGCTCCTCTGTCCATCAGATTCTCCAGGCAAGAATACTGGAGTGGGTTGCAATGCCCTCCTGCAGGGGATCTTCCCGAACTCATGTCTCTTAAAATCTAATCTGCATTTGCAGGCGGGTTCTTTCTTTACCACTAACACCACATGGTAAGTCCCACGTTATACATATTTGAATACAAACATTCGTGTGACACATTGCTATGTGATTTTATGCTCAGTACAGTTTTCACTTAACATTCATCTTTATCTTTTCTAAGTATTAACATAATATATGTTCACCATAGAAAACTTTGAAAATACATTTCCAAAGACAAAAATTAAAAGTGAAAAAAAGAAAGCGTGTTGTCTTAATTTTAAATGACCATTGCACTTTGAAATTCGTAATATTTTACTACTAACTTGGGGATGTTTTAGTTTAGTTTCTGACGTTAGACATGTTATATCAAAAAGTAACGCCCAGATGTTTTTACATAGTATTCCATAGAGTCTCTTCAGGTAGAAAACGTTTTGAAATCTTCCTGCTTCTTGACTGCTCAAGCAAATATTTGACTGATAAATATAGACGACTTTAGCTATGATGGTAGTGACTGAGTCTTTCTTAAACTTTTCCAAGGATTATAGTTCTGGCTAGTATTTATTGATAGACTGAAGGTAGAATCAGGTCTTACGTTTCTGTATGTCTCCATTACCCTCATCCCAATATATCAAATTTGAAGTGAATGATAAATTTTTCCTGAATTTTAGTTTTGATATGATCCCTGACTATTGTTATTATTCGACTGATATGAAGAGAAATGGAGAATTTTATCCACAACTGTCCTTAAGAGAAGTTTCCATCGTAAAACTGGTCACTCTGCCTCCCTCCACCCATCTCTTCTGTTTCCTTCATTTCTCTTTTCATCTCGCTTCCGTTTTTGCATGCATTCAACCAGTATGTATGGGACACTCACGCATGTGTCAAGAAATGTGCTAGGCACAGGGATATAATTGTAAGCAAACTAGCTTTGTATCCCCTCCCAAAGCTTAGCTGATTCTAAACCAGAGTCAGGAATCCGAGTTGAACCTTAACACAAGTATTTACAATAATGTGTGGCAAGTAATACAAGAAAGAAAGAAAAGGGAGTTAAGAAAATGCTTAGATGCAGCTAGCTGTGGGTAAGGAATATTGCTCAGAATAGTTTCTAGACAAAGTAGCAGGTAGGCTGTGATCTAAAGAAACATTAAATGTTAGACAGGCAGTATTTATTTCTACTCTACAAGAATGGAAATAGTTGTTTATTCAAAGTTTCCACCTCATTAGATTATTGGTTCTTCATTGAATGTCTAACACCCCCCAAAGTGGCATACAGATTGTGTTTTAACAAATGTTTGATTAATTAATGCAGATATATATAAATTAACATTATATTGGTAAAATGCAATTTGATACATGTGCTTATAAATTATACAATTTTTAAAAAGCATGGATTTCAAGAAATATTAATATATTTCCATGTCTTCACAGTTAATCTTAGATTCTCTATTTTTTAAACTTTTTATACTCTGTTCTGCTTCTCTTATTCATTTGTAATTTTTGTCCCTATTAGTGAACTCAAAGCAATATATATCTAACTTTAACTTTCTGACAATATAATTTATTGTACCTTCAATACTTATTCAAAGTTTAATGACTCATTTTATGTATAATTTTATAAAAACATATGAATGTATATATTTTCTGAGTTAATATTTTCAATTTATTTTGATGTGTAGGACATTAGTTCTCAGCAAAAAGTAATAAAGAAATTGCCAAAAATTTTGAGTATTGAGTAATTACTTTGAGTATTACTTTGTTTTGCATGCATATAGAATTTATGCAAATTTACTGTTTATAGTAGAGATCATTTAATTAAAGAAGAATGAAAATAATTTAAAACCTTATTCAAAATTTATTTGGTAATGTGAAGATAGAATATACATAGTCACTAGACTCATGAATTCATAAATAAAGTAAATTTTAGAAACAGCTATGTTAATTGATAGCCACACCAAGGCAATGTGGCACCTAAAAATGTCATTTAAAAGTTGTTGGAATATGGTTAAGAAAATAAGCTTTAAGATCCCATTAGGAACTGAGCTCAGCAAGATTTCTACATATTTTTATGCTTACACTGAATACTGAATGTTTGTTTATGTTAGTCCAGATTGGTCTTAAATAACTCATTTTCTTGTTATTGCATATTCTCAATTATCTGAGAATTTAAATGCAAAAAACGAAGAGTATAGCATGCCAAAGACAGAAGTGGGCCATAATTTAATAAATATTTCATAAATTGCTTTTGAAACCAAATTATTTTTGAGAACTTCAGAGGCAAAAATATATGGTTTACATAAAATCTTGAAAAAGAATTTAGTTACTTCAAATACAGAACTGATTTTCAAGAGAAACAAGCCTATTTTCAAGAAACCAAATATGTAATACACACACACACACACAAACACACACACAAAATTATATACTGCTTTCTAGAAAATTGTAATATGTTCTAAATTATATTTTTACTTTAATAATTTGCTTCATCATTGTTGGGCTTTTCAGAAGGGGATTTTCTCGGTATTTAAAGTTTACCAGTTTTAACCTTTATGGTCTTGTAACTTTAATAAGATCCTGAATTACAATAGCTCAACTTGGAGAGAATGAGTTAATAGGATAGCTGCTGCTGCTGCTGCTGCTGCTGCTGAGTCGCTTCAGTCGTGTCCGGCTCTGTGCGACCCCATAGAGGGCAGCCCACCAGGCTCCCCCATCCATGGGATTCTCCAGGCAAGAACACTGCAGTGGGTTGTCATTTCCTTCTCCAATACATGAAAATGAAAAGTGAAAGTGAAGTCGCTCAGTCGTGTCCGACTCTTAGCGACCCCATGGACTGCAGCCCACCAGGCTCCTCCGTCCATGGGATTCTCCAGGCAAGAACACTGGAGTGGGGTGCCATTGCCTTCTCCGAATAGGTTAGTTAGAAATGGTGAACTAAATAGAGTAGAAATAGTCAAACAAATCAGTGTTCTTTGTACTCTCATGTTATTTGTATCATTCAGCAAAATTCAAAGACCACAAAAATAAAAGTCAAAGGGAAAATAAAGATAATCAGAGTCATATTACCATTTATCAAACACACACACACACACATTATTTACCTAAAATATATACAGCTTCAAATTCCCACAGGTGGAAGACAGTATGTAGTGTTGAGGAAGCAAATCAGAAAGGGAGGTAATGAAAACAGGCATTTTATTTGGATAATCAAATTGATTTTCAGAGACTATAAAGGAAGTCAGAGACATGGTTCAATGCTTTAATATTATGGCTATTTCCAATGTAGGGACATGGAGCCCTTGCATAGCCATCACAGAGGAATCGACAGTCGCGCCATCTCAGGGTGTAGACTCCGTGCTGTGATGAAAGCAGAGAGGGACCACAGAAAGGAGTGGGGATTCTAGCTGATAGGATGCTGTGTAGTCCAACTGTCCCTACACAGCAAGTCAAGGGAAACACTGCTTTTGTGGTTTTGTTTGGACAGAGGAGAAACAAATGAAAACAATTTTAGTTCACAATTTTGCTCAGCTGTCAAAAAGCTTAAAATGTGTCATTATGTTAATTTATTAAAATGATGATGTACTCATTCCATTTAATAGCATTAAGAAGCTGCTCTCTACATGGATTATAATCTCAAAGACTGAGGAAATAAGGTAATTAGGAAAATAGTTTTATTTTTAATTATATGAAAGTAGAGCATTAGACTATGAATTAAGGAGAATTATTCATACATCAAGTTACTTTATTATGTCGAGTTTTTTGTTCTTATTTGTAATATAAAGAGAATTTTCTGTATCTGAATATGAAATAAATGCCTCACAGTCACTAGGCTGAGGACTAAAAAAGACTTCTAAATTCAAATCAGGAAAAATAAAGATGGTTATTAACATTCAACAAATGAAATTATTGAAATATTAACCTGAACTACCATTAAGGAACGGCGGCTGTGCGGGCGTAGAAGGGCTGAGAGGAGCTACTGCAAGCTCAAGGTCAGGAGGGGCAGCCGTGAGGAGACACGCCTCGTCCAAGGTAAGGAGCAGCGGCTGCGCTTTGCGGGAGCAGCTGTGAAGACATACCCCACATCCAAGGTAAGAGAAACCCAAGTAAGACGGTAGGTGTTGCGAGAGGGCATCAGAGGGCAGACACACTGAAACCATACTCACAGAAAACTAGTCAATCTAATCACACAGACCACAGCCTTGTCTAACTCAATGAAAGCAAGCCATGCCACGGGGCAACCCAAGATGGGCGGGTCATGGTGGAGAGGTCTGACAGAATGTGGTCCACTGGAGAAGGGAATGGCAAACCACTTCAGCATTCTTGCCTTGAGAACCCCATGAAAAGTATGAAAAGGCAAAATATTAGGATACTGAAAGAGGAACTCCCCAGGTCGGGTCGGTGCCCAATATGCTATTGAAGATCAGTGGAGAAATAACTCCAGAAAGAATGAAGGGATGGAGTCAAAGCTAAAACAATACCCAGCTGTGGATGTGACTGGTGATAGAAGCAAGGTCCGATGCTGTAAAGAGCAAAATTGCATAGGAACCTGGAATGTCAGGTCCATGAATCAAGGTAAATTGGAAGTGGTCAAACAGGAGATGGCAAGAGTGAATGTTGACCCAGTGGTCATGTATGGCTGTGACAGTTGGACTGTGAAGAAATCTGAGGGCTGAAGAATTGATGCTTTTGAACTGTGGTGTTGGAGAAGACCCTTGAGAGTCTCTTGGACTGCAAGGAGATCCAACCAGTCCATCCTAAAGGATATCAGTTCTGGGTGTCCTTTGGAAGGACTGATGCCAAAGATGAAACTCCAATACTTTGGCCACCTCATGTGAAGAGCTGACTCATTGGAAAAGACTTTGATGCTGTGAGGGATTGGGGGCAAGAGGAGAAGGGGACAGAGGATGAGATGGCTGGATGGCATCACCGACTCGATGGACATTAGTTTGGGTGAACTCTTGGAGTTGGTGATGGACAGGGAGGCCTGGCATGCTGCAATTCATAGGGTTGCAGAGTTGGACACGACTGAGCAACTGAACTAAACTGAACTGAACCATCATTCAAGCTGGAAAAATTTGTGGCCAAATACTTGTTAAAGGTTAAAGTAAACTTTTATTTCTAATCTCTTTTGATAGATTTCTAAGGCCTGATAGGAAAAGCAGCAACTTATTCTTTAGCTATAAAGAGAAGCCTTGGTACTTAGAGATTTCAGTGCAAGTCCTTTCATAATAATTTAATGTACTTAACAACAAATTGAGGTAATTAGATTTTAAGACTTTAACTTCTCAGTCATAGCAATTTATAATTCTTAGTAGCAAGGTTCCAATCATTGACATATATCAAAAGTATCTTTTTGGTATCAAGGGAAGGGGCTGATGTTCTTGGTAAGAGTAATTTTTCCATAATGGAGAGATCAAATTATAAAGATAACCTTGAATTAAAGGTGATTCAGCAAGAAAGTGAAGCCAATGTCCCTATAAAACAAGAACATGTATGCATTTGCACTAATTGTACTTTTGTTGAACAGCTTGTTAGATTTACAGTTGAGAAAGGAGGTAATTACAAAGTTTATTTTGGCCAACTAAATTTGGCCTAGAATTCACTACTTGCCTTTCTTGTTGTAGACCTGACCCAAAATTGAGTATTTTATCAAAATAAATAATTAGGTGTGCCTTTGAATATGGCTAAGGAACTAATCTTATTTCATAACATTGAATATTAAATTTCACTGTCATTTAGCTTTTGACCATTCTGAGCAATTATAAACCTTCCCCCATTTTTCCCTCACACAGTATATCTATAAGTAAAATATAGCCATTGCCTTGTATTACAAGTTATGGTTAGGGTATTAATACAGTTTTATCGTCTAACAGAACAAGTTTAAAAGTAAACAGTGTACCATAAATAATTATACTAGGAAATTAAACATAAGTCAAATTCATCTCAGCCCCATAATTAGGGCCATTAAAATTATTAGATGATAAAAATATTAGATGATAGGGTAGGAAAAGTCACAATAAAAATAAAACTTTGATGCGATTGGGAGAGTTTTACTTTGGTTTTCCAGTGAAACTCAAAGTATGAAATAAATATCATCTTGAAAAATGTTCCTAGATTTTAATTTATGAATGTCTAATTTTCTAATTTCTAATCCATCTAGTCAAGGCTACGGTTTTTCCAGTAGTCATGTGTGGATGTGAGAGTTGGACTATAAAGAAAGCTGAGTGCTGAAGAATTGATGCCTTTGAACCATGGTGTTGGAGAAGACTCTTGAGAGTCCCTTGGACTGCAAGGAGATCCAACCAGTCCATCCTAAAGGAGATCAGTTCTGGGTGGTCATTGGAAGGACTGATGTTGAAGCTGAAGCTCCAATACTTTGGCCACCTGATGTGAAGAGCTGACTGATTTGAAAAGACCCTGATGCTGGGAAAGATTGAAGGTGGGAGGAGAAGGGGATGACAGAGGATGAGATGGTTGGATGGCATCACTGACTCAATGGACACGAGTTTGAGTGGACTCCGGGAATTGGTGATGGACAGGGAGGCCTGCTATGCTGCAGTCCATGGGGTCGCAAAGAGTTAGACATGACTGAGCGACTGAACTGAACTGAATTTTCTTCTGACCTCAGTTCTTCAAGCTCATTCCACTTTTATTATTTAAAAACTTTGTAAATTTTTTAGGCTCTAGATATTGAGATTTTATATGATAATGTATATTTTATGTTTAATAGCCAATAGAAAATTAAAAAAGAATAGAAAATTGCCAACAAATTTCTGATGTGGAATATAGATTGGTAATTTTGAGGGCATTAAAACTGAGAGGATATTGAATCTTCAGTTCAGTTCAGTTGGATCTCCTTGCAGTCCAGAGGACCCTCAAGAGTTTTCTCCAACACCAAAGTTCAAAAGCATCATTCTTTGGCACTCAGCTTTCTCTCACATCCATATATGAAAGTGAAAGTGTTAATTGCTCAGTTGTGTCCAACTCTTTGTGATCTCATGAACTGTATAGCCCACCGGGCTCCTCCATCCATGATATTTTCCAGGCAAGAACATTGGAGTGTGTTGCCATTTCCTTCTCCGTGGCTCTGACTAGACAGACCTTTGTTGGCAAAGTAATGTCTTTGCTTTATAATACACTATGTTTGTCACAGCTTTTATTCCAAGGAGCAAGCATCTTTTAGTTTTGTGGCTGCAGCCACCATCTGTAATGATTTTGGAGCCCAAGAAAATAAAGTCTGTCACTGTTATTGTTTTCTCATCTATTTGCCATGAAGTGATGGGACCAGATACTATGATCTTAGTTTTTTAAATAAACTGTTAGATGACCTAAACTATTAGGTGACAGAAAAAAGGTTCCAGCCTGGGCTATGCAGACTTGGGCCCAACTCAAAACCCTGGGAGATGCAGGTATTGGAGTGGAAATCCAGTTTCTTCCCTTGCTGACTCTTTAAGGTGCAAACTCAAAGCAAAGAAACTGAAATGTAAAAAGTGAGACCAGGATTTTCATTTTTGTATAACTCTGAACTCTGTCTTCTACCGTCACATTACATTATACAAACACAACTATTTCTATATTTAAAATATTCCAGAGTAAAAATGATGTTTTAATTTTGGCAGTGGTTAGAAACTGCTATATTTGGAGATTTGAAGGGTATAAATCATCAAATGAAGCTAACAGTTTCTACAGATAATTGGAATTCTAAGGTGAACAGTGTCATATGAGACATTAATTTAGAACTTAGTTTAAAAATTCAAAGAGCTAATATATGTTTGTGTACATTCCTCTGCTGATAGCATTTTATTTTATTTGTATCAAAGGGTCATGGTCCTTTTCTTTAAAAAAAAAAAAAAAAGTTGCTTGTTCAGACTCATTCCTGAGTTAACATCTACAATTTGTAAAACCCCAATTTAATTAATGATTGACACCAAATTGTGAATAGTTTATAAACTAATTTCCACTTCCACCTGCCTCCAGCCTGGTCTGTACACACTCCCTGGGCTATTTGCAGTTGCTAAAAGACCAAATTAATCATAAATTATGGAAATTGTTGAAGAGAGGATTTTCTGAGCAGAGAATTCTGACACTCTACTCCTACTCAATAAATTAATGGGTCTCTTCTTTCTCCTTTCAGTGACCCAGAATTCCCTCTCTAGAAACAAATCTGCACCCTATGACGATTTTTTTCAGTCAATAGCTCTATGATATGCAAAATATTTTCCCAGCATAATGTTTATATGTTTACATAGATTTTATGTTTATTATTTAGGCTTATGTAGGTTTTTTTTTTAGTGGTGTTGGAGAAGACCCTTGAGAGTCTCTTGGACTGCAAGGAGATCCAACCAGTCCATCCTAAAGGATATCAGTTCTGGGTGTCCTTTGGAAGGACTGATGCCAAAGATGAAACTCCAATACTTTGGCCACCTCATGTGAAGAGCTGACTCATTGGAAAAGACTTTGATGCTGTGAGGGATTGGGGGCAAGAGGAGAAGGGGACAGAGGATGAGATGGCTGGATGGCATCACCGACTCGATGGACATTAGTTTGGGTGAACTCTTGGAGTTGGTGATGGACAGGGAGGCCTGGCATGCTGCAATTCATAGGGTTGCAGAGTTGGACACGACTGAGCAACTGAACTAAACTGAACTGAACCATCATTCAAGCTGGAAAAATTTGTGGCCAAATACTTGTTAAAGGTTAAAGTAAACTTTTATTTCTAATCTCTTTTGATAGATTTCTAAGGCCTGATAGGAAAAGCAGCAACTTATTCTTTAGCTATAAAGAGAAGCCTTGGTACTTAGAGATTTCAGTGCAAGTCCTTTCATAATAATTTAATGTACTTAACAACAAATTGAGGTAATTAGATTTTAAGACTTTAACTTCTCAGTCATAGCAATTTATAATTCTTAGTAGCAAGGTTCCAATCATTGACATATATCAAAAGTATCTTTTTGGTATCAAGGGAAGGGGCTGATGTTCTTGGTAAGAGTAATTTTTCCATAATGGAGAGATCAAATTATAAAGATAACCTTGAATTAAAGGTGATTCAGCAAGAAAGTGAAGCCAATGTCCCTATAAAACAAGAACATGTATGCATTTGCACTAATTGTACTTTTGTTGAACAGCTTGTTAGATTTACAGTTGAGAAAGGAGGTAATTACAAAGTTTATTTTGGCCAACTAAATTTGGCCTAGAATTCACTACTTGCCTTTCTTGTTGTAGACCTGACCCAAAATTGAGTATTTTATCAAAATAAATAATTAGGTGTGCCTTTGAATATGGCTAAGGAACTAATCTTATTTCATAACATTGAATATTAAATTTCACTGTCATTTAGCTTTTGACCATTCTGAGCAATTATAAACCTTCCCCCATTTTTCCCTCACACAGTATATCTATAAGTAAAATATAGCCATTGCCTTGTATTACAAGTTATGGTTAGGGTATTAATACAGTTTTATCGTCTAACAGAACAAGTTTAAAAGTAAACAGTGTACCATAAATAATTATACTAGGAAATTAAACATAAGTCAAATTCATCTCAGCCCCATAATTAGGGCCATTAAAATTATTAGATGATAAAAATATTAGATGATAGGGTAGGAAAAGTCACAATAAAAATAAAACTTTGATGCGATTGGGAGAGTTTTACTTTGGTTTTCCAGTGAAACTCAAAGTATGAAATAAATATCATCTTGAAAAATGTTCCTAGATTTTAATTTATGAATGTCTAATTTTCTAATTTCTAATCCATCTAGTCAAGGCTACGGTTTTTCCAGTAGTCATGTGTGGATGTGAGAGTTGGACTATAAAGAAAGCTGAGTGCTGAAGAATTGATGCCTTTGAACCATGGTGTTGGAGAAGACTCTTGAGAGTCCCTTGGACTGCAAGGAGATCCAACCAGTCCATCCTAAAGGAGATCAGTTCTGGGTGGTCATTGGAAGGACTGATGTTGAAGCTGAAGCTCCAATACTTTGGCCACCTGATGTGAAGAGCTGACTGATTTGAAAAGACCCTGATGCTGGGAAAGATTGAAGGTGGGAGGAGAAGGGGATGACAGAGGATGAGATGGTTGGATGGCATCACTGACTCAATGGACACGAGTTTGAGTGGACTCCGGGAATTGGTGATGGACAGGGAGGCCTGCTATGCTGCAGTCCATGGGGTCGCAAAGAGTTAGACATGACTGAGCGACTGAACTGAACTGAATTTTCTTCTGACCTCAGTTCTTCAAGCTCATTCCACTTTTATTATTTAAAAACTTTGTAAATTTTTTAGGCTCTAGATATTGAGATTTTATATGATAATGTATATTTTATGTTTAATAGCCAATAGAAAATTAAAAAAGAATAGAAAATTGCCAACAAATTTCTGATGTGGAATATAGATTGGTAATTTTGAGGGCATTAAAACTGAGAGGATATTGAATCTTCAGTTCAGTTCAGTTGGATCTCCTTGCAGTCCAGAGGACCCTCAAGAGTTTTCTCCAACACCAAAGTTCAAAAGCATCATTCTTTGGCACTCAGCTTTCTCTCACATCCATATATGAAAGTGAAAGTGTTAATTGCTCAGTTGTGTCCAACTCTTTGTGATCTCATGAACTGTATAGCCCACCGGGCTCCTCCATCCATGATATTTTCCAGGCAAGAACATTGGAGTGTGTTGCCATTTCCTTCTCCGTGGCTCTGACTAGACAGACCTTTGTTGGCAAAGTAATGTCTTTGCTTTATAATACACTATGTTTGTCACAGCTTTTATTCCAAGGAGCAAGCATCTTTTAGTTTTGTGGCTGCAGCCACCATCTGTAATGATTTTGGAGCCCAAGAAAATAAAGTCTGTCACTGTTATTGTTTTCTCATCTATTTGCCATGAAGTGATGGGACCAGATACTATGATCTTAGTTTTTTAAATAAACTGTTAGATGACCTAAACTATTAGGTGACAGAAAAAAGGTTCCAGCCTGGGCTATGCAGACTTGGGCCCAACTCAAAACCCTGGGAGATGCAGGTATTGGAGTGGAAATCCAGTTTCTTCCCTTGCTGACTCTTTAAGGTGCAAACTCAAAGCAAAGAAACTGAAATGTAAAAAGTGAGACCAGGATTTTCATTTTTGTATAACTCTGAACTCTGTCTTCTACCGTCACATTACATTATACAAACACAACTATTTCTATATTTAAAATATTCCAGAGTAAAAATGATGTTTTAATTTTGGCAGTGGTTAGAAACTGCTATATTTGGAGATTTGAAGGGTATAAATCATCAAATGAAGCTAACAGTTTCTACAGATAATTGGAATTCTAAGGTGAACAGTGTCATATGAGACATTAATTTAGAACTTAGTTTAAAAATTCAAAGAGCTAATATATGTTTGTGTACATTCCTCTGCTGATAGCATTTTATTTTATTTGTATCAAAGGGTCATGGTCCTTTTCTTTAAAAAAAAAAAAAAAAGTTGCTTGTTCAGACTCATTCCTGAGTTAACATCTACAATTTGTAAAACCCCAATTTAATTAATGATTGACACCAAATTGTGAATAGTTTATAAACTAATTTCCACTTCCACCTGCCTCCAGCCTGGTCTGTACACACTCCCTGGGCTATTTGCAGTTGCTAAAAGACCAAATTAATCATAAATTATGGAAATTGTTGAAGAGAGGATTTTCTGAGCAGAGAATTCTGACACTCTACTCCTACTCAATAAATTAATGGGTCTCTTCTTTCTCCTTTCAGTGACCCAGAATTCCCTCTCTAGAAACAAATCTGCACCCTATGACGATTTTTTTCAGTCAATAGCTCTATGATATGCAAAATATTTTCCCAGCATAATGTTTATATGTTTACATAGATTTTATGTTTATTATTTAGGCTTATGTAGGTTTTTTTTTTCTCTTTCTACACTGTTGTCTAGCAGAATCATGTACTTAAAGTTATAGACAAAGCAGTGAGTATATGGTTTAATCAGTCTATTAACATTATCCTATTATTTTGTAAAGTTTTCCTTCTACATGGATCACTGAAAAAACATAAAACACAACCAAATCAATATAAATCCAGCTTGAAACTATTATGTCAGGTCATGCATTTACCAGAATCTTCTCTAGTTTCACCTAGCCTTTGCCCCTCTTTCTGGGATATCTTTCTCTAATGGCAGGCATTAGGGAAATATAACTTCTGATTCAAACTGGGAAATAATTTGAGGAAGCTGTTTACAGTCTGAAAGAAATTTTAAATCATGTTAGAAAAAAATGATTCTAATTTGGAACTAGCAAAATTGTGTTCAAATCACATTTTAGCATAGGAACTTATGTGACTTTTAGCATGTGGATGAAAATGTCTTTGTAGATCCAGTTTCTTTCTCTGCAAAATCAAGATACTATTCCACCATCTGATAGGGAGTTACTTGGGAGTCAGTGATTAGCAAATACCTGTAAATTCCTCTGTAATCCAGAAAGCACCCTGAAACAGAGTATCTACATACAGAGGACTATTAGGTAATTTATGTCACTTTTAATTTCACTTTGATGTGGAAGTCAAGTCTCACCCTCATCTTCCAGCCTCCTCCACAATTCTGGGGCGGCCACACAGGCCCCAAGCACCTCTTGTAAAGGGGCAGATTGGGCTGCGGCAGGCAGCGTGTCTGTGTTCTGAGTGCATTTACTACTTTTTGTGGCTCAGGTGCAGTGATAGCACAGGACTTTGACAGTTGGTGGAGACAGAAATTTTAGCCATTATAGTAACTTGAACATATAGGCAAAATTTTTAACATCATCGTGACTTACTGGTAGAAGACACTGAATAAATGCATTAGACACACATCAGCTCTTTTAATTACTGTTTTAAAGCTTCACTAGTTCTTTTATCCTTTATGTTTAATAAGCTATTATAACAGTTTCATATTATCTTCAAATTAAACTTTTCTTCCATTAAAAAGTGAAACCTTTAAAAATGATTGAAATATTTTAATGCATAGTTGAAAATGGTTTCAAAGTGAAAAACTCTGAGATAATTCTCTTTTGCTGTTCTTTCATGTATGCATGTACACCGTAAGTTGGAAGAAACTCCTTCACAAAACATGTGTCATAAAGTAAAGACCTGAGACCTGCCTTGGGAGAATGGGAAAATGAAGTCCTTTATCTCCCTAGGAGATCTGAATAAAGGGTGTGAGTTGTTATCAGTTTCTAGGTTCCCTGAAAACAAAGTATGATTTTGTTTTATTTTATTTTATACTCAGATGCAGCGTGTTGATTATGCTCAGTTCATGGTACATTATCACCAATGATCCATAGAAAGACTCTCTTTTGTTTTCCTTATCTATTTATACCCATTTATTCCTTCTGTTCCTATTTATCCAGTAGTCATTCTACTAATATATTTAATGTGTATTTGGTGTGTGTGTCTTGGTAAATGTATGCATGTATTTTTAATACACTTAAATGGTATTCTACTCTCTATGATAATCTCTATCATCACTTTTATCATTAAATATTATATTTTAAGAATATCCTGTTTCTTTGTGTTCTTCTAATCCAGGACTTCAGGACTCAGCATTCCATACACAATATTTCACGGTGTGCATTGACTTTCTTTTCTTTTCTACTCTTCAAGCAGTGCAGGCTCTGGTTGCCTCAAGCTCCCTATTAATATAAATATCCCTGCTGTGAACCTTGATCTAAGTATATGTCTGAAGACATGTGTGAGAATTTCTTAGAACCATACTTCAAGAAATGGAATACCTGAATGCATACATAATTTTATTTTATTGGGAAATAGCAGAATCTCTCCACCATGAGTTTATAATCTATTCTCAGTAGCAACAGGTTCTATGTCAACATTTTGTGTTATCCTGCTGTCTAAATTTTTGGTCATTACTAGGTATATCTCTTTTTCTTTACATTTATAATTATTGGTTCATTAATGATTGTGAGTACTGCCTTATGTTTCTTAGCTTTTTTAATTTTCTGCTCTGTAAAATTCTTACTGACTTTGCCAACTTTAGCCTCTATGTCAATTTTTCTATTGGTGCTGACCTGTTGATTTGGGGAATTCTAGCTTTTGTTGCTCTGCCATTTGTGGACTTCAAATATCTTTTCTCATTCTGTTTTATATGTACTAAATTTGTACATGGAGTATGACATCCTGGAGTGTGAAGTCAAGTGGGCCTTAGGAAGTATTAAACAAGTGGAGGTGATGGAATCCCAGCTGAGCTATTTCAGATCTTAAAAGATGATGCTGTTAAAGTGCTTCACTCAACATGACAGCAAATTTACAAAACTCAGCAGAGGCCGAAGACTGGAAAAGGTCAGTTTTCATTACAATCCCAAAGAAAGTCAGTGCTGAAGAATGTTCTGACTACTGTCCATTTGCACCCATTTCATGTTTCCCTGGTGGCTCAGAGGTTTAAGCATCTGCCTAGAACGTGGGAGACCCGGGTTCGATCCCTGGGCAGGGAAGATCCCCTGGAGAAGGAAATGGCAACCCACTCCAGTACTCTTGCCTGGAGAATCCCATGGAGGGAGGAGCCTGGTAGGCTACAGTCCATGGGGTTGCAAAGAGTTGGACACGAGTGAGCGACTTCACTTCACTTCACATACTAGCAAGGTAATGCTCAAAATTCTTCAAAGTAGGCTTCAATAGTTTGTGAAAAGATAAATAAAATTGACAAACCATTAGCCAGACTCATCAAGAAACAAAGGGAGAAAAATCAAATTAATAAAATCAGAAATGAAAATGGAGAGATCACAACAGACAACACAGAAATACAAAGAATCATAAGAGACTACTATCAGCAATTATATGCCAATAAATTGGACAACTTGGAAGAAATGGACAAATTCTTAGAAAAATACAACTTTCCAAAACTGAACCAGGAAGAAATAGAAAATCTTAACAGACCCATCACAAGCACGGAAATTGAAACTGTAATCAGAAATCTTCCAGCAAACAAAAGCCCAGGTCCAGACGGCTTCACAGCTGAATTCTACCAAAAATTTCGAGAAGAGCTAACACCTATCCTACTCAAACTCTTCCAGAAAATTGCAGAGGAAGGTAAACTTCCAAACTCATTCTATGAGGCCACCATCACCCTAATACCAAAACCTGACAAAGATGCCACAAAAAAAGAAAACTACAGGCCAATATCACTGATGAACATAGATGCAAAAATCCTCAACAAAATTCTAGCAATCAGAATCCAACAACACATTAAAAAGATCATACACCATGACCAAGTGGGCTTTATCCCAGGGATGCAAGGATTCTTCAATATTCGCAAATCAATCAATGTAATTCACCACATTAACAAATTGAAAAATAAATGCCATATGATTATCTCAATAGATGCAGAGAAGGCCTTTGATAAAATTCAACATCCATTTATGATAAAAACTCTCCAGAAAGCAGGAATAGAAGGAACATACCTCAACATAATAAAAGCTATATATGACAAACCCACAGCAAACATTATCCTCAATGGTGAAAAATTGAAAGCATTTCCCCTAAAGTCAGGAACAAGACAAGGATGTCCACTTTCACCGCTACTATTCAACATAGTTCTGGAAGTTTTGGCCACAGCAATCAGAGCAGAAAAAGAAATAAAAGGAATCCAAATTGGAAAAGAAGAAGTAAAACTCTCACTGTTTGCAGATGACATGATCCTCTACATAGAAAACCCTAAAGACTCCACCAGAAAATTACTAGAGCTAATCAATGAATATAGTAAAGTTGCAGGATATAAAATCAACACACAGAAATCCCTTGCATTCCTATACACTAATAATGAGAAAGTAGAAAACGAAATTAAGGAAACAATTCCATTCACCATTGCAACGAAAAGAATAAAATACTTAGGAATATATCTACCTAAAGAAACTAAAGACTTATATATAGAAAACTATAAAACACTGATGAAAGAAATCAAAGAGGACACTAATAGATGGAGAAATATACCATGTTCATGGATTGGAAGAATCAATATAGTGAAAATGAATATATTACCCAAAGCAATCTACAGATTCAATGCAATCCCTATCAAGCTACCAGCGGTATTTTTCACAGAACTAGAACAAATAATTTCAAGATTTGTATGGAAATACAAAAAACCTCGAATAGCCAAAGCAATTTTGAGAAAGAAGAATGGAACTGGAGGAATCAACTTACCTGACTTCAGGCTCTACTACAAAGCCACAGTCATCAAGACAGTGTGGTACTGGCACAAAGACAGAAATATAGATCAATGGAACAAAATAGAAAGCCCAGAGATAAATCCACACACATATGGACACCTTATCTTTGACAAAGGAGGCAAGAATATACAATGGAGTAAAGACAATCTCTTTAACAAGTGGTGCTGGGAAAACTGGTCAACCACTTGTAAAAGAATGAAACTAGATCACTTTCTAACACCACACACAAAAATAAACTCAAAATGGATTAAAGATCTAAATGTAAGACCAGAAACTATAAAACTCCTAGAGGAGAACATAGGCAAAACACTCTCCGACATAAATCACAGCAGGATCCTCAATGATCCGCCTCCCAGAATACTGGAAATAAAAGCAAATATAAACAAATGGGATCTAATTAAAATTAAAAGCTTCTGCACAACAAAGGAAACTATAAGCAAGGTGAAAAGACAACCCTCTGAATGGGAGAAAATAATAGCAAATGAAGCAACTGACAAACAACTAATCTCAAAAATATACAAGCAACTTATACAGCTCAATTCCAGAAAAATAAACGACCCAATCAAAAAATGGGCCAAAGAACTAAATAGACATTTCTCCAAAGAAGACATACGGATGGCTAACAAACACATGAAAAGATGCTCAACGTCACTCATTATCAGAGAAATGCAAATCAAGACCACAATGAGATACCACTTCACACCAGTCAGAATGGCTGCGATCCAAAAGTCTGCAAGCAATAAATGCTGGAGAGGGTGTGGAGAAAAGGGAACCCTTTTACACTGTTGGTGGGAATGCAAACTAGTACAGCCACTATGGAGAACAGTGTGGAGATTCCTTAAGAAATTGCAAATAGAACTGCCTTATGACCCAGCAATCCCACTGCTGGGCATACACACCGAGGAAACCAGAATAGAAAGAGACACATGTACCCCAATGTTCATTGCAGCACTGTTTATAATAGCCAGGACATGGAAACAACCTAGATGTCCATCAGCGGATGAATGGATAAGAAAGCTGTGGTATATATACACAATGGAGTATTACTCAGCCATTAAGAAGAATACATTTGAATCAGTTCTAATAAGATGGATGAAACTGGAACCAATTATACAGAGTGAAGTAAGCCAGAAAGAAAAACACCAATACAGTATACTAACACATATATATGGAATTTAGAAAGATGGTAATGAGGACCCTGTATGCAAGACAGCAAAAGAGATACAGATGTGTAGAGTGGACTTATGGACTCTGAGGGAGAAGGAGAGGGAGAGGGAGAGGGTGGGATGATTTGGGAGAATAGCATTGAAATTTGTATACTATCATGTAAGAAATGAATTGCCAGTCTATGTTCAATGCAGGATGCAGGACGCTTGGGGCTGGTGTATGGGGATGATCTGGAGGGATGATGTGGGGTGGGAGGTGGGAGGGGGGTTCATGTTTGGGAGTTCGTGTAAAAAAAAAATAAATACAAAAAAAAAATAGATTAAAACAACAACAAAAAAATAAAGACAATGTATTTCCAATGGCTAAAAAAAAAAAAATAGTTTGTGAATCAAGAACTTCCAGATGTTCAAGCTCGATTAGAAAAGGCAGAGGAACCAGAAATCAAATTGTCAATATCCACTGGATCATAGAGAAGGTTAGGGAATTCCAGAAAAATACCTACTTCTTCATTAACTACACTAAAGCCTTTAACTGTGTAGATCACAACAAACTGTGGAAAATTTTTAAAGAAGTGGGAATACCAGACCACCTTACCTGTCTCCTAAGAACCCTTTATGTAGGACAAAAAAGCAACAGTTAAAGCCAGACATGAAACAAAAGATTAGTTCAAAATTAGGAAAGAAGTACATCAAGGCTGTGTATTGTCATCCTGCTTGTTTAACTTATACTCAGAGTACATCATGAAAAATGCCAGGCTGAGTGAAGCACAATCTGGAATCAAGATTGCAGGGAGATACCTGAATACCTTCAGATATGCAGATGATACCACTCTAATGAAGAAAGTGAAGAAGAACTAAAGAGCCTCTTGAGGGTGAAAAAGGAGAGTGAAAAAGCTGGCTTAAAATTCAACATTCAAAAAACTTAGACATGCCATCTGGTCCCTTCACTTCATGGCAAATAAATGGTGAAACAGTGACATATTTTATTTTCTTGGGCTCCAAAATCACTGTGGATGGTGACTGCATCCTTAAAATTGAAAGATCTTGCTCTTTGGAAGGAAAGTTGTTACAAACCTAGACAGCATATTAAAAGCAGAGACATCGCTTTGCTGACAAAGTTCTGTATAACCAAAGCTATGGTTTTTCCAGTAGTCACATACAGATATGAGATTTGGATCATAAAGAAGGCTGAGCACCAAAGAATTGGTGCTCTTGAACTGTGGTGCTGGAGAATACCTTTGAGAGTCCCCTGGACATTAAGATCAAACCAGTCAGTCCTAGGGAAAATCATCCACGAATATTCATTGAAAGGACTGAGGCTGAAGTTGAAACTCCAATACTTTGGCCACCTGATATGAAGAGTTGACTCACTGGAAAACACCCCAATACTGGGAAGGATTGAGGGCAGGAGGAGAAGAGGACAACAAAGGATGAGTTGATTAGATGGCAGCACTGACTCAATGGACATAAGTTTGAGCAAACTCTGGGAGATAGCAAGGGACAGGGAACCCTGACATGCTGCAATCCATGTGGTGGCAAAGAGTCAGACAACACTTAGCAACTAAACAACAACAACAATTTTGTTCAGGGTCCACTTTGAATCAGTTCAGTTCAATGGCTCATTCGTGTCTGACTTTTTGCAACCCCATGGACTGCAGGACACCAGACCTCCCTGTCCATCACCAACTCCTGGAGTTTACTCAACTCATGTCCATTGAGTCAGTGATGCCATCCAACCGTCTCATCCTCTGTCGTCCCCTTCTCCTCCCACCTTCAATCTTTCCCAGCATCATGGTGTTTTCTGATGAGTCTTCATACCAGGTGGCCAAAGTATTGGAGTTTCAGCTTCAACATCAGTCCTTCCAATGAATATTCAGGACTGATTTCCTTTAAGATTGACTGGTTGGATCTCCTTGCAGTCCAAGGGACTCTCAAGAGTCTTCTCCAACACCACAGTTCCAAAGCATCAGTTCTTTGGTATGTAGGTTTCTTTATGGTCCAAAATCACTGCAGATGGTGACTGCAGCCATGAAATTAAAAGACGCTCACTCCTTGGAAGGAAAGTTATGACCACCCTAGATAGCATATTGAAAAGCAGAGACATTACTTTGCCAAAAAAGGTCTGTCTAGTGAAGGCTGTGGTTTTTCCACTGGTCATGTATGGATGTG
>SJYX01006726.1:16334-32759 GCA_006410675.1 Oreotragus oreotragus | reverse complement strand
TTCAGCCAAAACGGACCTCATCTCGCCCGGAGGGCAGAACCTCCTGGTTTTTCTCGAGTTGCGGCAGGGTCTTCTCGAGTTACGACGGAGACCTCTGGACCCTTGGACTGTGAAGAAAGCTGAGTGTTGAAGAATCGATGCTTTTGAACCGTGGTGTTGGAGAAGACTCTTGAGAGTCCCTTGGACTGCAAGGAGATCCAACCAGTCCATTCTGAAGGAGATGAGCCCTGGGATTTCTTTGGAAGGAATGATGCTGAAACTGAAACTCCAGTACTTTGACCACCTCATGCGAAGAGTTGACTCATTGGAAAAACTCTGATGCTGGGAGGCATTGGGGGCAGGAGGAGAAGGGGACGACAGAGGATGAGATGGCTGGATGGCATCACGAACTCGATGGGCGTGAGTCTGGGTGAACTCCGGCAGTTGGTCATGGACAGGGAGGCCTGGCGTGCTGTGACTCATGGGGTCACAGAGAGTCGGACACGACTGACTGACTGAACTGAACTGAACTGAACTGATGGTTCAAATCTCACATCCATACATGACCACTGGATAGCTTTGACAAAACAGACCTTTGTTGGCAAAGTAATGTCTCTGGTTTTATTATTCTGTCTAGGTTGATCATAGCTTTTCTTCCAAGGAGCAAGCATCTCTTAATTACATGGCTACAGTCATCATCTGCAGTGATATTGGAGCCCATGAAAATAAAGTCTGTCACTATTTCCATTGTTTCCCATCTATTTAACATGAAATGATGGGACCGGATTATCATTCGTTGTTTGAATGTTCATTTTGAGCCAGCTTTTTTTACTCTCCTCTTTCACTTTCACCAAGAGGCTCTTTAGATCTTCTTCACTTCCTGCCATAACAGTGGTGTCATCTGCATATTTGAGGTTATTGATATTTCTCCTGGCAATCTTAATTCCAGCTTGTGCTTCATCCATCCCATCATTTTACATGATGCAATTCGCAAATAAGTTAAATAAAGAGAGTGACAATATACAGCCTTGACGTACTCCTTTCCTAATTTGAAACCAGTCTGTTGTTCTATGTCTGGTTCTAACTGTTGCTTCTTGACCTGCATACAGATTTCTCAGGAAGCAAGTAAGGTAATCTGGTATTTCCACCTCTAGAAGTATTTTTCACCCTTTATTGTGATCTATGCAATCAAAGGCTTTGGTGTAATCATTAAAGAAGTAGTAGGTGTTTTTCTGGAACCCTCTTGCTTTTTCCATGATCCAACAGATGTTGTCAATTTGATCTCTGATTCCTCTGCCTTTTCTAAATCCAGCTTGAACTTCTGGAAGTTCATGGTTCACGTACTGTTGAAGCCTGGCTTGGAGAATTTTGAGCATTATTTTGCTAGTGTGTGAGATGAGTGCAATCTTGTGGTAGTTTGACCATTCTTTGGCATTGTCCTTCTTTGGGATTAGAATTAAAATGACCTTTTCAAGTCCTGTGGTCACTGTTGAGTTTTCCAGATTTACTGGCATATTGAGTGCAGCACTTTCCCAGCATCATCTTTTAGGATTTGAAATAGCTCAAATGGAATTCCATCACCTCCACTCGACTTGTTCATAGTGATGCTTCCTAAAGTCTATTTAACTTTGCATTCCAGGATGTCTGGCTCTAGTTTAGTGATAAAACCATCTCAGTTATCTAGGTCATGAAGATCTTTTTTGTATAGTTCTTCTGTGTATTCTTGCCACCTCTTCTTAATAGTTTCTGCTTCTGTTAGGTCCCTATTTTTGTCCTTTATTGTGCCCATCTTTGTCTACTAAGGTCTGTCTAGTCAAGGCTATGGTTTTTCCTGTGGTCATGTATGGATGTGAGAGTTGGACTGTGAAGAAGGCTGAGTGCCAAAGAATTGCTGCTTTTGAACTGTGGTGTTGGAGAAGACTCTTGAGAGTCCCTGCAAGGAGATCCAACCAGTCCATTCTGAAGGAGATCAACCCTGGGATTTCATTGGAAGGAATGATGCTAAAGCTGAAACTCCAGTACTTTGGCCACCCATGCGAAGAGTTGACTCATTGGAAAAGACTCTGATGCTGGGAGGGACTGGGGGCAGGAGGAGAAGGGGACGACAGAGGATGAGATGGCTGGATGGCAGCATGGACTCGATGGATGTGAGTCTGAGTGAACTCCAGGAGTTGGTGATAAACAGGGAAGCCTGGTGTGCTGCGATTCATGGGGTCGCAAAGAGTGGGACACGACTGAGCAACTGAAACTGAACTGAACGTGCATGAAATTGTTGCCTTAGTATCTAATTTTCTTGAAGAAATCTCTAGTCTTTTTCATTCTATTGTTTTCCTCTATTTCTTTGCATTGATCACTAAGGAAGTTTTTTTTTTAATCTCTCCTTGCTCTTCCTTGAAACTCTGCATTCAAATGGGTATATCTTTCCTTTTCTCCTTTGCCGTTAGCCTCTCTTGTTTTTTCAGCTATTGGTAAGGCCTCCTCAGACAGACGTTTTGCTGTTTTGCATTTCTTTTTCTTGGAGATGGTCTTGATAACTGCCTCCTGTACAATGTCATGAACCTCCATCCATACTTCTTCAGACACTCTGTCTTCAGATCTAATCCATTTTGGATACAAATTCTTAATTTTATCTAATACAGTTAAGCAATTTTCCCCCCATACTTTGTGCTTTTGAAATTTATAAAGTCTTCTCTTAGTATAAAGATTTTTTAAACACATCTTGCTATTATTTTTATAGTGCTACTGCTAACATTTAGTGTTTAAATATTTTGGAATCATTTGGGGTGGAGGGCGGAGCTATGCCACGCCAACTGTGGAATCTTAATTCCCCAAACAGGGATTGAACCTGGGCCCTCACATCAAAAACACCTATTCATAACCACTGAACTGCTAGGGAATTCCCTGGAAGCATGTTTTTAATGCGCTGATAGGTAGTGATTCAACCTTTCTTTTATTCATATAGTGAATTAGATTACTTAATATTGAATACTAAAGCAATTTATCTTTTATTAATTGATCTGTTGTGTTCCTTTATTATAAATTAAGGTTTTGTATGTTTGTTTCTCTCTCTGAGCTATCTCTTCAATTTCACTTGACTGTGGTCAATTTCTGCCTGATATCATTCCATGTTTATTATTATGGGCTTGTAATTCATCTAATTATCTGCTTGCTTAATTTTATAGATATGGAATAATCATAAGGTCATTTGGTCCACATTTCCACCTAATGCACAAATCTCTTTCAACATTTATGATTAATTATTCTCAGCCTCTTTTTAAACAATTCTGATATCTTTCCAGGTATTCCTTCTTTCTCTTGATTAGATATCTTCACACATGATCTTTGCACTTTGAGATGAAGTCTATTTTCCTGTAACTCCCACCCTTTCATCATAGCTAGGTCTTCTGGAGCAAAATAGAAGTTTTGTTTCATCTAAAGCATGAGAGTTCTCTAGCTATGGCTGTGATCTTTATAGTTGACCGTCATCTTCACCAGTATTTTTTTCTCTAGGTTTACTATTCTCAACTATTTTACCTGGCTCCATCTGTGTGTTAGTATACAGACATGTCTCAGTTCCAGACACATCCTCCTCAGTGCATTTGATCTTTGATCCTTTTAAAACATCATGTGTGTAACTCAAAAACAAATAATTTAGATGTGGTCAGATATACAGACAGTATAGTGAAATTATGGTCTCTCTTCATGTGAATATTTAAACTATTCATGGCTATGCCTCTCATGGTGTACCTAATGCAACTTTTGAAGATGTAGCACATCTTGAAAAACAAGTTAAAATGTACTCACGTCTACTATCACCGCTGGAATGAATCTTAATTTCTTTCAACTGAGCAAAGTGAAATAGTATCTTTAGCGCATTTAAATTTATGATTTTCAAAATCTTCCTTCTATGAACTGATTCTCAGAGACCTTTGACTGGCTGCTTTTCAAGCCATACACCAAGATTGGCCATTTCTATAGTCACATATCACACAACTGCCACGACATACAGTTGTTCTTGTTGATCAGTCGCTAAGTCATGATCGACTCTGCGACCCCATGAACCCATTTGCTAGGGTTCCCTGTCCTTCACCATCTCCCAGAGTTTGCTCAGACGTATGCCCACTGAGTCAGTGATACCATCCAACCATCTCATTCTCTCTTATGTACAGTAAAATTTCTATTTTAACTTATTTCACATGAGAATTACTTTCCTTGTACCACCCCAAGTCAAATTGGCCATAATAATACCCTGATATGTCACTTAACTATTTTTAGTAAGATCTCCTACACATCACTGGGATCTCAGCATGGAAATATTTGGGAAAATATCAGAAGGATGATGTGCCCCCCTCCAGGCAAGAAGGGAGAGAAAGTTAAAAAATCAGTGACAAGTTCCACGTCAAGATGACCCGCAGTGTGACAAATTCTGTCAACCATGTGCCACAGTGCTGCAGGCCGGTCGGCTCACCTCTGGTGGGCTATTAAAGGATTAGTCGCATCACATCCTCATACTAACTCCAGCTGTGTGCCCTGAAATCCAGGGAAAAGGCTGAGCAACCACATCGAGTGTGGTGTTCACTGAAGAAGTTCATTGAAATGAATTCTTATTTTATTTTCCCCCAATATAGTCTTACTTACACTGTGGAGAAAAATAAATACTTTTGCTGCTTGGAGCTTCAACGTATTTCCCTAAACAGTGTCTAGCCTATGCTGACAAGCTGTCTTTAAGCTGTCTTTGGACATGCTAAGCAAGTTAGTTGAATGCATTTAGAATCAGCTTGGAAAATTGTGGAGCTTTGTCTGAGTGTCAGTCAGTCAGTTCAGTCGCTCTATTGTGTCTGACTCTGCGACATCATGAACTGCAGCAAGCCAGGCTTCCATGTCCATCACCAACTCCCGGATTTTACACAAACTCATGTCCATTGAGTTGGTGATGCCATCCAACCACCTCATGCTCTGTGTTCACCTTCTCCTCCTGCCTTCAATCTTTTCCCACATCACAGTTTTTTCAAATGAGTCAATTCTTCACATCAGGTGGCCAAAGTATTAAGTACCAGTCCTTCCAGTGAACATTCAGGACTGATCTTCTTTAGGATTGACTGGTTGGATCTCATTGCTGTCCAAGGGACTCTCAAGAATCTTCTCCAACACCACAGTTCAAAAGCATCAATTCTTCAGTGCTCAGCTTCCTTCACAGTCCAACTCTCACATTCATACATGACCACTAGAAAAATCATAGCCTTGAATAGATGAAGCTTTGTTGGCTAAGTAATGTCTCTGCTTTTTAATGTGCTGTCTCAGATCAGTTCAGTTCAGTGCCTCAGTCATATTCGACTCTTTGTGACACCATGAATTGCAGCACGTGAGGCCTCCCTGTCCATCACCAACTCCCGGAGTTCACCCAGACTCATGTCCATTGAGTCGGTGATGCCATCCGGCCATCTCATCCTCTGTCGGCCCCTTCTCCTCCTGCCCCCAATCCCTCCCAGCATCAGAGTCTTTTCCAAGACTCTTTGTGACACCATGAATTGCAGCACGTGAGGCCTCCCTGTCCATCACCAACTCCCGGAGTTCACCCAGACTCATGTCCATTGAGTCGGTGATGCCATCCGGCCATCTCATCCTCTGTCGGCCCCTTCTCCTCCTGCCCCCAATCCCTCCCAGCATCAGGGTCTTTTCCAATGAGCCAACTCTTTGAATGAGGTGGCCAAAGTACTGGAGTTTCAGCCTCAGCATCAGCCCTTCCAATGAACACCCAGGACTGATCTCCTTAAGGATGGACTGGTTGGATCTTCTTCCAGTCCAAGGGACTTTCAAGAGTCTTCTCCAACACCACAGTTGGAGAAGCATCAATTCTTCAGTGCTCAGCTTTCTTCACAGTCCAACTCTCACATCTATACATGACCACTGGAAAAATCATAGCCTTGACTAGACGGACCTTTGTTGGCAAAGTAATGTCTTTGCTTTTTAATATGCTATCTAGGTTAGTCATAACTTTCCTTGCAAGGAGTAAGCATCCTTTAATTTCATAGCTGCAATCACCATCTGCAGTGATTTTGGAGCCCCAAAAAACAAAGTCTGACACTGTTTCCACTGTTTCCCCATACATTTTCCATGAAGTGATGGTACCAGATGCCATGATCTTTGTTTTCTGAATGTTGAGCTTTAAGCCAACTTTTTCACTCTCCTCTTTCACTTTCATCAAGAGGCTTTTTAGTTTCTCTTTGCTTTCTGCCATAAGGGCGGTGTCATCTGCATATCTGAGGTTATTGATATTTCTCCCAGCAATCTTGATTCAGCTTGTGCTTCTTCCAGACCAGCGTTTCTCATAATGTACTGTGCATATAAGTTAAATATGCACAGTGACAATATACAGCCATGACATACACCTTTTCCTATTTGGAACCAGTCTGTTGTTCCATGTCCAGTTCTAACTACTGCTTCCTGGCCTGATAGGTTTCTCAAGAGGCAGGTCAGGTGGTCTGGTATTCCCATCTCTTTCAGAACTTTCCAAAGTTTATTGTGATCCAGAGTCAAAGGCTTTGGCATAGTCAATAAAGCAGAAATAGATGTTTTTCTGGAACTCTTGCTTTTTTCCATGATCCAGCGGATGTTGGGAATTTGAACTCTGATTCCTCTGCCTTTTCTAAAACCAGCTTGAACATCTGGAAGTTCATGGTTCATGTATTGCTAAAGCCTGGCTTGGATAATTTTGAGCATTACTTTACTAGCGTGTGAGATGAGTGCAATTGTGTGGTAGTTTGAGCATTCTTTGGCATTGTCTTTCTTTGGGATTGGTATGAAAATTGACCTTTTCCAGTCCTGTGGCCACTGCTGAGTTTTCCACATTTGCTGGCATGTTGAGTGCAGCACTTTCACAGCATCATCATTCAGGATTTGAAATAGCTCAACTGGAATTCCATCACCTCCCCTAGCTTTGTTTGTAGTGATGCTTTCTAGGGCCAACTTAATTTCACATTCCAGGACATCCAGCTCTAGGTGAGTAATCACACCATCATGATTATCTGGGTCATGAAGATCTTTTTTGTACAGTTCTTCTGTGTATTCTTGCCACCTCTTCTTAATATCTTCTGCTTCTGTTAGGTCCATACCATTTCTGTCCTTTATTGAGCCCATCTTTGCATATAAATGTCCCCTTGGTATCTCTAATTTTCTTGAAGAGATCTCTAGTTTTTCCCATCCTGTTGTTTTCCTGTATTTCTTTGCAATGATCACTGAGGAAGGTTTTCTTATCTCTCCTTTGGAACTCTGCATTCAAATGGGAATATATGTTCTTTCCTCCTTTGCTTTTCATTTCTCTTCTTTTCACAGCTATTTGTATGGCCTCTCCAGACAGCCATTTTGCTTTTTTGCATTTCTTTTCCATGGGGATAGTCTTGATCCCTGTCTCCTATACAATGTCACGAACCTCCGTTCATAGTTCATCAGGCACTCTATCAGATCTAGTCCTTTAAATCTATTTCTCACTTCCACTGTATAATCATAAGGGATTTGATTTAGGTCATATGGGTTTTCCCTACTTTCTTCAATTTAAGTCTGAATTTGGCAATAAGGCATTCATGATCTGAGTCACAGTCAGCTCCTGGTCTTGTTTTTGTTGACTGTATAGAGCTTCTCCATCTTTGGCTGCAAAGAATATAATCAATCTGATTTCAGTGTTGACCATAATATGCTGTCTAGGTTGGTCATAACTTTCTTTCCAAGGAGTAAATGTCTTTTAATTTTATGGCTGTAATCACCATCTGCAGTGATTTTGGAGCCCAGAAAGATAAAGTCAGCCATTGTTTCCACTGTTTCCCCATCTATTTGCCATGAAGTGTTGGGACTAGATGCTATGATGTTAGTTTTCTGAATGTTGAGCTTTAAGCCCAATTTTTTCACTTTACTCTTTCACTTACTTCAAGAGGCTCTTTAGTTCCTCTTCACTTTCTGGCATAAGGGTGGTGTCATCTGCATATCTGAGGTTATTGATATTTCTCCCAGCAATCTTTTTTCCAGCTTATGCTTCCTCTACCCCAGCATTTCTCATGATGTACTCTGCATATGAGTTAAATAAACAGGGATTACAATATACAGCCTTGACATACTCCTTTTTCTATTTGGAACCAGTCTGTTCCAAAAAAGTCTGAATGTATACTACCATAATTTATCTCATCCTTCAAAACCCAAACGAAGGTCATTTCCTTGGTGAGGCTTTCCTCTCAGCTAGAGTAAATGCTCTGCCTCTTTATGCTCTCTTCAAAGATAGTTCACAACATGATTATGATATTCATTCAGAAAACATTTGAGTGCCCGTTACCAAGCAAACTTTTTGTTACTAAAGGTACAGAGTTGAACAAAAGCTAACCTTTTGCTTTAAAGAAGTTTACAGCCTACTTAGAAAGATACCCACATAAACATATTGATTGCAACATTGTGTCTTAAGTACAAGGGTGAAGGCCTGTGCAAGAGATAAGAGTTTCGACAGCTAAGTGAATAAACTGTCTTGAATTTGAGTCAGTCAAGATTTGATAGATGAGACATTTGACTGGGGTCTTGAAGAAACAGATATTCACCTGCAATTTAGTTTGTCTTGCATGGGTTGGCTTCTACCACCAGGGTGTTGTGCTTCTTGGGCTAGAAAACATGAATACTTGAATCACTGAAGTACCACAGCATAGCAGAGAATAGACATAGAGCTAGTGCTCAAAAATATTAGACACAGGTGTGTATTTTTTCATCTACTTTATTGAATACATTTTTGTCGTGATTGTTCAGTCACTAAATTCAGTCCTACTCTGCAACCCCGTGGACTGTAGCCTGCCAGTCCATGGGGATTCTCAGGCAAAAATACTGGAGTGGGTTGCCATTTCCTTCTCCAGGGGATCTTTCTGGACCAGGGATTGAACCCACGTCTTCTTCATTGGCAGGAGGATTCTTTACTGGTGAGCAAGGGAAGGCCATTGAATACCTTGCCTTCTCACTAAATTCAGTCCTACTCTGCAACCCTGTGGACTGTAGCCTGCCAGTCCATGGGGATTCTCAGGCAAAAATACTGGAATAGGTTGCCATTTCCTTCTCCAGGGGATCTTTCTGGACCAGGGATTGAACCCACATCTTCTGCATTGGCAGGAGGATTCTTTACTGGTGAGCAAGGGAAGGCCATTGAATATCTTACCTTCAATAAAATTTTCTTCCTAGTTATTCACCTAGATTAAAACACATAGTTTAAAAAAAACTCCAGGAGAATATCCTGGAGGAGGATTTTTAGGATCAAGACCTAAAGTAAGGCCCTTTGTCCACTAGTTTGACCCTGTCCTTCTTGATCACTGATTGTGATAAGGTCTCCAAATTACAGTTTATGCAAACTTTTCCGCTGGGCTTTGCTTTCTTGAGCAGCAAGAACTAAATGTGCAAACATTCTTTATCCTTCATCATAATGTGAAAGTAAAAATGTTAGTCACTCAGTCCGGTCTGACTCTGCAACCCCATGGACTCTAGCCTGCCAGGCTCCTCTGTCCATGGAATTCTCCAGGCAGGAATACTGGAGTGGGTTGCCATTTCCTTCTCCAATGCATGCATGCATTCTAAGTCACTTCAGTCGTGTCTGACTCTGTGCGACCCTATGGACAGCAGCCCACCAGGCTCCTCTGTCCCTGGGATTTTCCAGGCAAGAATACTGGAGTGGATTCGCATTTCCTTTGCCAGGGGATCTTCCCAACCCAGGGATCAAACCCGGGTCTTCTGCATTGCAAGGAGATTCTTTACCATCTGAGCCACCAGGGAGGCCTGGAGGCTTTGCCTTATGTTCTGTAACAGCTAATCCATCTAAAAGAAAGTCATGATCATAGCTTAACATTTTATCCACCTCCACAGCACATCTGGGTTGAAAGCTGGCATCTACCACAATTTACTCAAAATAGTAACCTCACAGGTGGGATTTTTTTCAGACATCAAGGCAGTTCAGTGGAATGCCTATGGTGGAACTGGAGGACTTTCTGATAACAGCTGAAATTCTTTTAAAGCCTAGTCTGCCCACACTCTCTGATTCAAAGCAACTTTATTTCTAGTGTTCAAGGGAAGTGAAGGGAGGGGTGTAGTGGAAAATGTGCCGCTAACCTGCAAACAGACAGTTTCGTCTTCTCTACTTCCTCTCAAAAAGCCACCTCTTTCACAACCACACCTTCTCATAGGTTTAGTCTTTGTTATCAGATTCCAAAAGAGCTGCTTTCATACTGACTCTCATATCACTAATGAATATTAACCTCAAAAATAAACAGCCACATGCAGACGACAAGCTAGTCAATTTAATCAGTCAAATGGATGTGTTCTCCTCCTATTACTGATAAGCAAACCAAGGTTCAGTGAGTTGATCAACATCACACAGGAAACAGGCACTTGAAACTAAGTCTACCTAAGCCTGAAATCTTAGCTTCTTTCATTAAATTGCCCAACCTCCCTAAGCTAACACAAGTCATAAACATGCAGTATAACTTAGATTCTTAATTGTCGTGAACCAGACATAGGAAAAGGACAACTCTCATAATATTTGGAGAGGGGAGGAAGAGAGCCAACACTTTGGAATGTGAGACTTGCGAGCGGCAGTGTGTGGGGAGGAAACTCAGGATGATGTAAGGGTGGGTTCTTGCGGTGATCAGGAATAACTCAGCCACAGTCTACAGATGAACCCAGCCTGAGGAGGACAGTCCCTGAAGCTGGGTAGGGGGAGGTGGGCACAGAAGTTCTGACCACCTTAGGTTTACCCAAGCAGATGTGCTTTCAAGCAATACGGGGTGACCAGTGACCAGTACTGAATAAACAAAACAAATTTATGGCTACCTGAGGGGAAAGACGAGGGAGGGAGGGATAAATTAGGTGCTTGGGATTAACAGATACACCCTACTGTATATAAAATAGATAAATAGCAAGGACTTACTGTATAACACTACTGTATACACGGGAGTTGTTGATGGACAGGGAGGCCTGGCGTGCTGCGATTCATGGGGTCTCCAGGAGTCGGACATGACTGAACAACTGAACTGAACTGAAACTGAACTGTGTACACCAGAAACTAATACTACATTGCAAATCAACTACACTTGAATAGAACAACAACAAAGGAAAAAAATATAGGACAGAGACAATTTGAGTTAGAGCTTCATCTTTGGGGACCCTATGTAATGCTTAGACCATGACAAACAGAGCCCCTAATATGGCTTTGGGGTTGCATTTCTGAAAATGTCCAGTCTCCCAGTGCTGAGACATGGTGGGGTAGGTGAAGGGAAGTTGAGGGAAAAGATGAGCAGCGATGCTATTCTACTATTGAGGTGAGTACATGGAGCCTGAACTGGGAAGGGGGAAGACTTATTTCTCCCTTTCTCCCTTTCCATGTGCCTTCTGGCCCTCTATGTGCCTATCAGGTCAGTGGGGTTACACACATGTCCCAACAAGTCCCAGGATGTGTGCAAATGAGGTCATATCACTCCTTGGCTAGCCTGGGGTGCCACAAGGTCCCCTGGAGTAAGACCATTCTTCCTCTCTAGAGCAATCATTCGTTTATTGGATTGCTTGAGATCAGGGCACCAGACTGATGCTGACATGCTGGTCTAGTGTGAGTTTCATCCATCTACATAAAGGATAGAAGTATTTCAGATGTACTGGTCGAACAGAAGATAAATATCTGTCACTCCCCTGTCTACTGTTCTAAAACTTCACCAATATATCATTATATTTCCGAAGGTTCTGTAAATTCTGTCATGCACTTTAAAATCAAATTGTTGGTAAATTCCTAGGCTCTGCAAAAGTGATTTTCCTGGAGGAGATTCTGCTGGGCACCATCATGAAGCCCTGGTGTTCGGGGTGCCACTGCAGGACTCTCAGAAGTTGGGAATGGAGACATTGTTTTCGGGCCAGTGACTTCTCTTTAACACAGTGTAGCGACTTCTCTTTAACACGCTGCAGGAATTCTCCTGTGCTCCAGTGGCTAAGATTCCACAATCCCAGTGCAGCAGGCACGGGTTAGATCCCTGGTCAGGGAACTAGATTCCTGCATGCCACAACCAAGACCCAGTCAAATAAAAATCACACACACACACACACACACACACACACACACGTGTGTGTATGCGTGCACACATTGTAACTGAGCAGGAGTTAAGCCTCATGATACTACAGTAAATTAAGCGCCTACTAGAATGTCTCAAAAGTTTTCTTCTCTACAAAGAAATGACTTGTGACTCTACATTTATAATTGAAAATTTGAACTGAATATATTATGTGCTTGATATTACCTGAAATATGTTTCAAGATTATTATGACTGCTTGTAGTATATGTATTTATTTCTTTGCATTTTATTTATCTATCTATTACAACTGTCCAGAATATGTAATAAAATTTATAGTCCTTCACGGAGAAGGCAATGGCACCCCACTCCAGTGCTCTTGCCTGGAAAATCCCATGGGCAGAGGAGCCTGGTGGGCTGCAGTCCAGGGGGTTGTGAAGAGTCGGACACGACTGAGCAACTTCCCTTTCACTTTTCACTTTCATGCATTGGAGACGGAAATGGCACCCCACTGCAGTGTTCTTGCCTGGAGAAGCCCAGGGACGGGGGAGCCTGGCGGGCTGCCGTCTATGGGGGCGCACAGAGTCGGACACGGCTGAAGTGAGAGCAGCAGCAGCACAGTCCTTCAACTTTTTTTTTTCTTCTGGGAAAATAGGCTTAAGTAGGATATTGAAGTAGAAAAAAAGAAATCCATGAAGTCAGGGGAGACCTCGTGAGCAACAAGCAGCGTCAGGACCCTTAAAGGGGCTCCCTGAGCCGGCCTCCGCGGCGCCATGGGGATGAGCGCCTGAGAGCCCCTGCGGGTCTTCAGCTCCGATGTGGAGGCTGCGGTGTGATCCTCATCTGCTCTAACAGGGCACCCTGCGGCCTCCACATCAGAGCCATGCGAGAAAGGCGGACGGCCGAGCCCAAGACACGCCCTTTTGAAGTATGAATGCAGATCCACCAGAGTCCGACTCCTTCAGCCTAAAGCGGACACAGAGCCCATTTCTGGTAAGTACTATTCCAAGAATCAAATGAGGTCGAAATTCAGCCCCATAACCACAGATTTCAAATATGGGCCATGTAAATAAGTTTCACCTGGGTCTAGGCTACAGTTCCACATGGAAAGTCATTTGAGAGAATGTAGACATGGTTGAAACATCCAGGCTTAAGCGTTTCTCATTCAAATCTAAGCAAACCAACTGCTCTAAGCAAAGTAGATCTTAACCGTCAAAAAATTATAGGTTGCGATTTGCAGAATAATATTAATTCTATGTTGTATTAGATGGGTCCCTGAAATATATTTCAATACATACAGTATGCGTCTAACACCTGCTTGAATTATTCATTTTGTTTGCTTGGCTGCTTTAAGCATTTACGTTTGTAACTTACTGGGTCAACTGGGCAAGACGTCAAACTGATGGGAAATACACACAGCTGGTGCTGAACACCTAGACTTCCAGTGTGGACAGCTCTGGGTAGAATAAATAAGGTGCAGGGGACAATTAAGTCTATGGGTAATTTAGTTGTACCAACAATACATTCTAAGAAATGGTGAAAATAAGGAAAGTTAGAGGTTGAGATATTAATAATATAATACATATATATTGCATACTCTTAATTATATTAACACAAAAGATATTCTTTTTTACTGTATCAGAAAGTGTCACTGTTATGTAGCAACATGATCAAACACCTTGGTTTTCGAGGCACCTCTAAACACATCTGTACTACAGCTACACTCATGGACTGCAAGGAATGGACATATACTGGCCTGTGGGAAAAGGGTAAATTTTCCATAATTTTTAAGGTAAAGCAGCCGATTCAGTTAAATACCACTCAAAGAACTTTCTTTTGAGACCAGCTTTTTATCCTTAACCTGACCTTCTCCCAGAGTGTTCGTCTTTAAATTGTTTATTGACGCCATGTATGATAAAGGTCACAGCTCGTAAATACGCTCCACTTTGTATTATACATCATACAGGTCTAATGTTTCTGACCAAACCCCAAAGGCATAAGTATTAGTCACAGAGCTCAGCGTTAGGGAAATAATTGAATTTGTCTGGCTATGCAATATCAAATGATGTGAAGGACAAATAATCTGAAAGGCCAAGTCAAGAAGAGACGAGTATTCTGAGAGTGTTTCCTCCTCCAGAGTACACCATGCTTCTGCAGAATGATGTGTGAAAATGCCTAGGAAAAAATCTTAAGGCAAACAAAGAAAAATCTTCACAGTTTCATCTTAATTTTCTGGAGCTTTTAAGCACATTCATTTCAACAAGGGTAGAAGAGAAAAATGGAAAGCATGGGGACTGTTCTTAAATGAGTGGGCTTAGTGTATCATTTCTTCCTTTTCTTTTGTAAGTAGAAAAACTAATGCTTGGTCCACAGCCCTGACAAAAGGATGAAAGAAGGATCAACCTATCAGGATAAAGTCGAGTTGAGCCTGTGTGGCTTTAAGAAAAAATAAGAGTTGTAGTTGCAAATATACCAGGTTAAAAAATCTGAGAGCCATTTGATTTCCCTGGATATTACAAAAACTCGAACCATTTCACAAGCTTGTGAACACATACCATGCTCCAAGTACAACTCTAGCACTAAAAATGTGCTCTCTTCACCTGTCCAACAACCCAGTGAAGGACATACAATCATAGGTCTATTTCATGGAGGAGAAACTGAGATTCAGTCTAGACAGCCTGCCCAAGATCACTCAGTTAGTTGCAGGCACTGGATTTGAACTCAGGATCTGAATTCAGAGCCCCAGCCCAGGTGTCTTCCTGTCTTCTTCATCAGTTTCCCTGTGCTGCATCTAAGAATGCCTGAGAAACACCTCCCTTCTCTTAAAGTCATATGATTCATATTGCAAGAGCTAAACTCTGTCTTTAGAACTACTTCTCACATGAGGGCTGGAGTCTGCTCCTCACTTTTTGCTTTCCCCAAGGAGAAGCAGGCCCCATATCCAGTCATACACTCAAGTAAACATCTGAGAAGTAACTGGGCCCCAACCTATGTTTCAGTACCCCCAGAGGTCCTGATACTATGTCAGTGGATATTTCTGGATGATTTACTATTTTCCAGGCACTTTACTAAGAGAATTTGCCTCATTTTATCACATTTCCTCTCCAAACACCATGGTATCTTTAAACAACCTTTATGTACTTTAATGCTTCATCAGAAATCTCTTTATCAAAAAATAGAAGCCATGTTTTTAAACTTACATTTTTAGACCAGTCGTCGGAGTGGGTGCCTGGTAAGTGTGGATGGACTGAATGAAAAGGCATTGGAAGGAGACACACAAAGAAGCCTGACCCACAAGTCTTTGCTCTGACCTCACTCTGAAGGGCTTACAGTAATTTAGCTGAGATTCAACTTCCTCCTTAATTCAATTTCTTGTCTTATTCCCACTCCACCCTCATTTCCCCTGAAATGGTAAAGTTTATCAAGGGTGACTTTTCATGATTTAAACCTTTCTCAATATCTCCTTAAATTGTATAATCATCATTAGGTCCCTATTTTCCCAGTTTGTTTGCAATTATTGTCTTTACTGACATCACGTTTCCTACATCCCCTAATCAAATAGAAGCTCCTCCCAAAATTGTTGTGATAGCATCACGATATTTTATAAACATGTTATATAATTGGAAAGCCTAGACAGACTCCTGACTTTTCTTTGACAGCAAAATATCTATTTGCACTACTGACTTTTCCTTTACTTGCTTATACCTTGAGAAATAATATTCTGAAGCCTATGGCTGGAGTGCATTTATTTTATCAACTAAAAAGCACAGTGAATGCCTTTTGATCTTAAAATAAAAAGTAATACTAGCAATGTGAAGAAATCATATTGTCATTGTTAGTGGAAAAATTAAATTGATATAGATATTAAAAGGTAATGTACATTCTTTTCTGCAAGATTTTCTTTAAACATCAACCCTTCTGAAAACAATCTTAAAAGCACCCTTTGGATTTTCTTTGTTATTTTCTTTGTTACCTTTACAAGGTTCTTTCAGAAAATACCAATTTTATTTTAAAGTTTTAATCAATATTTCACACAGTAAAATCCTTTTCTTTGACACAACAAGTTATCAAAACATTTTTTCTTCCCAAGGCAGCAGCTTTGAGCTGTGACTGACAATAGATCTTTTGGATACTGTTCGTGTCAAGATTAGATCAGACACTATGGGGATTCCTTTTCATGTTTCTAAGTCTTAAATCAGCATTAGCAGTACACAAATTCTTCCATTCTAAAGGTGAGAATTCCTCAGTGGAATGACTATTTCCAATGGTATTTGATCTTCATCACTTCATAAACAACATACAGCTATATCATTGGAAATTGTACCTGGATATATATTTATCTCTTTCTGTTTTTTTTTTTTTTTTTTTTAGTAATTGTTTTTTA
>SJYX01006726.1:0-16205 GCA_006410675.1 Oreotragus oreotragus | reverse complement strand
TTTTGGAAAGTAGTTGTCTTGAAAACCACGGTAAATATTTCTCCTTAATATACTGTCTACAGTTTAAGTGGCATATACAATTAAATTTCTCAGATAACAAAAAAAGCCAGTCCATAATCAACACAAACTTCTCTCTTATAGTAAAAATAAAGATGATTACCAGCTGATTCTGCATTCTAATTCTGATTAGCAATTTGGGGTTGTGTTAATACCCCAAAATAATTAGCAGAGACAGAGAAACAGAGAGAATTGCTATTTTTTAGTTTGTTTTTCTCCAATAGAAGAGTTTTTTTTTTTTTTTTCCTATTAAGACACTGAGAAGGGTTATGGTATAAAAGACTGGTTGAGTGCAATCTGACATCAGACTTTTGCGAGTTTGAATTCTGTCTCTGACACTTGCTAGCCATGTGACTTTGGATAAGTCACTGAAGTTCTCCAAGTCTAATTCTCCTTACATGTAACAATGCCTGACTTATTGGCCATGTAGAACAGTTTAATGACATAATCCATATAAGCACTTAACCCTATTCTTGAAACATAATGGGTGTTTCATACATATTAGCATCATTAGCCGGGAAAGGCAATGGCACCCCACCCCAGTACTCTTGCCTGAAAAATCCAATGGATGGAGTAGCCTGGTGGGCTGCAGTCCATGGGGTCGCTAACAGTCGGACAGACTGAGCGACTTCACTTTCACTTTTCTCTTTCATGCATTGGAGAAGGAAATGGCAACCCACTCCAGTATTCTTGTCTGGAGAATCCCAGGGATGGGGGAGCCTGGTGGGCTGCCGTCTATGGGGTCACACAGAGTCGGACACGACTGAAGTGACTTAGCAGCAGCAGTAGCAGCAGCATCATTATCATTCATGTAGTAAGTCTGATGTTTACAGAGACAGAATATTTGCCTAAAAATGACTCACATGTTTGAGATGAAAAAAAAAATGTATTTTTCCCACTTCTCCCCCAATTTGAATCTGAGTCTTAATAAAATTACTAGCCTTTGCCCAAAACATGACATCCAAGAGGTAAAATGATGCCATTTTCTATGAATAAAAAGCAGCTGGGCTATTACTAATATGGCCTTCTGGGGTAACATTTTAAACATAGATTTTCTTAAGTAGTCAATATTCTTTTAATATTAGATAGCTTCGGATTTTTATTATTTCAATGTTCTGTGACCAGCCAACCAGAAAAATTCTTAAAGGAAAATGCCAAAATTGGTAGATTTCAAGAAAAATCTACAGTTGGACTGTGAGGGAAATTTGCTTCTGATTCACCTAATATACTTCTATTAAGGAGGTAGTGCTGTCGATGTTATTAATGACCACCTGGATGCAGCTTTAGAAGAATCGGGTAAATAGAAAATGAAGTCATTTTCTAAAGCTTGGCCTGCATTCTCTTGACTCTGACCATTCAGACGGTGGGTATATATGAGCAAGAAAGGAAGTGTAATGCTGACACATAAAATGGGGTTAATGAACCAAGAAGATGCATAATACAAACAAAGCCATTTCAGCAAAGTAGAGTTTGCACCTTTTGTTCCAAAAACAGTGAGCATACACTCCAGAAATTAACAAGCTTTTAAAGTTTTAATTAATTTAAAATCTACTTTCTTGTTGAAGGCTAGAGGGAAATTAATCATCAATAGAACTTCTGAGAAAGGGAATTTTTCTGCATCCTGAAAATGGGGAACTTTAATGTATAATTTTTAGAACTTTTAACCAGGGTCTAATACATTCCTTTATATAATTCTATAATTAAGCTGCACTATGCCATCATTTTCTGCACAATGATTCTGAAAATATTCAGAGGAACTACTGATATCCTAACTACTGAATGACAGAAATATATTTTTAAAGAGAAAAGCATATCAAATAATTATTTTGAGAATTAAATGCTCTTGGAGAAGCACCAAAAGGGAAGATCCCTATCTTCCTCTTGGCTAGAATTAGTCTCAGAATTTCTGGGAATTATTATATCAAAATCACATTTTCATTTTCTAAAGGAAGATATTTCTTAAAGGATGTATAAGTAGATCAGAGAATGACCATCTTTCCCCAGCAAAGGACCCCCAAACTATGGCTCCCTCCTGGCATGCATAACAATCCCAAGGTGAAAAACAGACACTTATCCAGGTAGATTAATCCAGATTAATAAATCCACCCAAATAAAATGTTTCTGTTCAACTCTAAATATATTATCTAAAGGCATGCTTCTAAGCCAGTGGTAATCAGAAGTTTGATTAAAGGAAACCACCATTTTGCCCTCATCCTCATCTGCCTGGTCAGTGTGTCTCTGATTTACACAGCTTAAGGTGAGTGAGGGGATATCCTTTCACGGGGATCACACGCAAAAGTTTCTGCCACAGGGGCAGGTACCCACAAAGGTGAACAATTGTCCTCACTCTGGGATGCTAAAATGTAACTGCCACTCTCCATCTACATATCCTTTGTCTTCCCATGGTGCCTGTTTTCAGCAAAATGTTACTAAAGCTTGGAGCATAACTGCTTGTAATAGAGCTGTCCTGGAATAAACTGCACAGCTTTTTACACTCCTCACTCACAACCATATTGCATTTTCTTACTCTAGGAATAACTATCCGTCAACCACAGTCTGTCAACTCCAAAAAGTGAAAGAAGGAAAAAAAAACTACCTATGGATTTAGCTTATGCTATGAATCATATGGGTAAAAGGTTAGGAATTTCTGTCTTCAATTCAAAGGCTATTTTTTAAATATTTAGAATAAATTACTGAGAGAAAACTATACATGTTTAAATTGTTGAACATTCTTTTTGAAAGAGTATTATAATTTTATTTTTGAAAGAAAGCCTTCAAAAATAAGATGGTAACTGATAAAGAGAAATTTTCTGGGGAGGGTTTTTAGGGGTGTTTAGTGTGGGAATCATATAGAGAAGCAGATGAGCAAGAGGAAGAAGACTGGTCAAGATGATGGAGTAGAAGGTCCCTAGACTCAGCTCCCCGCACACAAGCAACGAAAATCCCAGCTAACTGCAGAAAGCCATGGAGGAAATAGCCTGGGATCTACCAGAAAAGACCTTCTACAACTAGGGACATAAGGANGCTGCTGCTGCTGCTAAGTCACTTCAGTCGTGTCTGACTCTGTGTGACCCCATAGACTGCAGCCCACCAGGCCCCCTGTCCCTGGGATTCTCCAGGCAAGAATACTGGAGTGGGTTGTCATGTCCTTCTCCAATGCATGAAAGTGAAAGTGAAGTCGCTCAGTTGTGTTCAATCCTCAGCGACCCCATGGACTGCAGCCTTCCAGGCTCCTCGGTTCATGGGATTTTCCAGGCAAGAGTACTGGAGTAGGGTGTCATTGCCTTCTCCATAAAGAAAGCTGAGCACCAAAGAATTCATGTTTTTGAACTGTGGTGTTGGAGAAGACTCTTGAGAGTCCCTTGGACTGCAAGGAGATCCAACCAGTCCATCCTAAAGGAGATCAGTCCTGAGTGTTCATTAGAAGGAACGATGTTGAAGCTGAAACTCCAATACTTTGGCCACCTAATGGGAAGAGCTCACTCATTGGAAAAGACCCTCATGATGGGAAAGATTGAAGGCAAGAGGAGAAGGGGACAACAGAGGATGAGATGGTTGGATGGCATCACTAACTCCATGGACATGAGTTTGAGCAAACTCCAGGAGCTGGTGATGGACAGGGAGGCCTGGCAAGCTGCAGTACATGGGGTTGCAAAGTCAGACATGACTGAGCAACTGAACTGAACTGAAGTTTACAGTCCACTCCTTCATCTTTTCCCTGATTTCCACTAGCTTTCAAATTTTATTTGTTTTTAAAGTAGCAACGTGATTGCAAGCTACGGGCTTTGGTTATACCCATTTTTCAGATGTGCAATCTAAGGCTTAAAAAGGAAAATGATATGCCCAAAGTCACCAAACCTATCGGTAATGGAAGAGGGCTTTAAAATCAGATGTATGTGACTTAAAATTCATCCTGGCTGAAATACCACTTTCCTTAATATTGTCTTTCTCTAATATACTTGTGTTATTAAGATGAAATGTACCTTGTGCTTTCATTCTTTCATATTCCCACCTAGAACCTCCTTGAGAGAGGAACTATTGCTTCATTCACTCACTTGATAAATGCTTTAATCTATGATACACCTGGTGCCACATGAGGATTTAGGAATATTGTACTGACATGTCAGATTTTAAAAAATGTGTTTCCCACACAGCATATACTGTTTCAGATGATCTTAATCATTATTAACAAACTATGAATATGCTCTATTTTTGCTTTAACATTATTAATAATTTTTAGCAGCTATAGGACTTTGTGAGTCTAATTATTGGAATCTTGACAAAGTAAATTATAGTTGCCTATGATGTTGCTTCAGATGACTTTCTTTCAAAGAAATATCCCCATAAAATACCCAGAGGTTCAGCCAATTTTTATACAGCCTTTGAAAGATTATATAAAATTCAAAGTAGGAATTTACAGGCTGAGTTCAGAAGTGATTAAGTAAACAAATATGGATATTTGTGGTATAACAGACATAGTTTTCATATGATTAATAGAAGGTAGGTAGTGGAGTCAGTAGCTCAAATGTTCAACAAAAAACAGAACTGTTTAATTTGAGGAAAATATGAGAGTATGAAATGGTCTGCTGGATATGCTGAATGACCTAAATTCCATCTCCTTAACCCTTGGCCCCTAGGACAGAACAAACAGGTAATAGGCTCAAGTGGGGGTGGGGATAAATTAGTTCTGAGAAGTTGGTATATCTGGAGCTGTGGATCCATCTGGGAAGTTGAGCATATCCTGGATGGCCAAACAATCCATGCTTCAATAATTCTTTTCAGTTCAGTTGCTCAGTCGTGTCCAACTCTTTGCAGCCCCATTAACCGCAGCACACCAGGCCTCCCTGTCCATCACCAACTTCCGGAGTTTACTCAAACCCATGTCCATTGAGTCAGTGATACCATCCAACCATCTTATCCATTGTCATCCCCTTCTGTCTTCAAGCTTCAAGAGTAGCTACTATATTGAAAATAAAGAGCCAGTATGTCCGGAGCAGCAAGAATGCCTCTACTGTCAATTTGTATTTACTACCCAACCTATCCAGGGTAACTCTGAGGCTATCCATACTTTAATGATATTGATATTATTATCCTAACAACAAATATTTATTTAATTGGAATCCAATGCTTCGTGGCAATTAATTTTAGCCATAATTCATATTACATTTATGGTCTTTTAAAACGTTAGAAACACATTAATATTTAAATGCTGTCAGGTTGTTGTTGGGCTTTTTTTTTTTCTTTAAATGTCAATCCAGGAAATGACTGGCCTATTGTGTTGAGCTCAGTCGCATCCGACTCTTTGCGACCCCATGACCTGTAGCCGCCAGCCTCCTCTGTCCATGGGATTCTCCAGAGGAGAATACTGGCGTGGGTTGCCATGCCCTCCACCAGGGGATCTTCCCGACCCAGGGACTGAATCCAAGTCTCCAGCATTGGCAGGCAGATTCTTTACCACTGAGCTATTAGTTTTTTAGACCTGACTCTACACAACAGAAGACCTTCTACAAGAAATCTGTCCCTAAAGAATCACTAAGCGTTGGGATCAGAGACACTTCATCTATTGACAGTAGGTTTCTGCACTGAATTACCTGTTCTCAGACTCACGGGTGCCCTGAAGTATAACTTTGAAATGGTAGGGGACATTCTGTGGCTTATTGTGTTTGTTCACAATTCAGCCCTTGATCATGTTGTCACTTCACATGAAGAGACTAAGCTGGAGAGTAAGTTGACTTTTGCTGTCTCTCTCTGGGAGAGTCAGGTCTTGAATTTTCTAACTTGATTGAACAATATTTCACCTGCCTGCAAAGCAACCATATGCTCACACTTTCCAATTGCCTTTAGACTTGCTAAATGCATTTATAGAGAAAAAGCATGAGGAAAAAGGTGGTGGATGAAATGAAGTCTTTTTCCCACTGCACCTTTTATTATTGTGTTATATAAAACAGGCTCGAAATAGACTAAGGCAGATTTATCTTTTAATGAAAATCACCAGGAGGTTTGAAGTCAAAAGATGTGTATAAGAGACAGACTCTATGGCTTCAAATTTTACTACTAAGTTGAACATTTCTTCAGCAGCAGATCTCATATGATTCTAGTTCTAATTTCAGCTCCCCATCCATAAAATTCATATGTGTATCCTATGTAATATTTATAATATGGGCATAATATTATCCTATGGAATATCCTATCCTATAATAGGACATAATTAAGACATAATCATATCCTATGTAATATCCTATTCTATATGTAATATTTTGGGCACCCAGACCTTTCTGATCATGCAGAGCTTAGGGAATATGTCTTCCTCAGTTTCATTTGCTTTATATTTTCTCCCTAAATACCAATCACCTCTCTAACTAAAACCTCTAGGCTCCAGATCAGTACATTCAATATATTCAACTGACTCTTAACAGCTCCATGTTAAAGGCAAAAAATTCTAGCAATTCAGCTTACACATGGAGCCCTTCACTTACCACCTTCTCAATTTGATTCTTTCCTAATGCTCTTCACCTCAATTAATTGTATCCCTCCCCATCATGTGTCACAAACCATGACATGGGGATTATCCATGACTCAGTCCAATTCATCACAGCCCAATCATCACTGTTGATTTATTCAAACCTACCAGTGTCTTCCTACATACTACCACATAGCTTCCTAACTATTTTCTGCACATAAGTACTTTTTTTTTTTTAACTGCAACTAGGATTAACCTTCACTTTTTTCATGTATCTAAAATTTTTATCCATTTATTAAAATCTAAGTTTACAGTGGTTTTTCCAGTAGTCATGCATGGATGTGAGAGTTGGGCTATAGAGAAAGCTGCTGCTGCTGCTAAGTCACTTCAGTCGTGTCTGACTCTGTGTGACCCCATAGACTGCAGCCCACCAGGCCCCCTGTCCCTGGGATTCTCCAGGCAAGAATACTGGAGTGGGTTGTCATGTCCTTCTCCAATGCATGAAAGTGAAAGTGAAGTCGCTCAGTTGTGTTCAATCCTCAGCGACCCCATGGACTGCAGCCTTCCAGGCTCCTCGGTTCATGGGATTTTCCAGGCAAGAGTACTGGAGTAGGGTGTCATTGCCTTCTCCATAAAGAAAGCTGAGCACCAAAGAATTCATGTTTTTGAACTGTGGTGTTGGAGAAGACTCTTGAGAGTCCCTTGGACTGCAAGGAGATCCAACCAGTCCATCCTAAAGGAGATCAGTCCTGAGTGTTCATTAGAAGGAACGATGTTGAAGCTGAAACTCCAATACTTTGGCCACCTAATGGGAAGAGCTCACTCATTGGAAAAGACCCTCATGATGGGAAAGATTGAAGGCAAGAGGAGAAGGGGACAACAGAGGATGAGATGGTTGGATGGCATCACTAACTCCATGGACATGAGTTTGAGCAAACTCCAGGAGCTGGTGATGGACAGGGAGGCCTGGCAAGCTGCAGTACATGGGGTTGCAAAGTCAGACATGACTGAGCAACTGAACTGAACTGAAGTTTACAGTCCACTCCTTCATCTTTTCCCTGATTTCCACTAGCTTTCAAATTTTATTTGTTTTTAAAGTAGCAACGTGATTGCAAGCTACGGGCTTTGGTTATACCCATTTTTCAGATGTGCAATCTAAGGCTTAAAAAGGAAAATGATATGCCCAAAGTCACCAAACCTATCGGTAATGGAAGAGGGCTTTAAAATCAGATGTATGTGACTTAAAATTCATCCTGGCTGAAATACCACTTTCCTTAATATTGTCTTTCTCTAATATACTTGTGTTATTAAGATGAAATGTACCTTGTGCTTTCATTCTTTCATATTCCCACCTAGAACCTCCTTGAGAGAGGAACTATTGCTTCATTCACTCACTTGATAAATGCTTTAATCTATGATACACCTGGTGCCACATGAGGATTTAGGAATATTGTACTGACATGTCAGATTTTAAAAAATGTGTTTCCCACACAGCATATACTGTTTCAGATGATCTTAATCATTATTAACAAACTATGAATATGCTCTATTTTTGCTTTAACATTATTAATAATTTTTAGCAGCTATAGGACTTTGTGAGTCTAATTATTGGAATCTTGACAAAGTAAATTATAGTTGCCTATGATGTTGCTTCAGATGACTTTCTTTCAAAGAAATATCCCCATAAAATACCCAGAGGTTCAGCCAATTTTTATACAGCCTTTGAAAGATTATATAAAATTCAAAGTAGGAATTTACAGGCTGAGTTCAGAAGTGATTAAGTAAACAAATATGGATATTTGTGGTATAACAGACATAGTTTTCATATGATTAATAGAAGGTAGGTAGTGGAGTCAGTAGCTCAAATGTTCAACAAAAAACAGAACTGTTTAATTTGAGGAAAATATGAGAGTATGAAATGGTCTGCTGGATATGCTGAATGACCTAAATTCCATCTCCTTAACCCTTGGCCCCTAGGACAGAACAAACAGGTAATAGGCTCAAGTGCGGGTGGGGATAAATTAGTTCTGAGAAGTTGGTATATCTGGAGCTGTGGATCCATCTGGGAAGTTGAGCATATCCTGGATGGCCAAACAATCCATGCTTCAATAATTCTTTTCAGTTCAGTTGCTCAGTCGTGTCCAACTCTTTGCAGCCCCATTAACCGCAGCACACCAGGCCTCCCTGTCCATCACCAACTTCCGGAGTTTACTCAAACCCATGTCCATTGAGTCAGTGATACCATCCAACCATCTTATCCATTGTCATCCCCTTCTGTCTTCAAGCTTCAAGAGTAGCTACTATATTGAAAATAAAGAGCCAGTATGTCCGGAGCAGCAAGAATGCCTCTACTGTCAATTTGTATTTACTACCCAACCTATCCAGGGTAACTCTGAGGCTATCCATACTTTAATGATATTGATATTATTATCCTAACAACAAATATTTATTTAATTGGAATCCAATGCTTCGTGGCAATTAATTTTAGCCATAATTCATATTACATTTATGGTCTTTTAAAACGTTAGAAACACATTAATATTTAAATGCTGTCAGGTTGTTGTTGGGCTTTTTTTTTTTCTTTAAATGTCAATCCAGGAAATGACTGGCCTATTGTGTTGAGCTCAGTCGCATCCGACTCTTTGCGACCCCATGACCTGTAGCCGCCAGCCTCCTCTATCCATGGGATTCTCCAGAGGAGAATACTGGCGTGGGTTGCCATGCCCTCCACCAGGGGATCTTCCCGACCCAGGGACTGAATCCAAGTCTCCAGCATTGGCAGGCAGATTCTTTACCACTGAGCTATTAGTTTTTTAGACCTGACTCTACACAACAGAAGACCTTCTACAAGAAATCTGTCCCTAAAGAATCACTAAGCGTTGGGATCAGAGACACTTCATCTATTGACAGTAGGTTTCTGCACTGAATTACCTGTTCTCAGACTCACGGGTGCCCTGAAGTATAACTTTGAAATGGTAGGGGACATTCTGTGGCTTATTGTGTTTGTTCACAATTCAGCCCTTGATCATGTTGTCACTTCACATGAAGAGACTAGGCTGGAGAGTAAGTTGACTTTTGCTGTCTCTCTCTGGGTGAGTCAGGTCTTGAATTTTCTAACTTGATTGAACAATATTTCACCTGCCTGCAAAGCAACCATATGCTCACACTTTCCAATTGCCTTTAGACTTGCTAAATGCATTTATAGAGAAAAAGCATGAGGAAAAAGGTGGTGGATGAAATGAAGTCTTTTTCCCACTGCACCTTTTATTATTGTGTTATATAAAACAGGCTCGAAATAGACTAAGGCAGATTTATCTTTTAATGAAAATCACCAGGAGGTTTGAAGTCAAATATTCTTATCTTTTTCTGCTGTCTCCAGTGCACAACTCTTTCACAGGGCTGACCTTACAATATGGTCCTAGAGGGAACCACAGTGATATTGTGGACTGACTTCCTTCAGAAGGGACTTTTAAAAGAGATAATGAAGCCAGCATGCCTCCTTTTAGGCTCCATTGTCCAAGGCGGTGCAAGTCGGCCTTTCCAGAGAGCAAAGGGCGGCAGAGTTCAAGGGCACTGTGCACAGCAGAAAGCAGCTGCCTCTCAGGACATTGTCAGGAAGCTGGCCTCGGCCGACTCCAGAGGCCTTCGGCAGCCCTCACAGGCTCAGAGCTCACCTGCGCTGCAGGTGGGAGGTTGGGCAGGTCTAGACCTCTGGGTCCTTTCCTGGATTTCCCCTGCTGGGTCTGCACAGAATGGCTCTGGAGTAACTAGCTGCCAGGCTCCTCCCATCAGCAATGCACAGGCTTCTGCTTCCACTGTGGCCTCCCCACAGTTTAAACAGACGCTCAGAAAACTGTTTGCTATGAGACTGATTTTACCAACTCTTTCTTGTCTTAGCTTTTCTTCTTACGTAAAAATGTTAATTACTCAGTCGGGTCGACTCTTTGCGACTCCATGGACTGTAGCCCACCAGGCTCCTCTGTCCATGGGATTCTGCAGGCAGGAGGACTGGAGTGGATTGCCATGCCCTTCTGCAGGGGGTCTTCCAGACCCAGGGATTGAATCTGGGTCTCCTGCATTGCTGCTGCTGCTGCTGCTAAGTTGCTTCAGTCGTGTCCGACTCTGTGCGACCCCATAGATGGCAGCCCACCAGGCTCCCCTGTCCCTGGGATCCTCCAGGCAAGAACATTGGAGTGGGTTGCCATTTCCTTCTCCAATGCATGAAAGTGAAAAGTGATAGTGAAGTCGCTCAGTCGTGTCCGACTCTTAGCGACCCCATGGTCTGCGGCCTACCAGGCTCCTCCGCCCATGGGATTTTCCAGGCAAGAGTACTGGAGTGGGATGCCATTGCCTTCTCCACTCCTTCATTGCAGGCAGATTCTTTACCACCTGAACCACCAGGGAACCCTCTATATAAACTAGTGGGTAAATAATCTGGACTTCTTTTGCTTTCAGTTACTTCTTGAGTTTCAAACTTTATAACGGAAGAGACAGGGTGCTGGCGTTGGGAAGCAGGAAGTAGAGGTAAGAAGAAAAAGTAAACAAGGAAATGGCACTGAAAAAGATTGTTATCAGTCAGCATTTCAACGGATATATGTAAAAAGAGCACACTGGGGAAATACAGTAATGAGAATTTAAGGTCATGATGATTGTAATTTTATGCCTAAGTACACTTAACGTGACAAGGAATTCTCTTAATCTTAATTAGGAGTAGGTGGGGGCATCTTCATTTTTTTCCCACTAACTGCTTAGCTCTTGTAACTAATTGCCTTCCAAGAGAAAGAGATAATAGAAAAACACGATGGCATCATACATTCTGGAGAACATAAGGAGCATGTTGGGGTGTCCTCTAAAGGCCCTAAACCCTGTGCTTGCCCAGCTTCAAGACCCAAGAAAAAGCCTTGAGTCAGCGACAGAGACATCAGTGGTTTAATGGATGGGTCGGCTTACAAGTGGTCCTGGAGCAGCGCTCACCTTGTGTGGCAGACAGCGGGCAAGACATGCAGGCGGATTTTGCTCCTGGAGGCAGGGGGAGACGGCCACTTACCTGGGCAACTGACAGCAAGTGGGCTCAGCAGGTTACCAGGGAAACCAGCGGGCACGCCCCTCACAGCCCCTTTGATTAGAACAATCACTAGCTGGGCCTGGGGCAAGTGTGGAAGGAGGTCGGTGAGGTGAGCAGGGTGTAAGTGAAGTAGGTGACGGTCAAGCAGGGAATGCGCAGAGAACAAGAGGAGAGCCACCTTGACTGTCCAGGCCAGACACAGCATCACACTGATTTCTTGACTCTCTGAATTGGAGCAGCATCTCAATCTAGCTGGTAGTAATTAAAGTGCCATACATCTAGCTATCTGATGGACAGCTTTTACATTTCTTATATATTACTGTACAACCACTTCCTGTGAATGAAGTCCATGTGCAAATGGCAAAGCAAGCTTGAAGAACTGATTTGGGTAAGTCCTTTTGAATCTATTACCCCAAATGAAAGCCTCAATGAAATTGTGTGCAGCTTAGTATTTTAAGGATTTTTGTAAATTGGAAAGACAGTCTTTCCTGAAACTAAGTATTGTCTGCTTCTCAGATGGGAGGAAAGAGTGCTGCATTTCTACACGGAGGAACACCTGTGAATGCAGTGATGGTTTTGGCTGTGTTTCTTTTCTAGTCTTAGTTTTGTTATTCTCAATTTAATTTTTCACCATGAAAAAAACTTCATATGTTTTCAACTAATAGAGATAAAAGTAAACTTTTTTAACTGGATCCAATTATGGACATAATTTTCGTGGCACAATCAAATTTAAGTTACCATGTGTCTTACAGTAGGGAAAAATAAAATACAAAGAGGAATTCTCTTTTTTCCCTAGAACCCTCCTTTCTTTCTATGTTCTCCCCTTTAGTAGAAGGCCTGTTTTCAAAAGTTAGAAGCCTCCTATGCCTTAGACATTCTTAAAGGAGTACGTCTGACATTATGAATGAAGAAAAATAGGCAATGCTAAAGGCAAACAAATTTCATTTTGTTGTATTTGCACAGTGAATTTCTGTAAGATCAGTAAGTCTATGTTTATTGCTTGTTGCTGTTTTTCGTTTTAAAAGGTCATTCATCATAAGCTAAATTGACTTCTAGTACCATGAAGCTGTTGTGAATGCCTGCCACAGGAAAAGCATTATATAACCCTTTATTATGCAGATGATACCATCCTTATGGCAGAAAGCTAAGAAGAAGCAAAGGGCCTCTTGATGAAAGTGAAAGAGAAGAGTGAAAAAGTTGGCTCAGAGCTCAACATTCAGAAAACTAAGACCATGGCATCCAGTCCCATTAATCCATGGCAAATAGATGGGGAAGCAATGGAAACAGTGATAGACTTTACTTTGGGGGGCTCCAAAATCACTGCAGGTGGTGACTGCAGCCATGAAATTAAAAGATGCTTGCTTGCTCCTTGGAAGAAAAGCTATGACCAACCTAGACAGCATGTTAAAAACCAGAGACATTACTTTGCCAACAAAGGTCCATCTAGACAAACTGATGGTTTTTCCAGTGGTCATACATGGATGTGAGTTGGACTCTAAAGAAAGCTGAGTGCCAAAGAATTGATGCTTTTGAACTGTGGTGTTGGAGAAGACTCTTGAGAGTCCCTTGGACAGCAGGAGATCGAACAAGTCCATCCTAAAGGAAATCAGTCCTGAGTATTCATTAAAAGGAATGATGTTGAAGCTGAAACTCCAGTACTTTGGCCACCTGATGTGAAGAGCTGACTCATTGGAAAAGACCCTGATTCTGGGAAAGATTGAGGGCAGGAGGAGAAGAGGATGACAGAGGATGAGATGGCTGGATGGCATCACCAACACAATGGACAAGAGTTTGGGTAAATTCCAGGAGTTGGTGATGGGCAGGGAGGCCTGGCGTGCTGCAGTCCATGGGATCACAGAGTTGGACACGACTGAGTGACTGAACTGAAAAAGGTGAACAGGTGAATGAAACCTTCCTTGAATTTACTGTGTGATTATGATATGAGAAATTATTAAAATGTGAAGGGTGAGCACCACATTATAAAATTTATAGCTTGAGGTACTTTTAAAAATCAATGCTCAGTGTTACACTGACGTTCATGAAAACAATTATGTTTTATTCATAAATAATGGGTTTATGGAATTAGACCTAGGAGGTTTTCCTGCTTTAATCTTTTCAGGAATCAGAATTACCAACCTAAATATGGTAATCTTCATGGCAACCGTGAATCTTCAAATATTTGTAAAATGTTTCTTTTTCTAAAAAATGTGTTTTGGGTACTTACTGTGTGCCAGTGTGCTTAGTCACTAAGTCGTGCCCAACTCTTGCGACCCCATGGAGTGTAGCCCGCCAGTCCCCTCTGTCTATGGGCTTTTCCAGGCAGGAATACTGGAGTCAGCTGCCATTTCCTCCTCCAGAGGATCTCCCTGACCCAGGGATCAAACTGTGTCTCCTGTGTCTCCTGCATTGGCAGGTGGATTCTTGACCACTTGTGCCATCTGGGAAGCAAGCCCTAAAGGGTATGAATTGAGAAGTGAATAAATAATAGAAGCAAGATGTAAGTCTCAAAGCTAGCATTCTAGTAAAGGGAAGTAGATGATAAGTAGAAAGTAACATGTAGGTATCAGATAGTGATGAGTGGTGTGCAAAAACCCAAAGAGGAAAGGGAGATGGATATGAATTAACATATTGTAATTAGGAAATGCCCACTGAGACTGTGACGTTTGGGAAAAGAGCTGAAGACAAAGAGGAAATGAGCCAAGGAGAAATCCAGGGGGTGAGGGAACCTGAGGAAGAAGGTACAGTAAGGAGTACAAAGGCTCAGAGGCAGAAACATGCAGGAGATGTTAGCAGGCCAGTGTGACTGCATGGAGTGAGGGACAGAATAGTAAAAGAGATTGGGCTTCCCAGGTGGCTCGGTGGTGAAGCATCTGCCTGTCAGTGCAGGAGACCCGGGTTCCATCCCTGGGTCGGGAAGGTCCCCTGGAGAAGGAAATGGCAACCCACTGCAGTATTCTGGCCTGGAGAATCCCCTGTACAGGGGAGCCTGGCGGGCTACAGGCTATGTGATTACAAAGTGTTAGGCATCCCTGAGTGACTGACCACACATACACGCATGTGAGAGGTTCATTGCTGTAGACAGTGCAGGATCTCTGTTAGGACTGACTTGGCATCCGAGTGAGCTGAGCAGATTGGTACTTTCACTTTAAAATGTCCACTACTTGGATATACTATAAATGTGTATATTTAGGATATACACGTATCCTTTGAAAGTTACTCTTTTGGAGCCTCAGTTCAAAACAAGACTAATCCCCACAACTTCAGTTTTCCCCCTGAGTTAGGAAGGAGGGTTTTACTATGTTTTTTTCACATAATTGTCCATATTGTCAAAACTAATAGGAGTATGAACGTTTGATGTAGGGCACTGGGATTCCGTGGGGGCTCAGCCAGTAAAGAATCTGCCCACAATGCGGGAGACCTGGGTTCAATCCCTGGGTCAGGAAGATCCGCTGGAGAAGGGATAGGCTACCCACCCCAGTATTCTGGCCTGGAGAATTCCATGGACCCCTTAGTCCATGGGGTCTCAAAGAGTCGGACATGATCAAATGACTTTCACTTTCACTGGGATTCAAGGATTGTATTTTAGGTCTAAACTGGACCCAGATGACCTTTCTCTTACTGATGATCATCCTGCAAATCCCAAGAAAGGCTCCTTGGTGCAGGAGGTTAGGTAAATAAGCGGGCAGGAACCTGTTTCCATGTGTCCAGGCCTTCTTCCCAGTGCCAGAATCAGAGCTGACCACCACCTGGTACCTGACTTTTCAGGAAAGTCTGGAGGCCAAGGGGAAGGTGTGCATGCTCGGCAGTGAAGGCGCAGAACAGGGAGATTGGTGTCCCTTCCCACTGAGCCCTGGAGCCCTGGAATTTACAAAAAGGCACTGCCAGGGACCCCGTGTGCCGGCACAGTTAGAGAGTCAATGTGGACAAGCAGTTTCTGCCTCAGAGGAGTCCACAAACCCTTCCCTTCATATGAAATGACTTGCATTCTGGATCATCTGCAAATGGTTTCTAGCATTTTTCTTATTCAAAATGGAAAATAAAGAGTTTAGATTTAAATACATGGTGAAACTTTTTTGGTCCAGACAAATGTTTATGGCCTGAGTGCTGTGGCCAGTGTTAGACTGGTGAACTAGCCTCATAGGAACACAATTATTTTTAAAGCATTTGATAATGTATTGAAAAAATATCAACTCATCTCAGCCCACTCCAGTGTCCTTGCCTGGAGAATCCCAGGGACGGGGGAGCCTGGTGGGCTGCCGTCTATGGGGCTGCACAGAGTTGGACACGATTGAAGCGACTTAGCAGTAGCAGAAGAAGGCAGTGGCACCCCACTCCAGTACTCCTGCCTGGAGAATCCCAGGGACGGGGGAGCCTGAAAGGCTGCAGTCCATGGGGTTGCTAGGAGTTGGAAACGACTGCGTGACTTCACTTTCACTTTTCATTTTTATGCATTGGAGAAGGAAATGGCAACCCACTCCAGTGTTCTTGACCAGAGAATCCCGGGCATGAGGGAGCCTGGTGGGCTGCCGTCTCTGGGGTCACACAGAGTCGGACACGACTGAAGCGACTTAGCAGTAGCAGAAGTGATTTAAAAGCAGCAGCAGTGACTTAACAGCAGCAGCA
>SJYX01006725.1:171083-181260 GCA_006410675.1 Oreotragus oreotragus | reverse complement strand
TTTTGAATATGCTATCTAGGTTGGTCATAACTTTTCTTCCAAGGAGTAAGCATCTTCTAATTTCATGGCTGCAGTCACCATCTGCAGTGATTTTGGAGCCTCAGAAAATAAAGTCTGACACGGCTTCCACTGTTTCTCCATCTATTTCCCATGAAGTGATGGGACCAGATGCCATGATCTTAGTTTTCTGAATGTTGAGCTTTAAGCCAACTTTTTCACTCTCTTCTTTCACTTTCATCAAAAGGCTCTTTAGCTCCTCTTCACTTTCTGCCATAAGGGTGGTGTCATCTGCATATCTGAGGTTATTGATATTTCTCCCAGCAATCTTGATTCCAGCTTGTGGTGGCTCAGACAGTAAAGCATCTGCCTACAGTGTGGGAGACCCAGCTTCAATTCCTGGGTCAGGAAGATCTCCTGGAGAAGGGAATGGAAACCCACTCCAGTATTCTTGCTTCCCCCCCTCCACAAAAAGGGGGGCTCAAAGATATATAATGGGTTAGAATCTCTGAAAACCATAAAACCTTAGTCAAGCCTAAAATGACTACATTTTTTAATGTAGCCATTTACTCCATTTCATAATCATATTACCATTATTTTGACTGTAAGATAAACTTTATATAAAGCTAGTCAGTTCAGTCAGTTCAGTCACTCAGTCATGTCCAACTCTATGCAACCCCATAGACTGCAGCATGCCAGGCTTCCCTGTCCATGACCAACTGCCAGAACTTACTCAAACTCATGTCCATTGAGTTGGTGATGCCATCCCACCATTTCATTCTCTGTCATCCCCTTCCCCTTCCACCTTCAATCTTTCCCAGCATCCGGGTCTTTTCAAATGAGTCAGTTCTTCGTATCAGGTGGCCAAAGTATTGGAGTTTCTGCTTCAGCATCAGTCCTTCCAATGAATATTCAGGATTGATTTCCTTTAGGATGGACTGGTTGGAATTCCTTGCAGTCCAAGGGACTCTCAAGAGTCTTCTCCAACACCACAGTTCAAAAGCATCAATTCTTCAGTGCTCAGCTTTCTTTATAGTCCAACTCTCACATATAAAACTAGTACCTAAAACATACGTATAAAACTAGTACCTAAAACAAGATTGTATAATTCAGTGATTTACCATAATGCAAACACCCATGGAGCCTTCACCCAGGTTAGGAGATTGTCAGAAATCCAGCAATCCCTCCTAGTCTGTTCCTCCAATCACTGCCTTATCCCTCTGAAGGTAGCTGCTATTCTGAACTTGATTTTAATTCATTCCAAGTTTTGAAATATTTTTACCAGCAGCATATGCATCCCTAAACACTATTTTGCTGGGTTTTTAATATAACATACATAGCATCACAAGTATGTATTCTTTTGTGTCTGGTATAATTTGAAGATATTCATGAGATTCAGTGATATTGTTGCATGTAGCTGAAGATCAGTTATCTTTATTGCAGTGTAGTATTCCATTCTATAACATAATTTATTTATCCATTCAACATTTGATGAACATTTAAGCTATTTCCAGATTTGTAAACTATGATTTTACTCCAATTTTAATCTAGTTCTTAGGGTTTATTCTATTTTTTTCCCTTTCCATTTTAAAATCCCTTCTCCGACAGTGAGAAAACGTGCTCCAATTATTCTTCATAACTTAGCGATGTTATGATTACACCTCTCTGTTATAACCAATCTACTACCAGTAGTAATTCTCTCCATCCATCCAAATGCCTTCACCACCCCACTCAGATTCCAACACTCCACACTAGTGCAGCCCACAAATGGAAATCCTACCATTTCAGGCTTCAGTTCTTGATAGCAGAGCACCCTCCTCCTCTCCCTGCTTGGGATCTTACTCCTCACTATTGGCCAGAGTCCTGTCATTGCAGCAGATTCCTTTATCTCCCTTAAGGGCTTTTAGGAAAAAAAAATCCAAGAAGAAAAATAAAGGAAAGGTCGAGGGAAGGGAGAGGATAGGCTATGCATTTCCAGTGTAAATATAAAATGCAAAACTTTTTAAATATAGTTGTACCAATTTCCATTCTATTCAACAGATTAGATAATTTATCTGTATAATTTATTGTCCAAAATAAGGTAATTTTGAAACTTAAAAAATTAGCTCTTTTAAAATGTATGCTGGGGAAATTAGCTATAGCTAAGTGTTTTGTTTGTTTGTTTGTTTACTTTATTTTACTTTACAGTACTGTATTGGATTTGGCATACATTGACATGAATCTGCCACGTGTGTACATGAACTCCCAAACTATTAGACACATCCAGAATGTTCTTGTTACCCAGTGCATGGAAGTTTATAGTTTTGTACGTCCTCAGAAGATGTAATATTGTGATTAATTTTAGTGTTAACCCCTTAGTTGTTTCGATAGTGTTACCTCATTGTGATTTTAGTTTGCATTCCTATACATACTAAACTGCATATTAATGATTTTTAATCATCATGTTACCTATTTTAAGGAGAGCATATCCAAATCTTATGCATTTTATAATGGGATATCTTTTAGTAGGTTTTAAATGTTATTTCAAGATTCTGGATTGTGTCATTTTTCACCTTTTATTTTTCTACTCAAATTTAGTTCAAGTAAGTGAATTCCTGATAAGTGGGTAATCGATTAACCACTTTGGATGTCTAACCTAGAATTATTAAACATCCCAGAGCCATGGTGTCAGATTTTCATTCAAGCATCATACTCAAGTGGAAAGAACACATTTTATAGTTCACAAACTTTGATATGTGACATGGATGCTGAACATTGGCATTCTGCATTCATTCATACAAATATTATGCCCATTCTGTGGTGAGTCTTCATTGACTCAACTCTATGCAAGGACCACCAAGGGCTTCTTTTATTCCCATTCTCAGGCATGTTGTCCAGAGCACAAAGCCTGGGTTAGGAGAATGGGTATGGAAGAGCTATCTGAATTAATTATAAGATACACTGAAGCTTTTCCCTGCCATGATCTTGAGTTCTTGAGATCTTGAGTTCTTTGTTTTGAGTTTAGCTCACTCCCCTTTGCTAGAGTATACCACATTTCTTTTAGGTAATTTTATTAAAGAAGCTGTGTTGTTTGTTTCTTCCACTGAGACAGGTTATGCACCATCAGTTCAGTTCATTCAGTAGTTCAATCATATCCAACTCTTAAAGAGGCCATGGACTGCAGCACACCAGTCTTCCCTGCCCATTACCAACTCCTGGAGCTTACTTAAACTCATGTCTATTGAGTCAGTGATGCCATCCAACGATCTCATCTTCCATCATCCCCTTCTCCTGCCTTCAATCTTTCCCAGCATATGCACCATAGACCAACCCAACCAATAGCCCTAAAAAAATAGAAACTGTCCTTGGCCACCCATATCCATGTGCCCTTTCATTGCCAGGATCTGAGCACTCTTTTTGCTTCCAGCTCCTTGGTAAAAAGACCTGCCTATACTCAAGGGGACAAGAAGTATACCAGTGAATGAACACTACTCTTTCCCCCTGAGATAGTCCTCAATTAATGACCCCAAGAAGATGATGTATAAACAAATAACATGGAGCCCTCATCCCTTGAGAGAGATAATTCTGAGTCAGATGTTAAGAGGAATTAAGATGCAGCTGTTATTGTGGTGACTGACTTATAACACACACTTCCACTCCCTTCTCTTCCCTGTAACCCTGCCTCACTCCATGCAAGATTCCCTGTACCTGTCCCTAAAACTGCTATTGTTGGAAATCTGTCTTAGCATTAGCTTATGGAGAAACCCAAATTAAAAATTCTAGCTTTGTATCCCAGATACGTGCAATCTGCTTAGTCTTTAGCTATCAATTTATAGAAGAAAGAATCTCAAAGGGTGGCACCTGATAAAATCTGAACCAATTTTCTTACCCCAGAATCCAAATATATTGACTAGTCATATCCTTTACATCTGCCTTATTAAGGGGATTTCTTATTGAACATTTACAAGATGAAAAATTTCAAATTGTTTAATTTAATAAAAACTTACTAAAAAGACAACATATCTCCTCTGATCTCTGTGCCTTTTCTCAGATTTGTCCTTTAGGCAAGGTCAGTCTTATCCAGGAGTGTAATTCAGCCACAAACTGGCACTTTTGTTAGAATATTCAAATGTTTATGCTCCTTACTAAACATCCACCTTCTGAGATGCTAGGCTTCCCACTTTCTGCTGCCTGAGCTACTTTGACATCTTCCCTGGGACTTCAAAATGCTCACGACCCAAGAAGAAAAGGGTTAATGCCAGGACAGAAAGATTTCTATGATTCATTTCTAGATCCTGGTCGTTTTACATCATGAGTATCCTCTGAGTGGTCAGTGCCAGTAAAGTTGCACAGATAGCTGGTTAAATATTTTAACTACCATGACAGTTTTTAGCTCAGCCTGCATTTGCTTAACTAATTTTTCTTTACCCCTCGCCTTAGATATTGTCCGTGAATTCCTCTATAACCACTTCTCTAAAACAACAAAGTATACACATTCCTGATTAATTCTACAATATGCAAAATCATCTAGTCCAAAAAGCTTGGTAACTACCAAATTTAACAAAGTTAAACATTTATTATTCTTTAATGTAGCCCTAATCTAACTTTTTAATATGCCAATGACCCTTGTAAATACTCAAGCATTGATTTCAACAGGCAGTGTCTCCCTAACTTAGTTATCTAGTGGCAGAACATGTATTAATGTTTTATATGCTTAACATTGGAGGAATGCCAGTATTTTGATGAAAGGACTTAAAGAATACAGTATTGCATACATCAGACAAGTAATTTACCAATATAATTTTGGGTGAAAAAAGATGAAGAAGGAGGATTAAAAACTAAAAAATCAATTGAATCAAATGACAGTAATATTTCATTTGATAAAGAGTTTTATAATGCCAAAATGTTTAATGTAGATTAATGGTGTCAGTATAAAATAGTTATAGGTATGAGGCACATGTAGCTCTTGCTTTGTCATTTGAATATTAAAGCTGAAAGATGATTTCCTTGACTACTGCCAGCCTTAGTGTAATATAATCCAATATTATCCTTCAGCTGTCACCCATTACGGGATTTTTGTTTAATTTTAATATTATATTTTATAAACTTTTATGGTTCTCTGTTTACTTGCTGAATCCAGCATTTATTTGAAGTAAAAAATGTAGAAATAAAAAATAACTCACTGAATGCTGCTAAGTCACTTCAGTCATGTCTGACTCTGTGCGACCCCATAGACGGCACCCCACCAAGCTCGCCCATCCCTGGGATTCTCCAGGCAAGAACACTGGAGTGGGTTGCCATTTCCTTCTCCAACTCACTGAATAACCCTTAGTTAATGAATGCTTGAAGGTTTGCTATATATTATTCTTAGAGCTGGGGTAGAGGATCTGGATTAAGGAAAGAATTTACAGCACTTCAGAAATAATGTTAAAATTTGTGAAGCATGCTGAGATTATGATGAACTTGACAACACCTGACTGAAATGATGTAAAACACAAGATCATAAAATGTTAAAGAATCATATATTATCATTTGGTAGGCATTTTTCCTTTCAAACAAAATGAAAATTTAACATAATGAACGTCTGAAATAAGAATTAACAAGTGGTATACTTTATATCTAACCTACATATATCTTCTATTGGTGTATGTGTGCACACTTGCATGTATGCAAATGTAATATGATATTAAAATTTGGACTTGAGTGGGTGAGACAGAATAAAATAGAAGTATAGGAGCTCCCTTTTCCAGCACAATGAAATAAAAATATTTAGTCCATTCAGTCGCTCAGTCGTGTCTGACTCTTTGCAACCCCATGAATCGCAGCACGCCAGGCCTCCCTGTCCATCACCAGCTCCCGGAGTTCATTCAGATTCACGTTCATCGAGTCAGTGATGCCATCCAGCCATCCATCCTCTGTCATCCCCTTCTCCTCCTGCCCCCAATCCCTCCCAGCATCAGAGTCTTTTCCAATGAGTCAACTCTTCCAATGAGTCGGTCAAAGTACTGGGGTTTCAGCTTTAGCATCATTCCTTCCAAATAAATCCCAGGGCTGATCTCCTTCAGAATGGACTGGTTGGATCTCCTTGCAGTCCAAGGGACTCTCAAGAATCTTCTCCAACACCACAGTTCAAAAGCATCAATTCTTTGGCGCTCAGCTTTCTTCACAGTCCAACTCTCACATCCATACATGACCACAGGAAAAACCATAGCCTTGACTAGACGGACCTTAGTCGGCAAAGTAATGTCTCTGCTTTTGAATATACTATCTAGGTTGGTCATAACTTTTCTTCCAAGGAGTAAGCGTCTTTTAATTTCATGGCTGCAGTCACCATCTGCAGTGATTTTGGAGCCCAAAAAAATAAAGTCTGACACTGTTTCCACTGTTTCCCCATCTATTTCCCATGAAGTGATGGGACCGGATGCCATGATCTTCGTTTTCTGAATGTTGAGCTTTAAGCCAACTTTTTCGCTCTCCTCTTTCACTTTTATCAAGAGGCTTTTTCGTTCCTCTTCACTTTCTGCCATAAGGGTGGTGTCATCTGCATATCTGAGGTTATTGATATTTCTCCTGGCAATCTTGATTCCAGCTTCTGCTTCTTCCAGCCCAGCATTTCTCATGATGTACTCTGCATATGGGTTAAATAAGCAGGTTGACAATATACAGCCTTGACATACTCCTTTTCCTATTTGGAACCAGTCTGTTGTTCCATGTCCAGTTCTAACTGTTGCTTCCTGACCTGCATATAGGTTTCTCAAGAGGCAGGTCAGGTGGTCTGGTATTCCCATCTCTTTCAGAATTTTCCACAGTTTATTGTGATCCACTCAGTCACAGGTTTTGTCATAGTCAATAAAGCAGAAATAGAGGGTTTTCTGGAACTCTCTTGCTTTTTCCATGATCCAGTGGATGTTGGCAATTTGATCTTTGGTTCCTCTGCCTTTTTTTTTCTCACATTAGCATAAATATTTTTATTCAAAGTAACTAGTTTTCAAAACAAAAGTTAGAAGAGTCGCATCATTTTACATTTTTGCAAATCTCTTTTATATCTCACTTAGCAGAAGACAGCTGGATTTGCTGCTCTTCTTCTTCATTCAATACGTTGCTTTGGCTGAAGGAAAAAAAGAAAAATTGGCCTTGTACAGACATGCAGCCAGAAAAGGAACTACGTGAACCTCCTGAAAGTGTTTCTATTACTCCTGCTAGTCCTCAGCACACACTTTGAGAATCACTGCAGTAAATTAACCTGCCTCTCAGTTAAAGACTTAAGAGCTTGAAGTAGTGTTAGAACTGGCAGTTCTGTCCACAGCCAAGGCATTTTAAACAAATTACAAAGGGTGGTGGTGAGGAAGGGAAACCTGAATTCTCCTATTAACTCTAAATGACACTTTTTTCCAATTTGAGTTCACAGATTACTCCATCGCCAGCCAAGGTGACATATTAATTTTTTTCAAGCTAACTATTCTAAACTAAAATGAGAAAGCAACATGTCATACATAAAGTTAACACCTGTACAGCGTTGTCACAGTTTATGAGGCCTCTTGCTGTGCCCACATGATCCTGTTTAGACCTTAGCAGCCACTTCACGGAGGAGGAAGAGCTCGGAGCAGAGACCACTCGCCCAAGATCAGCAGCAGCAGCCAGGCTGTGGACCAGGCTTCCTGGAGACCAAGCGACGTGCTCACAGGACGATCCTGCTTTGGCTCTGATGAACAAACACCTCACTTTCAAAAGCTGGCCTTCCACCCTAGAAAGGGGCAGGAGGCCCTTTACTTGCGTTCACTTTTTGCACATACACAAAAGACAGCATCTGTTCTAAAATCCAACTGGATTTTATTTGACACAGAATACAGTATGGCTGCCGGAATAGCAAACTGAAAAGACAAAGCAGAAGAGAGACAGTTCTATCTAATGTATAATTAAGTAACAGGAGGGCAAGTCATTCAGTGGATAACAAAAACAGTTGAGCTTGATGGAAGGATTCTCTTTTTCTAATGCCCATACTTTTGGAATTCCCACTCTCTGTTGTCCAACGGACACACCTGCCGTGTTTTGAGCCAGCGAGAGATGCCGTGGAAGTGAAAAGCATGGTTACAGACACCCCACTCCTCGGTGCACTCTTCAGAAGTAGCGGACGCCTGGTTGGCTTGACATTCTATGCAAATATCCATAATGTGGTTCCTGCAGATGGCAAAGTTATCAACCACAATATCCCAGGCCCAGAGGGCTACTACATTCCACTTTTTCACTTCAAAGAGCTTCTTACCCAGAGACCAAGCGACGTGCTCACAGGACGATCCTGCTTTGGCTCTGATGAACAAACACCTCACTTTCAAAAGCTGGCCTTCCACCCTAGAAAGGGGCAGGAGGCCCTTTACTTGCGTTCACTTTTTGCACATACACAAAAGACAGCATCTGTTCTAAAATCCAACTGGATTTTATTTGACACAGAATACAGTATGGCTGCCGGAATAGCAAACTGAAAAGACAAAGCAGAAGAGACACAGTTCTATCTAATGTATAATTAAGTAACAGGAGGGCAAGTCATTCAGTGGATAACAAAAACAGTTGAGCTTGATGGAAGGATTCTCTTTTTCTAATGCCCATACTTTTGGAATTCCCACTCTCTGTTGTCCAACGGACACACCTGCCGTGTTTTGAGCCAGCGAGAGATGCCGTGGAAGTGAAAAGCATGGTTACAGACACCCCACTCCTCGGTGCACTCTTCAGAAGTAGCGGACGCCTGGTTGGCTTGACATTCTATGCAAATATCCATAATGTGGTTCCTGCAGATGGCAAAGTTATCAACCACAATATCCCAGGCCCAGAGGGCTACTACATTCCACTTTTTCACTTCAAAGAGCTTCTTACCCGCGCTGCTGTTGGTGCCGCTCAGGGTATCCACATCCATAGCTGCCACCATTTTGGAAACACACAGTCTGTCCCCTCTGGCTTTTTTAAAACCAGCTTGAACATCTGGAAGTTCATGGTTCATGTATTGCTGAAGCCTGGCTTGGAGAATTTGAGCATCTCTTTACTAGTGTGTGAGATGAGTGCAATTGTGCAGTAGTTTGAGCATTCTTTGGCATTGCCTTTCTTTGGGATTGGAATGAAACCTGACCTTTTCCAGGCCTGTGGCCACTGCTGAGTTATCCAGATTTGCAGCATATTGAGTATAGCACTTTCACAGCATTATCTTTCAGGATTTGAAATAGCTCCACTGGAATTCCATCACCTCCACTAGCTTTGTTCATAGTGATGCTTTCTAAGGCCCACTTGACTTCACATTCCAGGATGTCTGGCTCTAGGTGAGTGATCACACCATCGTGATTATCTTGGTCTTGAAGATCTTTTTTGTACAGTTTTTCTGTGTATTCTTGCCACCTCTTCTTAATATCTTCTGCTTCTGTTAGGTCCATACCATTTCTGTCCTTTATTGAGCCCATCTTTGCATGAAATGTTCCCTTAGTATCTCTAAATTTCTTGAAGAGCTCTCTAGTCTTTCCCATTCTGTTCTTTTCCTCTATTTCTTTGCACTGATCGCTGAGGAAGGCTTTCTTATCTCTTCTTGCTATTCTTTGGAACTCTGCATTCAGTTTCTATTTTTTCTTTTCCCCTTTGCTTTTTGCTTCTCTTCTTTTCACAGCTATTCGTAAGGCCTCCCCTGACAGCCATTTTGCTTTTTTGCATTTCTTTTCCATGGAGTGGTATTGATCCCTGCCTCCTATATAATATCACAAACCTCAGTCCATAGTTCATCAGGCACTCTATCAATCAGATATAGTCCCTTAAATCTATTTCTCAATTTCACTGTATAATCATAAGGGATTTGATTTAGGTCATACCTGAATGGTTTTTCGCCTCTCTTCTTTTCAGGGCTATTTGTAAGGCTTCTCCAGACAGCCATTTTGTTTTTTTGCATTTCTTTTCCATGGGGATGGTCTTGATCCCTGTCTCCTGTACAATGTCACGAACCTCATTCCATAGTTCATCAGGAACTCTATCTATCTGATCTAGGACCTTAAATCTATTTCTCACTTCCACTGTATAATCACACGGGATTTGATTTAGGTCATACCTGAATGGTCTAGCGGTTTTCCCTACTTTCTTCAATTTAAGTCTGAAATTGGAAATAAGGAGTTCATGATCTGAGCCACAGTCAGCTCCTGGTCTTGTTTTTCTTGACTGTATAGAGCTTCTCCAT
>SJYX01006725.1:134401-163815 GCA_006410675.1 Oreotragus oreotragus | reverse complement strand
AAGAAAAGTTATGACCAACCTAAATAGCATATTCAAGAGCAGAGACATTACTTTGCCAACAAAGGTCCGTCTAATCAAGGCTATGATTTTTCCAGTGGTCATGTATGGATGTGAGAGTTGGACTGTCAAGAAAGCAGAGCGCTGAAGAATTGAAGCTTTTGAACTGTGGTGTTAGAAAAGACTCTTGAGAGTCCTTTGAACTGCAAGGAGATCCAACCAGGCCATTCTAAAGGAGATCAGCCCTGGGTATTCTTTGGAAGGACTGATACTAAAGCTGAAACTCCAATACTTTGGCCACCTCTTGTGAAGAGCTGACTCATTGGAAAAGATTCTGATGCTGGGAGGGATTGGGGGCAGGAGGAGAAGGGGACAACAGAGGATGAGATGGCACATGAGTCTGAGTGAACTCCAGAGGTTGGTGATGGACAGAGAGGCCTGGTGTGCTGCGATTCATGGGGTCACAAAGAGTTGGACACGACTGGGTGACTGAACTGATTGAAACTGATTTCATATTTTTAACCTTTGTATTTTTATTTATTGTTTTATTTCACTATTTTTAAATCTGAATTTTCTCATATGTTCCTAGTCAAGTTTCATTTCTGATACAAAGGCAGAAATGAAGGATTTATGTTGAGATGGATAAATTGGTTGCACCACTGCTGATTTGTAAGAGTCTGTGTGTTCATATGTGTATTTTGAGTGAGTGAATGTGCATGTGTGTGTGCTTGTGAAGAGAGGGGAGGGGTAGAGAAGACAAAACATATCAAGATATTATCTCAAGGAATTATGAAAACAATGAAAATTTACATTTATATATCACTGTCTTCCAATACAATTATAGGCCACAAGAAGGAAACCACCTAAAGTCATGAATTAATGCTTGATTTAACTAGATTTTTTTAAAAATAATCTGTCATTCTGCACTCCTATCCATAGACCATAACAACTGACAATGATTTTAATGTTAGATTTTTTATATCATTTTATTCCTATATTTTTGCTATGATTAACTATGTAGAAATTTACTTGTAGCATCATTTCCAAATTTTCTTTCATCTTTAAACTAGCTTTTAAATCAAAATAAAAGTAAATATTACTAATCTTCTATATCAGCAGAAATCTCAGTTCCAATACTTATAGCTCTATAAAATGCTTGTAGACCAATCTGAAAAAAAATATCTGAAATCTTTAGTTTTTCATAATAACCTTCAAAAAGAGAATAAGCTGTTCAGCATGCTAGATCAACCTATATCATCAAAGTCAAATCATTGCTTTCTAATCCAAGTGTAGATTCTAATGATTGATGTGCTATCATCATGTACTATGAAAAATTATTATTTACATTTCAAAGTTTAAAAAATAGTTTTCATATAATTTTCAAATTGTCTATCAACAGATAATAAATGGAATATGGTTATAATAAGACTGAAAAAGCTTATTAAGTGTTTTCATACTTTTAAATGCATTTTTTAAGTGATTCAAAGTATTGTTGAAGCCTTCAGTTGTGCAACATCTATTTAACTCTTTCTTATTGTATGAATTGACTTTAGACCATCACATAATCCTTTAAGTGTGCATATCAAGATATTAACCCATGCTGCTTTGGTAAATCCCAATTCTAAGCTCTTTGAAGAAAAGAAAATGATGTTTCCTGTGGTCTTAAATGCTGGTTATAGTCAGTATTTTTCTTAAAATCTGTAGTAAGGAAAAATACAATTAATTGTTAGTTGTCACTTTTGATGAACTCAGCTGTCAAATAATTTCCAATAAGCAGTAGCAAGTGCCAAAAAATTGGTTTTGTGAAAATTCTTTTGATGATTTACAATTCTTGAAACAATGTGTTATAAGTAGTCAAGCTGCTGAAAATCTGTCAGTGCCGCAGAGTGTGATTATATCAACAAATAGAATTTTAGTCCTAAAAGAGAAACAAAGTTCATCTCTAATCACATTATAAGTATTAGAATTTAGGTCAAGTGATTTTTTAAAAATTATACAGCTAATGATAGAGCCAAGAAAAACTCTCCTTCATTTATATTTTTTTTTACACTGCTGCATCACAAATTTAACTATTTTCAATAATATAAACTTCTAGACCTCCATTTTCTATCAAAACTCCAATAAATGAATGAATCACCAAAAAAAAAGAACAGAGTTAGAACCTTGATCTGATTTCTTTGTTCTATTTTTCAGAAATTCTGATTTCAAAACAAAAGATATATTAAAGAGAACAATGTAAACAGAGACCATGTAAAATGTTCAATAAATTGCTTACAGATTAAAAAAAAAACATTATTTAAGGATGTGTTTTTATAGCCCATGTGAATAAATCATATAAATGATTGGTATACTTCCAAATGCTGTTCCTATAAAAAACTGAGATTAGAGAATACATAAGGTATGTTCTTTGAGGGAAAAGATTTCTTATCTACCTTGGAAAATGGCATTAGGCAATCTTATTTTTCACTCTTTGCCAATTGATTTGTGTCAGTACTCTGACATTTACACAACTGTGAACTGATCAATAGAAGTTTAATTATTTTGCATTATATTTGTATGTACTTTGTATGTTATTGTGCAGTCACTAAATCATGCCTGATACTTTTTAACCCCAAGGATTACAACATGCTAGCTTTGCCTGTCCTTCACTATCTCTTGGAGTTTGCTCAAACTCATGACCATTGAGTTGGTGATGCAATCCAACTATCTCATCCGCTGTTGCCTCCTTCTCCTGCTACTGCTATTATTTTGCATTGTTAATAATTAAGAAACCTATTCTGAAAACAATCACTGATATACAATTGTTAAAATCTATTGATTTTCCTGTTTTTGTTATTGTCAGTAAAGCCCACGTACTTGGATATTTTTTACCATTACATTTTTATCCTACACTGTAAGTAGTGATGCACAGCAAATAATGTGAAGTGTGAAGTCACTCAGTCGTGTCCAACTCTTTGCGACCCCATGGACTGTAGCCTACCAGGTTCCTCAGTCCATGGGATTTTCCAGGCAATAGTATTGGAGTGGATTGCCATTTCCTTGTAAAATGATATTAAATCAATGTGGACTTGTTAGCAGTAATTGCAACTTCAAACGCTCTCTGAATGGACTGTCATATCTTTCCATAAAACTGAGACTATTGTCATTTCAGAAAACTTTATTTTACATTAGAATAAAGATATATTGTATATTTAATGATTGTTTTCAACTTGGCCTTTTCAAACTAACCTATAGCACCTTCCAGAAGAGAGTTAACTGGTGGTACGTAACAGTAGTGCATCTATTCTAAGAATAAATGCAGGGTTCCTTTTTGGGGCATCAAGTTTAGTCAGTGCCAATTTTGAAATAATTTTATATTAAAACTACAATAATATAACATCCATTTGGAAATATTTTCATGTTTTATATTCAGTTCAATTCACTTCAGTCATTCAGTCATGTTCGACTCTATGTGACCCCATGAACCGCAGCACGTCAGGCCTCCCTGTCCATCACCAACTCCTAATTTCAAAAAATGTATTTTGCCCACTAAGGATACTTAGGACATGCCTTCAAGAGAGCAGAAAGTAAGCATTCCTTCTCTCCTATCTAAGCAATTACTTTGGTGAAAGTATTTGAGAAAGTGTTAGTCACTCAATTGTGTCCAACTCTTTACAACCCCATGGACTGTAGCCCGCCAGGCTCCTCTGTCCATTGAATTCTCTAGGCAAGAATACTGGAGTGGGTTGCCATTCCTTTCCCCAGAGGATCTTCCTGACTCAGTGATTGAACCTAGGTCTCCTGCATTGCAGGCAGATTCTTTACCATCTGGGCCACCAGGGAAGTTCCAGTATTTGAGAAACATTGTAATATTATAATCTCAGAGCCCCATTAATCTTAGGATTAATAGTAAAATTTTCTCCCAAATTGATCACCAGAAAACTTTATATGGTATAGGAATATTAAAAGTAGACACTGGCAGGACTTTCAAGGAAGACAGCAGCATTTCTCCTAATTCTTACATTTTTATGAAAATAGATATACTAAAATTAGGATACAACTGCATCTGTAATATAAACCAGGAAAATCTGTTAGACAATACTATACTAGACACAGTATTGCAAGAAATGTGAAAGTGGGACATTTTACTTCTCATGAAATAGAACATATTAAGAGTAGAAGAGAATAATAAAAAGCAGGGATAACCAGTAGTTCAGAGAAAAGGATACTGAGCCAGAGCTTAATGAGGTTTCCCCATGACTTGAAAATTCTGTCAGGAGGAAGCACAGACATCACTGGGCCTTGAAACCCATGCAAATGACCATGTAGAGAAGAAAATATACTATTTTTGCATAGAAGTTAACATGTTTATTGTGACTGTCTGAAAATCTACCATCATCCACACTCTATTTTAGCCATTCTAAAATGGAGTGGAATGGAAACTATGGTTTCTCTCAATATCAAGCACACTGTTGGGAAAAGTGCTGAGGGGAAGCTCACTACAACTGATTAGCAATGTGGCCATTGGGAAACTTGCACTACACCAGTGATGCAGCTAGCAATGCGGCCATTGGAACAGTGGTGGGAAATGACACCATGTGATCCTTGTATGGATTTTATGATTTTGACATAAATTATTAGACTTCTAAGACTTTCTCAATCTAAAATAATTTTTTTCATTTTTTTCTTCTAAACATTGCCTTATTGCTATACTTTGTAAGGTACTTTACTCTTTGTTTTAGGTCTTTTTAGGATTTTTTCTTTTTTTTTGTTACTATTTTTTTTTTTACATTCACTAACTTGTATGGTGGTGCTGGTGGTAAAGAACCTGGCTGCCAATATAGGAGACATAAGAGAATCAGGTTCTATCCCTGGGTGGGGAAGACCCCTGGAGGAAGGCATGTCAATCCACTCCAGTATTCTTACCTGGAGAAACCCATGGACAGAAGAGCCTCTCAGGCTACAGTCCATATGGTCTCAAAGAGTTGGATGAAACTGAGATGACTTAACAAGCACACAGCACACACACAACTTGTATTGGGCTGTGGATCTCTTAATTATTAATGTTTCACCTGGCACTCAGTAGGGAGAAGCAATTTGAAAAGTTGGATCTTCTATTTTGAAAAAAATAAAAATATAACAACAGTTTTCAATTTGAGTCCTGCTTTTTCTCAGTTCCCCCTATGCTTTCTTTCTAGAAAGCTAACTTAGTTTTTTGAGCTTCTCATTCTATCCTTTATGCCTCCTAATGTCTTTCACATTCTTTTAAATCACTATGTGCTGGACAAGAAGTTTCCTTCTGTTTTGTCACATACTATTTCAATCCTCTACTTGACCATAGACATAGAAATAACTAAAAGAACAGCTAAAAATTTGTACTCAAATAATAATTTTTTATATTTTGATCACTTTTAACAATTAAAGATATTGCTTAAATATGTATCTTGAGAGTAAGTGCCTATCTCTTAATTTGCCTCTGATTGCCCTATATAAAGTAGATGCATACACACTTAGTTTAAGTAATCTGAACATACAAACTATGCAGATGTTATAATCACATAACAATTGCAGATTCAGGTTATCAAATTTTTAATGTTGAGAAATCACCATCCTCAGCATCCTGTCCCCTGCTTCTCTGCTGGACAGACTGTGTAAAAGAGTAGTAGACTCAGAAGTAAATTAGTTTTTCCTATTCATGAACAATGCTTGTTTTGATTTTCTTTCTCTCTGCTCTTTCATCTTCTTTATTTTACCTCTTTTTGTTAACTTGTATAAAGAATAGAATAGGCTTTAGACAGAAAAAATATAATGTGTATACATGCTTGGGAAAAGTAAAATATAATGTGCATATATATTAGGGAATATATTTAGAAGATGAGATGATGTGAGCCAGTGGTCCAGGGATTTATTTAATCAGGCCAGCAGTTGTGTCTGCCATATCAACTTTTTGGTTATCTTTAATTTTTAATAAAATTACTTGTCAGATTTAAAAACTAAAAGAGTTCAAATTTTTAACTCTGCATTTTTACCCTTCCTTGAAAAATCAGAATTCCCCCGAAAAAGTCAAACTTGGGCTTATTGCCCTTTATTCTATAAAACAAAAATATAAACATGTTGAATAAGCATCAAATTTATATGATTACTTTCCAGTTTTTATCAGTGTATGCTTCATTTATTTATATTGTCTACCTGGCATCTGTGCCATTCACCTCTGTAAGCCCTCACAGGAATTTTTTGGTGCCTATCTCAGGGTCTCTTTTTCTTCTTCCTTTATCTTTCTCCTTTAACTGTCACATCTATTACCAGGATTTTCCATTTCTACCCAAATTGAAACCATCTTCTCCCATCTGGTGCAATAATTAAGATAGGCTAAATTACCAAACATCATCCAAAGCCCAGTGACTTGACACAGCAGAGATTTCTTTCTTGCTCATGTAAAATAGGCTCCAGCTTTAGATATTCTGTCAGACAACTGTCCTGTGCTACAAATTAATGATTCAGGAGGCTTTAGTCTTGTGGTTGCACCATCTTAATAATTGGATTTTTGTGGTTCTTTATTTTATGTGCCAAATTGACTAGGCTAAGGGGTGCCCTGCTGCTGCTGCTGCTAAGTCGCTGTAGTTGTGTCCAACTCTGTGCAACTCCATAGATGGCAGCCAACCAGGCTCCCCCATCCCTGGGATTCTCTAGGCAAGAATATGGTAGTGGGTTGCCATTTCCTTCTCCAATGCATGAAAGTGAAAAGTGAAAGTAAAGTCACTCAGCTGTGTCCAACTGTTAGCGACCGCATGGACTGCAGCCTACAAGGCCCCTCCATCTATGGGATTTTCCAGGCAAGAGTACTGGAGTGGGTTGTCATTTCCTTCTCCAAAGGGGTGCCCAGATAGCTTGTAAAACATTCCTGAGTATGTCTGTGAAGGTGCTTCTGGAAGAGAGTCTCTTGTGAATAAGTTGACTTAGTAAAGAAGATCTCCTTTATCAGTGTGGGTAGACCTCATCCAATCCTTTGAAAACCCAAATAGAACAAAAAGGCAGAGGAAGGACAGCTCCTCTCTCTGTACTTGAGTTGGGACATCCATATTCCCCTGCCCTTGAACATCAGAGCTCCTGGTTTTCAGAACTTCATGACTTCGGATTTAATATCATTGTGCCCAGTCGCGTCTGACTCTCTGCAACCCCATGGACTATAGCCTGCCAGGCTCTTCTGTCCATGGGATTCTCCAGGCAAGAATACTGGAGTGGGTTGCCATTTCCTCCTCCAAGGGATTTTCCCAACCAATGTTTCCTGCAGCACTTGCATTGACATGCATATTCTTTACCACTGTGCAACCTGAGAAGCCCTTGATGTCTTTGGCACTGTTCTTTATCCTTCAAGACTGGATGAGGACTACAATCCCATTTTCCCTGAGTCTCCACTTTGCAGAAGGCAAATCATAGGGCTCCTAAACTTCACAATTTTTGAGCCAATCTCTCAACAAATTTTTCCTTCCATACTCTCTATATCCTGTTATTTCTGTTTCTCTAGAGAACTCTAATAAGAGTCATTTTCCATCACTAAGGTGACTTCCCTGGTGGCTCAGATGGAAAAGTGTCTGTCTACAATGTGGGAGACCTGGATTCGATCCCTGGGTCAGGAAGATCCCCTGGAGAAGAAAATGGCAATCCACTCCAGTACTATTACCTGGAAAATCCCATGGACAGAGGAGCCTGGTAGGCTACAGTCCATGGGGTTGCAAAGAGTCGCACACGACTGAGAGACTTCACTTTCACTTTTCAAGGTAAGAAAAAGATACTAGAAAATTTAAAGCTATCAATAGAAATCAAATGCATCTCCCTAGAAGGGAGATATGCACCTATATATGGTCCAGAAATAGTCAACTTCATAAATTGGAAAATTACAGTCTTCCATGCAGATGGTGATTGCAGCCATGAAATTAAAAGACGCTTACTCCTTAGAAATAAAGTTATGACCAACCTAGATAGCATATTAATGGAGAAGACAATGGCAACCCACTCCAGTACTCTTGCCTGGAAAAACCCCATGGATGGAGGAGCCTGGTGGGCTGCCATCTATGGGGTCACACAGAGTCAGACACAACTGAAGCCACTTAGCAGCAGACAGTATATTAAAAAGCAGAGACATGAATGAGCCACGGGTGTACATGAGTTCCCAATCCTGAACCAATACAGTGTTATAAAGCAAAAAATAATAATAATAAAATAAAAACATAAAAATGAAAAAAATAAAATAAAAAGCAGAAACATTATTTTGTCAACAAAAGTCCATCTAGTCAAAACTATGGTTTTTCCAGTGGTCATGTATGGATGTGAGAGTTGGACTGTAAAGAAAGCTGAGCACCAAAGAATTGATGCTTTTAAACTGTGATGTTGGAGAAGACTCTTGAGAGTCCCTTGGACTGCTAGGAGATCCAACCAGTCCATCCTAAAGAAGATCAGTCCTGGGTCTTCATTGATAGTACTGATCTTGAAGCTGAAACTCCAATAGTTTGGCCACCTCATGCAANTGGATTCGATCCCTGGGTCAGGAAGATCCCCTGGAGAAGAAAATGGCAATCCACTCCAGTACTATTACCTGGAAAATCCCATGGACAGAGGAGCCTGGTAGGCTACAGTCCATGGGGTTGCAAAGAGTCGCACACGACTGAGAGACTTCACTTTCACTTTTCAAGGTAAGAAAAAGATACTAGAAAATTTAAAGCTATCAATAGAAATCAAATGCATCTCCCTAGAAGGGAGATATGCACCTATATATGGTCCAGAAATAGTCAACTTCATAAATTGGAAAATTACAGTCTTCCATGCAGATGGTGATTGCAGCCATGAAATTAAAAGACGCTTACTCCTTAGAAATAAAGTTATGACCAACCTAGATAGCATATTAATGGAGAAGACAATGGCAACCCACTCCAGTACTCTTGCCTGGAAAAACCCCATGGATGGAGGAGCCTGGTGGGCTGCCATCTATGGGGTCACACAGAGTCAGACACAACTGAAGCCACTTAGCAGCAGACAGTATATTAAAAAGCAGAGACATGAATGAGCCACGGGTGTACATGAGTTCCCAATCCTGAACCAATACAGTGTTATAAAGCAAAAAATAATAATAATAAAATAAAAACATAAAAATGAAAAAAATAAAATAAAAAGCAGAAACATTATTTTGAAAAAACCATTTTAGAAAAAAAATGCATAAATCGATGACCAAAATAAAGAAATAGAAACACCTATAAAAAATAAATGCAGTAAATTGATGTGAAAAATAAACCACATCAGAAAGTTATAACCAACCTAGACAGCATATTAAAAAGCAGAGACGTTACTTTGTCAACAAAACTCCATCTAGTCAAAACTATGGTTTTTCCAGTGGTCATGTATGGATGTGAGAGTTGGACTATAAAGAAAGCTGAGCACCAAAGAATTGATGCTTTTAAACTGTGATGTTGGAGAAGACTCTTGAGAGTCCCTTGGACTGCTAGGAGATCCAACCAGTCCATCCTAAAGAAGATCAGTCCTGGGTCTTCATTGATAGTACTGATCTTGAAGCTGAAACTCCAATAGTTTGGCCACCTCATGCAAAGAGCTGATTCATTTGAAAAGACCCTGATGCTAGGAAAGATTGAGGGCAGGAGGAGAAGGGGATGACAGAGGATGAGATGGTTGAATGGCATCACTGACTCAATGGACGTGGGTTTGGGTGGACTCTGGGAATTGGTGATAGACAGGGAGGTCTGGCTTGCTGAAGTTCATGAGGTTGCAAAGAGTCAGACACATCTGAGAGACTGAACTGAACTGAACTGTTGTATGACCATGACCAAGGGAAAACAGGTGAAAAAATGATGCCTATACTCTTAGAAAACTGTATCATGCTATTCCTGGCATCCTTTAACCCTCCCTTCCACCTTCTACTATTTATTTTCTTCACAGGAACAGGAATAATGCTTGAAAAGGGAAAGTTTTATTTCATAATCTCCTGGTTAAAAATTCATTAAGGGCCNGATGCCTATACTCTTAGAAAACTGTATCATGCTATTCCTGGCATCCTTTAACCCTCCCTTCCACCTTCTACTATTTATTTTCTTCACAGGAACAGGAATAATGCTTGAAAAGGGAAAGTTTTATTTCATAATCTCCTGGTTAAAAATTCATTAAGGGCCTCTCATTGCACTTTGGAAAAATTCCACTGCTTTAAAATGGATTCTAAACTCTGCATGATTGCTTTCATTTTACAACACTCTTCCCATTGAATGCTATTTCCCTGCTACTCTGGACTTGTTTAATTTCTGAAACATAGGAAGTTTATTTTCACCTGAGAACTACTGGTCTTTGTATTGGTATAATTTTTACCTAATATCACCCATAACAGAGTATGTTAGAAATTTGATTTTATTATTTCCTTGTTTTTTAAAATGTTTCAATGAACATTATTTTGTACATAGTAATTTCTAAATTTCTTAAATTTTCTTAAGTTCAAATCTCTAATTCTAAATGATTTTACATTTCTACACTTTAAGGAATCTAAAATGTGTATGCTATTAAATTCATTAATTCATTAATTTGTCTTGTCAGGCAATGATATTATATATTTCACACCCATTATGTTCTCTGTGAAAAAGGAAATTATCATTGAAAAATAAAAAGCTTGCTAATATGATAAGTTTTAAATGCCTATTGGTGTTTATAATTCCTCTTTTTTATTCTTTGTTAATTAAAATAAATATTTAAATACTTGGAAGGAATTTGTTTTCATATTTTTAATATCTTTGTTATTTCTATATTTACATTTGTGTTTTTCATAGATTGTTGAAGTAAAATGAGGACTTGAATTAACTGTTGCATTTATCAGAGAGACTATTCATGCCCTTAATAACAGTGATTTTGGTAAAATACTGGCAATATAAATTTGATAGAAATTATCCAAAAAGTCTGAAAAGAATAAAAGAACAGTAATTATAGGAACATAGAGATTTCTATTGCAAGATCTTTTGTTCTAAAGAGAAACAGAAATAAGATAATATGTGAAGAAGAATAGTCAACTCTCTCCTTTCTCTTTCTCTGTTTCTCTCTCTCTCATATACATATATGGGCTTCCCTGGTGGCTCAGTGGTAAAGAATCCTCCTGCCAATGCAGGAGATGGCTGTTTGATCTCTGGTCTGGGAAGATCCCCTGAAGAAGGAAATATCATGCCACTTCAGTATTCTTGCCTGAAAAATTCCATGGAGAGAGGAACCTGGTGGGGCTACAGTCCTTAGGGTTGCAAAAGAGTCAGACATGACTTAGAAACATTATGTAGATAGATAGATAGATACTCTCTATTTTAAGTGACTTTATGAAGTGAGGGGTTTCCCAGGTGGCGCTAGTGGTAAAGAACCCACCTGTCAGTGCAAGAGATATGACACATGGTTCAATCCCCGGGTTGGGAAGATCCCTGGAGGAGGGCATGACAACCCCACTCCAGTATTCTTGCCTGGAGAATTCCACGGACTGAGGAGCCTGGTGGGCTATGGTCTATGGGGTGGCAAAGAGACATGACTGAAGCAACCTAGCATGCACACACATATGAAGTGAACTTGAAATACACAGTCTGTTTGCAAGCTGTATGCATTTAGGCATATTTGAGTTGTAATTTGCCTTGTTGCCATAAAATAATTACACAAATGATACAGAAGGAGATAGATCAAAGGAACAGAAGACAAATGTTAAGATTGAGCCAGTTATTAATGGTGGCTCAGTGGATTGTGAGTTCAGTTTCCCTGAGATATATTTCTTAGTAAGTATTTAATTGAGCTCTAATTCACACAGCTAATTTATTGTATAACATAGTAAGCAGAAATGCTCTACAAGTGCATCAAAACTGGTCCAACCAGAGAAACAATACCAGTAGAAGATACAGATTTAGAGATTTATTGCAAGGAACTGGCTTATACAATTTTGAGGCTTGTCTAGGCAATTCCAGTCTCCCTAAGCCAGGCCATGAGGAAAGACAGGCTGAAACTCCTGGGGATAAAAAATTGCTACTCACAAGTAGAATTTCTTCCTCATCAGAGAAGCCTCAACTCTGCTTTTTAAGACTTTTCAACTAACTAAATAAGGCTCATCTAGATTATTTAGGATAATCTCCCTATTTCAAGTATATTTATTATGCACATTAATCACATATAAAAATATATTCAGAGCAATTGCATAGATTAGCTTTTGATTTCACAATCGGGACTATAGCATAGCCAAGTTGACACATCAAGAAGCCATGACTGCAGATCAGATTATTTTTAACTGATTAAGACAAAATTTTCTCTCTATAGGAAAATTTGGGTAAACAAATTAATATCATAAGGTTATTTTGACTATAAAACAGTGTAAAGCTTGTTTAAAAATCATAGGGATGGTGTCACAAAGAATAAGACCACTCATAATAACTATTCAGGACAGGCTCCTTTAAACCATATTAAAGTCATGGGAAATAGATGGGGAAACAGGGGAAACAGTGTCAGACTTTATTTTTCTTGGCTCCAAAATCACTGCAGATGGTGACTGCAGCCATGAAATCACTGACTCAATGGACGTGAGTCTGAGTGAACTCTGGGAGTTGGTGATGGACAGGGAAGCCTGGTGTGTTGCAATTTATGGGGTTGCAAAGATTCGGACACAACTGAGCAGCTGAACTGAACTGAAAGTCTCACTGACATGGTTCTGTTCCTTTCCTCCCTTTCTTTGATAGTGATGTTACCTTCCTCCTCCTCCTCTTTGTCTCCTCTTTCACCTTCTCTTTCTCCTCTTTGTCCTCCTGCTTCTCTTTTTCAGTTCAATGAGTAGAGCATGAATTTTGTGCTAGTATATGTTTTTAGTACCTATCACAATAAATTAGAAAATAAGTGCTTAAACGTATATCATTAGAAAGTGTACTTCCTTGATGATGACTTGAATCATACTTTGGGATTCTTCATGATCACTTGGGAGATGGCCCTGTTTCTATTACTATCCTCTTTGTTAGAGTGAACTTTTCTGAAAATGGCTAAATCAATATTTTCTTTTTGAAAATCTTGGCATACTTTCATATCTTAAAGAAATGCCTTAAAATATGAATATTTATAAGCAAATAATTATCTTAGTAAATTTGTATGCAAGATTACTTTCACAACTGGGAAAATGTCTTTAAGAGGGCATTTTTATAAGAAACATCAAAATATTCATTACAAAGTAGATTTTTTTCTACTTATTCAACCAGCCCTACAGGAACAATGTTGGTAATAATATTCAGTAATTAAAACTATTTAACATGATGATCCAGGTACTTTGCTAAGGTCTACACATTCCTCACTTTACAGAATCTTAACATCTCACACTGTCAATAAGCAATTCCAGATAAAATAGTAAAAATTTCAACACACACACACACAAAAGAAATGTATAGGGCTATACTGAGTCCAGTTAAGTTTCAGAGATGAAATGTATTTTCTATTATTTTCCCCATTTATACAGAAAGCCACTGAAGCACAGAGGTAGTGAAAAAAATTAAAAACCTCAAGTTTTATATATTTAAAACATGTTCAAATTAGATATATTCTAAATCTAACAGCTGACTCAAATTTTTCACATTATCCAGGATCAAGTCCCACTCAAGGCAAGATATATTTTATTGTCTCTTGTCCCAAAAATCATAGTTCCATTAACAAGATGACTTTACTGCTAATTTATCTTGGTAACTTAGTCCTAAATACAAGATTTTTGTAATCTGGATTCCAGTTGAGCTACATTTCTTATACTTTAATTCAACTTGTTTCAGCATATCAATATTTTTTACTTGATCTCAATCAAGCTTAAATTTTCCAAATTGTGTATATGAAGAAAATTCATATAATCAAAAATAGCTTAGAAAATGTGAGTTGTTTCACATTTACAGCAACAAATAAAAACACTCTTTTTGAATGTATTTTATTGAANAATTCAACTTGTTTCAGCATATCAATATTTTTTACTTGATCTCAATCAAGCTTAAATTTTCCAAATTGTGTATATGAAGAAAATTCATATAATCAAAAATAGCTTAGAAAATGTGAGTTGTTTCACATTTACAGCAACAAATAAAAACACTCTTTTTGAATGTATTTTATTGAAATATAGTTGATTTATAAAGTGTTCATTTCTGCTGTACAGTAAAGTCATTTATCTTTATATATTTATATATTCATTTTCATATTCTTTTTTATTATGGTGTATACAGGAAATTGAATATAGTTCCCTGTGCTATACAGTAGGATCTTGTTGTTTATCCATCTTACATATACTAGTTTACATCTGCTAATCCCAGACTCCTAATCCATCCCTCCCACAGCATCCTCCCTTTGACAACAAGTCTGTTCTCTCTGTGAATCAGTTTCCGTTTCAGAGATAAATTCATTTCTGTCATATTTCAGGTCCCACATATAAGTGACATAATATGATATTTGTATTTCTGTTTCTGACTTACTTCACCTAATATGATAATCTCTAGGTCTATCCATGTTGTTGCAAATGACATTATTTATGTCTTTTTTATGGCTGAGTAGTATTCCATTGTGTGTGTGTGTGTGTCACATGTGATATATATATATATATATCTCACATCTTCTTTAACCAGGAACCTGTCCATGGACACTTAGGTAGTTTCTATGTTTTGACTATTTTTGACTGTTACCAATAGTGCCACTGTGAACATAGAGGTACATTTATCCTTTTGAAATATAGTTTTGCAGGGATATATGCCTAGGAGTGGGATTGCTGGATCATATGGCATGGCAACTTTATTTTTAGTTTTTTGAGGAACTTCCATACTGTTTTCCATAGTGCAAAAGTACTTTTGAACAAGGGACTAGGGAATAAGAATGAATGTCGGTGTTATTTCTTTCCATATCACAAATGATGCATTTGTCCTCTTTATGTCTAATTTTAATGTGTGTTAATGCCTTTGATAAGTAGTGAAAAAATGTTGTTCTTTGGATTTAGTGGTAAAGAAGATAATTGCTTTAATTTTTTAAAAAGTAAAGAAAAATCTGCTTCATTATTTTCAAATGTATCAGCACTTCAGATTTTCTATAGCTAGGAAAAAAAATATTTGAACCTTAAAGTTGTAGGGAATTAACATAATATATAATTCTATTTCTTATAATACCAAAATTGTTATATATAGCTTGAGACACACAGTGAAATATTATCAAATTAAAACTAAAGATTTTATCAAGAGGTGAAAGTTACCACTATATTGACCTGGTGGAATCAACCAAATCCTTCACAGCCTAACTGGTTCATAGTGTCTGAAATGTGAAAAGATATGATTAATTAAAAAATTAACTTCAGATAATATAGGAACAAATAAATCAGTAATAAGAAATGTCATCTAAAATAGCAAAACCCCCTACATATGCATATAACTTAGCATTAAGTCATCTTGAAAGGACAATTGAAGTTTCAGAAACTGGGTATCCTATAAAAGGCTAATAAGGTTCCATTTTGTAATATGGATAAAAGCAAAATACATTCTCAATACTTTCAGAGAATAACTCATCAATGGAAGGTGTAGTGGTTCAGATAAAGGATGTCTGTTCAACAGAGGAAAATTATTAAGTATCATAGCCCACAGAAGTACCTCACTCCTCTATTCTTAATATCACAAATGATACACAAGACTGGACCAGCAGCAAAGCAATATGCTGAGCTTATATGTTTTATGTTATGTGGCAGGAGCTGGAAGTCTTGAGTCTTAAGGAGAAGATAAGATGATTCCTGCTATGGTGAGAATAATAAATTAAAATATGTTATCTAGACAAAGCTTAATACATCTTGTAGAGGAGGTTGGTAATAATATTTATTTTAAATGATGAGAACAGATAACAATTTCTTCAGTTACATAGCCCATGCTTCATTAGGCAAGTTGTTAAGACTCTTTGATATTTGAGATACATCTGAAAAGATAAAATAGATTCAAATGTTCTAAAATAAAAAGCATTTTTCAATAAACTATAGTTCTCATTCAACTAATGAGATGAATTTAATGATGAATATTTACTCTCAGGGAATTCATAGTCTAGTGGAGAAAACAGTCTAACAGACAAAAATTCTAAGGCTCAACTAACTTACAAATTTTAAATTCTCTCTTTAGTAGCTAAATCGTGTCCAACTCTTGCAATCCCATGGACTGTAGCCTGCCAGGCTCCTCTAACCTTTGGAATTCTCTAGACAAGATTACTGGAGTGGGTTGCCATTTCCTTCTCCAGGGGATCTTCCTGACCCAGGAATTGAACCCAGGTCTCTTGTATTGTAGGCAGATTCTTTACCGACTGAGCTATAATTTAAATTAGCATATAGAAAAACATCTATCTTCATATTGTATATTTAAATGCTCTACATTTCAGAGACCAATACGCTACAGCTCACAAGCTAAATCCAGCTCTCCAGTTGTTTTTGTAAATACTGTTTTATTGGAACACAGCCATGCTCAATAACTTATGTTTTGTCTATGATTGCTCTTGTGTCCAGTGACAAATTTTAGATGTTGTAACAAAGACTCAATAACCTGAAAAACCTAAAATATTTATAATTTTGCACTTTACAGAAAAATTTTGCCAACTTATGCTGTATATTATGACTATAAATAATAAGGTATAAAATGAGAATATTTAACACTTTTCTGTTTTTCAAGAAAGACCCTCAAAGCCAGTCAAAGCCAGTGGGAAACAGATAAACTGGTCTTAGGAAATATTTTAAGGGATCACAATGATTAAATTATATGTGGTTTTTATTTTGAATCAGCAAAGGCCATCAGAAGGTATTTAGAATGTAATACAGAAAACCAAGTTTTCTACAAATAAAATGAAAAAAAATTAGTTCCATATATGATTTCTCTATTAAAAGTAGTTCTTATTAGATAACAGTTTTGTTAGTTTGAGTGTGCTTCTGCAAAAATTCTATATATCGCATTGGCAAAATTAGGTACAAAATGAACAAAGTAGTTACTGATTGTCTGAATTCACCATTTTCAACAGGGTGATGATTCTTAATGCATGTCCTTTTCATGTATGTATTTTATTCAAGGGAGTTTTCTATAATTAAGTGATTTTTCAAACTGAAAGAGAAAATAAGCAAAAGGTATTTGAGATTGTCATTCACTCTATCACCTCTAAGGAGTTCAATAGGGATCAGAGTGATTCGTTCTTCAATAAATAGTCAAATGAATGAATCTCTAATGTCAGTGACATAAGAGGTCATTGCTAATGAGGTGGAGAATGCTTAGTAGGAGATTATTATGGACAGGTTCTTGGGAAATGTTAANAAAAGGTATTTGAGATTGTCATTCACTCTATCACCTCTAAGGAGTTCAATAGGGATCAGAGTGATTCGTTCTTCAATAAATAGTCAAATGAATGAATCTCTAATGTCAGTGACATAAGAGGTCATTGCTAATGAGGTGGAGAATGCTTAGTAGGAGATTATTATGGACAGGTTCTTGGGAAATGTTAAGTTTGTGCTCAGATTGGCAACTTTTCATAATTGTCGCATTGTGTCACATAATTGTCGCATTGTGTCACATAATTGTCACAAAAATACTGTTTTCCCCGCCAAGTGTCTATTTATTTTAACTGTTATATATATAAATTCTCCCAGTTAGTTAATATTTGTTAAGTAATTAGTAAAGAATTGTATCACACATGGAAGAATGAAAAACACAAATCATAGAATTCAATAAAACATTACATTCCTCTGAATCCAACTTTGTTTACATTGAATTATATTTCAGTTGGAAGAGGGCGTTGAGGAAATGGGACAACTGGTTGACCCATAAACTGGACTGAGGCAACTGGAGTCTCCTTACCCACCCCCCACACCTGTCCTTGAAATGTTCTTTCTGCTGACTATTCCCATACTGGGAGCCACTTCAAGGATGCAGCTCTGAGAGAGTACTGTGTTACTGAGACCATCAAGACTGTATAAATGATCAAATTTCATTACAATTTTTATAAAAGCACTTAAAACTCTATGGATGGGTGCAGAGATGTACTCATTGTGCAGTTGCACAAGAGAAGCCTCCTATGTGAGCTCTCTGCTTATTAAACCTGACACCTATCAATCTGGAGTGATCTTTCTTCATCTCTCCTTGCCCTTATGGGGGCAATTTTGAATTTTACCTGAGCTCCCAAGGCTTCAAACAACTGCTGCTGAACCAGTCAGGAGACTGAAGGAATGAGTCATGGGGAAAGAGGTATCTTTGGAATAAATCTCAGGATGGCCATCCATCTCAGCCTATGGAGAAGTGGCCCATGTGTCAGATGCTTGTGAACTTCTACGTGACAACATTTGATTGAGAAACTGCACATGGGATACTCCAGCAAAATAAAGAACACAACTGGTTGTCATAGGAAGCTGCCCTCTACAATGGACAGTCCCCTCTGTCACTGATGCCAACTAGAGGCTGACTCCAGAGTTAGAATGTTAGAAGGGCTAAGGTTAGAGAAGGACATGAGGATGTCCACTACTGTTAGCAGACAAGGTACAAAAACAGGATAATAAATTGGAAAGTTTAGCATGGATGCCTTTTTTGCAAAGCTAAGAGAGTCTAAATAACTGTGAATTAAGATCCAAATGCATGTGGCAAAGATTGACTGGAATGTTAAGAGGTGGAATCCCTGGGAAAGTATAGAGAAAGAAGAGGAAGATGTTGCGACTGACAGTGAAACAGATGAAACACTTGGTGCCATCAAACCCCTAATAAAAGAGAAAGCAAAAGCACAGGAACAACAGTCCCAGCCAGCAGAGCAGTCCCTGATTTAAGAAAAGTTCTTAATTAGAGAATATATGCCTGCTGAACTTACTGACATAGCTGCCAAGTTCCAACAAAAGGCCAGAGAAAGTATCCAGGAATGCAGCTATGGGATTCAAGAAGTGATGGCATTCTCCTGACCAAGCGGGAGACAGGAAAAATGAGCAACATCACCACGTACCCTGCCCTCCAGTAGCTCCTGCCTGATGATTGAATGGTTCAAGAGACTCATTCCCTTATCAGTTGGACTACTCTATCCTGTAGAGAGGCTTGGCTCAATGACAGAGATCTCCCTGGATATACTGTACGCTGGAAATCTATAGAGGAAGTGCAACCCATTCTTCAGTTCACTTCAGTCATTCAGTCATGTCCAACTTTTTGTGGGCTCATGGACTACAGCACACCAGGCCTCCCTGTCCATCACCAACTCCCAGAGTTTACTCAAACTCATGTCCATTGTGTCGGTAAAGCCATCCAACCAACTCGTCTTCTGTTGTCCCCTTCTCCTCCCATCTTCAATCTTTCCCAGGATCAAGTTTTTTTTCCAGTGAGTCAGTTTTTCACATCAGGAGGCCAAAGTATTGGAGTATCAGCTTGAGCATCAGTCCTTCCAATGAATATTCAGGACTGATTTCCTTTAGGATGGACTGATTGGATTTCCTTGCAGTCCAAGGAACTCTGTAGAGTCTTCTCCAACACCACAGTTTCAAAGCATCAATTCTTTTGCACTTAGCTTTCTTTATAGTCCAGCTCTCATATCCATACGTGACTACTGGAAAAACAATAACTTTGACTAGACAGACCTTTGTTGGTGAAGCAACGTCTCTGCCTTTTAATATGCTATCTATGTTGGTCATAGCTTTTCTTCCAAGGAGCAAGCATCTTTTAATTTCATGGCTTCATTCAGCATCTACAATGATTTTGGAGCCCCCCAAAATAAAGACTGTCATTGTTTTCACTGTTTCCCCATTTATTTGCCATGAAATGATGGGACCAGATGTCATGATCTTAGTTTTCTTAATGCTGAGTTCTGAATATCGAGTTCATTCAAATAATACACCCATTTGAATGCAGCATTCCAAAGAATAGCAAGGAGAGATAAGAAAGCCTTCCTAGTGATCAATGCAAAGAAATAGAGGAAAACAATAGAATAGAAAAGACTAGAGATATCTTCAAGAAAATTAGAGATACCAAGGGAACATTTCATGCACAGATGGGCACAATAAAGGACAGAAATGGTACAGACCTAACAGAAACAGAAGATATTAAGAAGAGGTGGCAAGAATACAAAGAAGAACTATACAAAAAAGATCTTCACAACCCAGATAATCACAATGGTGTGATCACTTACCTAGAGCCAGATGTCCTAGAATGAGAAGTCAAATGGGCCTTAGGAAGCATCACTATGAACAAAACTAGTGGAAGTGATGGAATTCCAGTTGAGCTATATCAAATCCTAAAAGATGATGCTGTAAAAGCACTGCACTCAATATGCCAGCAAATTTGGAGGACTCAGCAGTGGCCACAGGACTGGAAAAGGTCCATTTTCATTCCACTCCCAAAGAAAGCCAATGCCTAAGAATGTTCAAACTACCGCATAATTACACTCATCTCACACACTAGTAAAATAATGCTCAAAATTCTCCAAGCCAGGTTTTAATAATACATGAGCTATGAACTGCCAGATGTTCAAGCTGGATTTAGAAAAGGCAGAGGAAAAAGAGATCAAATTGCTAACATCCATTGGATCATCTAAAAAGCATGAGAGTTCCAGAAAAAATCTACTTCTCCTTTATTCACTATGCTAAAGCCTTTGACTCTGTGGATCACCACAAACTTTGGAAAATTCTTAGAGAGATGCGAGTACCAGACCACCTCACCTACCTCTTGAGATATCTGTACGCAGGTCAAGAAGCAACAGATAGAACTGGACATGGAACAGCAGACTGGTTCCAAATAGGGAAAGGAGTACAACAAGGCTGTATATTTTCACCCTGCTTATTTAACTTATATGCAGAGTATGTCATCAGAAACCCTGGGCTGGATGAAGCACAAGCTGGAATCAAGCTTGCTAGGAGAAATATCAATAACCTCCTATATGGAGAGGACATCACCCTTATGGCAGAAAGTGAAGAAAAACTAAAGAGCCCCTTGATGAAAATGAAAGAGTGTGAAAACAAATTCTAAGGAAGTTTGGCAAGAGGTCGGCCATCCACACCCATCTTTGAAGGCCCTGATAGAGTCACGTTCACTTGCGTCAATGAAAGCCAAGATATTCTAGTCCCCATCCAGTACCTAATGTGGAACACTGATATCTATGCTGAGCCAAGTCATGGGACACAACATTTATGATGCTGGGAAGTCCATAGCTAATCTAGGGAAAAGTGACAAATTCCAGAAGAGGTATAGGCTGTGGGAAAGACCTGAAACAAACAGGAATCTCAAGAAGCCCAAGGCCATCCCAACTTATTTGCTTGTGTTCTCCAGGGCTTTCCATATTTGCTCTGCTTGCTTTGACAGCAAACTACCTAATTTTGATGTCCTATATATTAAAACTTTTTTTTTTCCCTTTGGATTTCAAAATCACAATTATGAATTAAAATGGTAAACATGTGGTACATGTTTTATCCCATGTACCACAATAGAAAACAAACCTTAGAAACATCCCTGTATTCAGCGATTTCAAACATGGTTATGATTAACCTAGTAAATGTTGCTTGTATTGTCATAGCCTGAAGGATCATTTTTAAATAGTTATCATACTGCTACTTCAGTATTCAATATTTCTTAAATATTTTACTATCATGTAGGAACAACTATTTATTATTTTTTCCTACATAGGCCGATTAGCATGAAGGCGACAGGAAATTTATTTCAGAGATGGTTCTTTATAGACTACATTTTATTCATGTGAGATAACGCTCTTAAATTGTGTGTCTTACTCAAGGGTCAGTATGAAATGCTTCATGTAAAATTACTAAAGCACTTTTAGAAGCCTTGAAATTGATTGAATCATAAATATATGAGGAACCTCAGTTCGTAAAACATCAGTGGGCTGTAAAATCTATAAGGATTCAAACTTTGACTGTGTCTGTGGTAACTAGGTCTGTCCATGATAATCAAATGCAATTCTAGCTTGTTTTCCTGAGAATGCAAGATGTCTCAGCACTACAGAAAAAATAATCTAAAACATACTAGTGTTTAATTAGTAAAATATAATATAATAATAATATAAATTATCTGATTTTTTATTCTGTACAGCAGTATAGAATACATGTTTAATTTTGAAATTTAAAAAATATCATGAAATATAGACAAGACAGATATTCAAAGACACTAAAATATTATCCCAAAGAAATAGAATTTGTATCAAAGCTCCTCTTAACATGCAACTGTGTTTCATATTGTTGTTGTTCAGTTGCTAAGTCATGTCTGACTCTGCAACCCCATGGACTGCAGCATGCCAGGCTTCGTTGTTCTTCACTATCTCCTGGAGTTTGGTCAGACTCATGTCCATTAAGTCAGTGATGTCATCCAACCATCTCATCTTTTGTTGCCTCCTTCTGCTCCTGTCTTCAATCTTTCCCAACATCAGGGTCTTTTCCAATGAGTCAGCTCTTTGCATCAGGTGGCCAAAGTGTTGGAGCTTCTGCTTCAGCATCAGTCCTTCCAGTGAATGTTCAAAGTTGATCTCCCTGCTGTCCAAGGGACTTTCATATATAAAGCTTCTAGTAAACTCTGGTATGATATAATGGTAATTTAAAATAGTATCATATGACAAATATAATGTAATATAATATATTTAATACTATGTAATAACCAAAACTATCTGAAGAATAGTATTCCTGCAGATGGGAAAGGCAAGCTTTTTTACCACAAAGAAAGTAGAAATGCTGGGACTGTCACAGAGTACAGCATGAAGGCATTCTAACTTTTCCTGGAATCCAGGGAGCTGATGAACCTCTTTGACTCTATGAAAGGAAGGAAGAATAACAGCTGGATAGTTAGAGGCAGCTTGTGCTCAATTGTTATAACTGCTAAGACAGAAAAAAGAATTGCTTGGTGTTTTAGGAAGAAAAACTAATTTCTGTTATAGCTCACAGGTAGGTACAAAATATTTCTACAGTTTTTATCTATGTGGCATTCCCAGGCCACAATATACCCAATACTCTCCCAAGTTACTGAGCTCAAATAACCCTACAATAGTTCTAAGTGAATTGGATTGACAAGTTGTCTGAAGCCATAGTAATAAGCATATTCTTAACACATCTAGTAAACTATAACAAAATGACCATTTATGTTATTTTAAATGGTCTATATGTTTGTGTCAAGAATACAGTCTCAGATAGTGACTTTTGTTGTTATAATTTTATGCCTATCATTTGCTAATTTTAATATTAATATTAGTGAATGTTTAAAATGAGGGAGAGTTCCAGCTAGTTTCTGATTGAGAGGCTAAATGAAATGCATTCAATAGAACAATCAAATATATTTACACAAATCCCTCAGGCCATAGATTTATGAATTTAAAAAAAGGATATAATATGTCAAAACATTTGATATATATAGGCATTCAAATAAATTGAAGATATATTTTACATGCTGCTACATGTTATAGATTGGATAAGAGATACTGGTTTGTAATATTTTTCTCAAGATGATGATAAATGAGGGAAGATTCTTCTTAGAATCTGTACCATCTGAACAAGAACATCATCTTCTTGATTGATATATTGAATTTTCTACAATGAATAATGATTGATGCCTACCAAATTATTGTTCCACAGGAAGTATGTTTGGCAGCCAAAAACTATACAACACAGCTTCATGAATATATCCCATAGTCTTATAAAGATGAAAAGAGCAACAGTTTAATGAAAAATGCTAAATATCATGGAATCAATGAAGCGTCAATCCAAAATGTCAACTAGAAAAAAGAACACTTTGAGTTCAAAACCAAAAAAGTACAATTAAAAATAACCTTGCATTTTGGTATGTAGATTTCTCGAAATATCAACTTAATACCCTTTTAAAACCATTTCAAGTGAAAGTAATGGAGCATTTGGAAACCATGCTGAAAATTTGTAAGATGCCACACAAAGGCCAAATATATAAAGAATTTTTTCTGCTCTTGTTGTTCAGTCACCAGACTGTGTCCAACTCTTTGCAACACCATGGACTGCAGAGTGCCAGTCTTCCCTGTCTCTCACCATCTCCAGAAGTTTGCCCTAGTTCATGTCCATTGCATCAGTGATGTCATGCAGATCATGATGATCATGAGATCATTCTCTGATGCCCCCTTTTCCTTCTGCCCTTAATCTTTCCCAGCATCAGGGACTTTTCCAAAGAGTCATCTGTTTGCATCAGATGACCAAAACACTGGAGTTTCAGCTCCAGCATCAGTCCTTCCAACGAGTGCTCAGGGCTGATTTTCCTTAAGATTAACTGATTTGACTCCTTACTGTCCAAGGGATTTTCAGGAGTCTTCTCCAGCACCACAGTTTGAAATCATCAATTCTTTGGGGTTCTGCCTTCATTACAGCCCAGCTCTCACAACCATACATGACCACTGGGAAGACCATACCCTATATGGATCTTTGTTGGCAGAATAATGTCTCTGCTTTTCAACACATTGTCTAAGTTTGTCATAGTTTTCCTATTGAGAAGCAATCATCCATTTCATGGCTGCAGTTACCATCTGCAATGATCTTAGAGACCAAGAAGAAGAAATCTGTCACTTCTTCCACATTTTCCCCCTCTATTTGCCATGAAGTAATGTGGCCAGATGCCAAGATCTTAGTTTTTTGTTTTTTAATAGTTAGCTTTAAGCCAGCTTTTTCACTCTCCTCCTTCACTCTGATCAAGAAGCTCTTTAGTTCCTTTTCACTTTCTGCCATTAAAGTGGTATCATTCGCATATCTGAGGCTGTTGATGTTTCTCCCACCTATCTTGATTACAGCTTGTAACTCATCCAGCCAGCATTTCTCATGATGTGCACAGCATATAGGTTAAACAAACAGGGTGACAACAGACAGCCCTGTCATACTTCTTTCTCAAGTTGCTATGATCACCTTAAAGGATAAAGAGAAAAGTTACACAAATAAGTAACACAGAGGAAAACATTCATCTGTGCTTCCTTCCCACAAAGAAGTCAGACTATATATGAACAGAGAGATAGGAAAAACCAACAAGATAAACTAAAACAACCAAATAAGTCAAAAGAAAAATTCATATATTTAAAACCAAAAGTCAATTCGTGGCAAGGAGGAACAACCATATGCACCTGACCAGTGTACCATTGGTCCCACTGCAAAGCCAGGAAGCAGATAATGTACTTTCCCTGAAGTCAGTTCTAAGTAAACCAGGCTAGCAAATTACAAATTTTCTGAAGCAACTTCAAAGGAAATTTTTTCAGAAGGTGTAAAAAATCAGAATCAATGTTTCTGGGTCTACCTCAAACCAAGTAGAAATTTAACTTGAGCTCTGCTGGTCCTATAAACAGACATGTCTACACATGTGTGGAGAGTCTGTGAGTCAAATGCCTAGCTTCTTTATTATATGTGTCCCATGGAAACCGCAACCAAAGATAAGAGTTAGTCAAGGCTTAGAAGGTTGAACCAAGGGAGTAGTTTAATACTGGAAAAGACACATTGAATATCTTAAGTACATTCAATATATTCTGGAGTCAGATAACACCCATGGAGAGCTCTGATGGAATTCACTCAGTGAAGCTTTTTATCCATCACATATTTACTGCACAACATGTTTTTTTTTTTTAATTTTGAATTTAAATTTTTTTTGACAATTTGTCACTGTTTTTATTTTTTTATTTTTTTTGTATTTATTTNGGGATGATGTGGGGTGGGAGGAGGGAGGGGGGTTCATGTTTGGGAGTTCATGTACACCCGTGGCGGATTCATGTCAATGTATGCCAAAACCAGTAGAGTACTGTAAAGTAAAATAAAATAAAATTTAAAAAATAAATAAAAATAAGAAAGAGACCCATGTATCCCATTGTTTATTGCAGCACTATTTACAAAGCTAGAACATGGAAGCAACCTAAATGCAATTACTTTTGAAGTAAATGTGGAGATCCAGTGGTTCCTTCATTGACTTACCCTTGCTGCACTATAAAACTCATGCCACATTTCTATTCCCATACATTTCTGCATTCACCATGCCCAAGTTGTCATTAAAGTCATCAAAATATCATTAAAATATTTTAATGACAGTCGGACAGCTCAGTCGTGTCCAACTCTTTGCGATCCTATGGATTGTAAACTACCAGGATTGTAGGCTCCATCCATGAGATTTTCCAGGCAAAAGTACTGGAGTGGGTTGCCATTGCCTTCTCCAGAAGATCTTCATGACCCAGGGATCAAACCCTGTGTAGGCAGACAACTTTTACCATCTGAGCCACCAGGGAAGTCCCTAAAATATTTTAAATGGAAATTAAACTTAACAAATGTAAAGCAAAAAATGCACATAGCTTTACAGTTTAGTGTTTTGGATGGTAAAGAATCCGCCTGCAATGCAGGAGACCCGGGTTCAATCCCTGGGTCAGGAAGACCCACTGGAGAAGGGAATGGGAGCCTGGTGGATTACAGTCCATGGGGACACAAAGAGTCTGAGTTACTAACACTAACACTTTATAATTTACAAGATTATTTTAGAGTGATAAGCCAGCAAAGGTGGCAGAAAATTATTTAATAAGTCGGCAAGGAAACCAGCTTAATAAAGAGAATAAAAGATTTTACAGTGTTAAAAACTACTGAGATATCGATATAGAAAGGACATTTTTTTCAAATCTGTTCAGTGACAAAAGGGCAATGATGATGAACCTAGAAGTAAAATTTCAGGAGGAGTTGTAGCTGCATTTTACAGATTGGAATTTGTGTGGAAAATACATATCTACAAGGCAGTAGGGTTAATTAATATAGACAATTCTCTTAAAAAGTTTGGCTTAAAAGAGAATGAAAGAATGTGGCAGTTAGTTATAAGAGTAATTGGGATGGAGGCAATTGTATTCTTAAGATCTGGGAAGCTTAAATGCATCTAAGTGTCATTAAAGAAGAATCTAATAAATTGGGAAATTGGCAAAAAACAAAAAGGTATGATCAATATTGTATAGCGCCTAAGAAAGCTATAGGCAATGGAGTTGGTCTGAGAAGTCATTGAGGGATCTATCCTTCCATTTCAGATTAAACACTAATGGTTAAGATCACAGACTCTGGAATCAGATAGCCTTTGTGAAAATACATAATTTCTTAGTTCTAGGCAGCCTTGAACAATTTAGTTCACCATTCTGTGGCTCAGTTTCCTCATCTGAAAAATAAACAAAGATACTAATTTCACAGGATTGTTGTAAGGGTTATATAAATAGATATTTGTAAAGTTCTTAGAATAATATACTTTCACTTTAGAATAATACATAACACACATTAAGTATTTATTAGTTTTTGTCATTATTGTCATCTCATTAAGCACCTTTTAATAACTTGCACTGACAAAACTCAGTACTTCAAATTAATAACTACTCTTTAGAGATAAGTGGATAAAAGTATATTGTCATGTGAAATGTGTGGCAAATGAGCTAGAGTTTGCCTTACTTCTCCCTCACAAAACTAGTACAAATCAGAACAAAACAGGCAGTTTAATACAAAGGCAGTTTAACAAGCAAACAGTCAACTCCAGCCCTCATTTTTTACCTCTCCTCCTATAAAATGTATATTTTGAAAAATAATTTACTCTTTGTGATTTGTAAGATGAATTTACACAAAAATTAAGAGATGCATTATACACTGATGTTTAATTTGTTTTGAAGGAGCTTAGTGTAGTGATAGAATCATGTATTTCTCATCCAATAGATGGTGACTTTGGTCACTTGTTACCTTGAGACACTGAGCAAATTACTGAAAGCCTTTAGTCTTTACTCCTTCACTTACAAAACTAAGGCAAGTATGACCCCAGAGAGCTGTGAACATCAAATGTGAAAATACATGTGAAGTCCTTAATAGAGAACTTAGAACATTTTATTTGCTCAATAGACACTGTAAAATATAACTAAATAACATCTCCATTTGAATATAAAAGAAAGTCATATAATATGATACTCTTTGCAAATAACAGGCACATAATAGTTGTGGAATAAATGGCAGTGGAAACACAATGTCACCACATAAAATTTTCCCAGTGACTTTCTGAAATCTAATCCACTAGATATGCTTGAAAAAATTAAAGCTCAGAAAGAAAGCCTTATCACTGATTAACTTCATAGATCATGTGCATTTGTCCTAAATTCAGTTTTAATTTATTCAGGTTTTTGAAACATTATATACTTGTCTACTTTTTTTCATTTTCAAAGAAAAACTAAAATTTCCTGTTGCAATACTTCCTCAGACCAATCATTATATAAACATAAAAAAAGCAAAATATTCAAATATTAATATGTACATTTTCTATTATCAAAATAATATAATGCTTCTTGAACTTATTGCCACATTAATTTCTTCAGCTCTCAAAGAAAACTCAATCTTTGAACTATACAATAAGACACAAAGATGTGCATTATTTATAACTAAGGTGAACATTTCAGAATAAATGGTCTCAAAGTTTTTTATAAAATTTAAAAGCCTGTGATTTTAAAATAATATGAAAATATATAACAATAGTAAAATAATATAATTTATTTGTAACAACCTGATTTTTCTTAAGTTTTAAATGTACCCATTAAGGCAGGTTTTAAAATTTCTAGCACTGAGTATCCTCAAAACTCAGGTTAAAAAATTCATATTTTTTAGCTTAGTTGTGGCACTAGCCTGAGAGATAAGACTCTCTGTAGTCTCTTTCTGCTGGGAGATTTAATACTATTTATGGATTCTCACTAGGTTGAATTTTGCCAGTTCTACCTTAAAATATTTGTTAAATGAATTTCTCTACTCCCTAATTGTAGTCTCACTGTCATTGTCCTCTTTACAAATTACAAAGTGAAGTCTTTCAGTCATGTCCAACTCTTTGTTATCCCATGGACTGTAGCCTATCAGCCTCTTCCATCTATGAAATTTTCCAAGCAAGTGTACTGGAGTGGGTTGCCATTTCCTTCTTCAGGGGTTCTTCCCAACCAAGGAATTGAACCCAGGTCTCTCACATTGCAGGCAGACACTTTACCCTCTAAGCTACCAGGGAAGCCTAAAGTATATTGCACTCCTTCCATACAATGTCTCAAAACAATAGCATCAGCAAACAACCAACCAACAAACAACAACAAAAATAAAAGCAGTGAATTTATCATAAGGACACAAGGATACAATACTGAATAAAAAGATAATGATTCAGCCAGTCCCTGGGAACAGGAAGTGAAAACGTAAAGAGATTCCAGGCAGAACATTTTCTCTTCCCTCTTCCTCTTATGTCCCTGTTTGTTTATCACATTCTCCTCTCTTTCCAACATCTTACTTCCTCTTCCCTCTCTCCCTCTCACTCATACTGCTTTCTCTTTCTCTCCCTGTCTCCTCTCTAGCCAGCATAATATTAATAGCTTACAGTGATCCAGATTGCCGGGAGAAATATCAATAACCTCAGATATGCAGATGACACCACCCTTATGGCAGAAAGTGAAGAGGAGCTAAA